>VDFB02252218.1:0-227373 GCA_007258455.2 Sequoia sempervirens
GGGAGCAAAGACTCCTTACTGATAAGGAATGGGAATCAAGTAAAGAGACAGATAGTCAAGAAGAGACTAACAAAGAAGAGGTTTTATCAAAGAAAAAGAAAAAGAAAAAGAAAAAACAATGGAAGACTCCAAGTGTCATTTCTACAGGATGAAAAGCAAAGGCAGACTGTGGAGCAACAAAGAACTTTCAAGGGGAAAAGTCTATTAAATGGACAAGAGAGCATAATAGTTTTCAGGATATTGCAAATGGTTTTCAAAAAACCATCCCAGACTGCCTCAGCTTCCCTGGTAACTCATGAAGATCATGTCTTGGAATATCAAGGGACTCAATAATCCCCATAAGCAAGATGTTCTACGCAATTTTTTTAGAGATCACAAGCCTGATATTCTCCTTATTTAGGAAACGAAAATGTCTAAGGTAAAAGTGGAAAACATAAAAATGTTTTAGTATTGTAGTACACATGGAAACAACTCAAATGGTGCTTTAGTAGGTATTGTTACCTTCTGGAATAGTCACATAATCAAAGGGGATCTGATTTTGGAAGGTACGAACCATATTTCTACTAGATTGACCCATATTAGGGACAATTTCAGTTGGGTCCAATCAAATATCTATGCCCCCAATGAAAAAGGTCTTAGAAAATCCTTCTAGTTGCAACTGGCCACCTTTAGGAGGATTTTTGACAAAGATTCATGGGTTGTCATGGGAGACTTTAACACTCCCTTACTAAATGAAGAAAAAATTGGAGGTTCCCAGATCAATGCAAAGAGTAAAGAGGATCTTTTGAGCTTCCTCAACAACTAGGTGTTGATTGATTTGGATTTGCAAGGAGCTTCCTATACTTGGTTGAATTGGAAAAAGGGTATGGATCTTATCCAAGTTATATTAGATAGGTCTTTAATCTCTAATCATTGGTTCTTTAACTATTACTGTTCTCTTAAGACCCTCTCTAGGATAGGATCTAACCACTTCCCTATTAGTTTTGTTGCGGAGCCTTTAAAGAAGAAGAAAAATATCATGTTTAAAGTTAAAAAAATGTGGCTTTCTAATCCTTATTTTAAAGAAGTTATTACAAAATGGTGGAATATAAGTATTTCTAGCACATCTATGTTTAGAGTGGCTAAAAAATTAAGAGAAGTTAAATTCAACCAAAAAAAATGGAAAAAAGAGTCCTTTGGGAACATTTTTTAGGATTAAATCTAATCTCCAGAAGGATCTGGGGGAGATTCAAAACAAAATCCAGAAGGAAGGATATTTTAGTGATATTAAGGAAAAAGAGAATGAGATCCTTATTAAGATGCATAATATTATCAGAAAAGAGGAGTTCCGGAGACAAAGATCTAAAGCTTTATGGTTATCTGCAAGTGATAAAAATACTAGGTACTTTCATTTGTCGGCCTCAAAACATAGGGCGGTTAACAAAATCTCTCAAATAGAAGTTGATGGTATTAGGTATGAGGAAGAAGAGAACATCAAAAAGCATGCTATTTTATTTTAAAAAAATCTTCTTTTTGAGAATGATGAAAATAACCAAAATGATCAAGATCATTTAATAGAGGCCATACGTAATGTGATCTCAATCAGGAAAATAACTCTATGTTGTTTGCTATTCCTACCAATGAGGAAGTTAAGAAGGCTATTTTCTCTTTTGAAGGGAGTAAAGCTCTAGGTCCTGATGGGTTCCTTATGTTTTTCTTCCAATGGTTTTGGGAGATTGTTGGAGAAGATGTGGTGAACATCATTAAAGAATTTTTTGGATCCAAAAGTCTCCTAAAGAGTTGAATGCTACATTTTTCTAGTTCTTATCCCTAAGAAGCATGAAGCAGTGAACTTTGAGGCTTTCAGACCCATAAGCCTTTGCAACTCTATCTATAAGATCATCTCGAAAGTTTTGACTTCTAGACTCTTAATTCTCTTGACCACTCTAATCTCTCCTCAACAGAATGGATTTGTCCTTGGTTGATAGATCCTTGATTCTATAGTCATTGTACATGAGAATATCCATTCCTTGGTTGAATCTAAGACTGAAGGCTTTCTGCTTAAGCTTGATATCTCAAAAGCCTACGACAGAGTTGATTAGAAATTCTTGTTTAAAATTCTAAAGGCATTTGGGTTTTGCAATAGGGTTCTTCAAATGGTGGAACAACTTGTGTATATTGATTCTATATATGTCATGGTTAATGGTTCTCCCATGAATTTATTCCAAAGTTCCAGAGGTCTAAGAAAAGGATATCCTATTTCTCCTATTTTATTCACTATTATGGCTGAAAGTATTGGAAGAAATTTGAAAAGGTTGATCGATAATATATCCCTTCATGGTCTTAAACTATTCTCTAACAATCTGATTTGTTCTCATCAACAATTTGTTGATGATACCATGCTCTTTGGTAAATCTAGTGTCTCGGAGGGAAAAACTTTGAAATCTCTATTGGATGAGTATGGGAGGGCCTCTAGACAGCTAATTAATAAACATAAATGCTCTCTTTACTTATTCAATACTCTTGTTCATAGACAAAATAAAATTTCCAGAATCCTTGGTTGTAGGGTGGAGTCCTTGCTTGCCACCTATCTTAGCTTACCCTTAAGCCTTAAACACCCTTAATACTTTTGGATTTCATTGGTTGAGAGGTTCAGTAAGAAGCTTGTTGGCTGGAAAAGAGCTCTATTAAGCCAAGCGAGTAAATTACAACTCCTCAAAGCAACTCTTCATAATTTGTCGATTTATACTTTGAGCCTCTTCAAAATCCTTGCTAAGTTCATGGATGCTATTGAAAAAATTCAAAAAATATTTCTTTGGTTGGGTGTTGAAAAAAAATGACTGCCTTTAATTGGATGGGATCTAGTGTACAGACCAAAAAAGGCCAAAGGTTTAGGCCTTAGAAGACTCAAAATGGTTAACAAGATACTTCTAGCTAAAGAAATCTAGATAATATTTTCTTCTTCAAGGGAATGGACTAATATCCTAGCAAGAAAATATTTGGGAAGTAATAGATCTCTTATAATTATGAAGGAATCCCATCTTCTACCCAGAGACTCAACCTGCTAGAATAATTTGATCAATGGAAGAAAATTTGTTGAATCCAGAGTGGGTTGGCAAGTTAGCAGTGGTAACCAAACAAGATTCTGGGAGGATAAGGGATGGAGGTGGCTGGGTTTGGCACTGGGAGGTGGTTCACACAGGGCTTTCTGTGGACAGAGGAGACCAGGGTGGATCTCTTGGCAGCCGGTCAGGAGAAATGTGCAGCGCCTCCGTTGAACGCCGGATGCGATATCCGGGCTTCTTCCTTCATTCGCGGATGGATGAATGTGCCGGAACGGTGGAGAAGGCCAGGCAGGCGCTCTTCAGTGTTCGGCGGTTCGTGCTAAGGCCAGCGTTTTTGGGATCGCTGCAGGGCTGGAACACCATGGAGGTACGCTCGCGGCGGCGCTTTCCGGTATGGCGGAACAGCGGTGGAAGCGGTGATACATCTATTTCTTCAGTAATCCCTTGTTACTTCAATTGGGAAAAAATATCATCGATTCGCAGCAACTATCATAGTTTTCCCATGTCTGTGAAGATTTCTTCTCTCAATGGAAAGCCCCGACTCACAATCCTGTCCTCTGGTACTTGTGGGATTTCTCTTTCCCTCATGTTGCTTGGGGTCTTTGGAAAGAATGAAACAACAAAGTATACATAGATAAAGAAGCACTAGTGGATATTTTTTTTGAAAAAATAATCAAATTTTTGAAAGAAAATGTCATTGCTATCTCCCAAAAGGTTTGCAACTCTAAGAAAGTGGCTCACTCATCCTATGATCTCATGGTTGATAAGGAATGGAATATAAATCTTGATTTTCCCTATGCCCCTAAACATGCTAAAAAGGATAGAGAGGTTTTTTGCTGGTCTTTTCTGCCTAATGGATGGGTTAAAGCCAACTTTGATGGAGTGGCTAAAGGTAATCTTGGGGTGGTAGGTTGTGGTGGTGTCATTAGGGATTCCTTTGGCAACTTTCTTGGTGCTACTGCAACTCCCCTTAGTTCTCAAACCAATCACCTGGTTGAGGCTATTGGAGCTTTTCATATTATAAATTTGGCTCATAGTCTAAATTTTAAAAATCTTTGGCTTGAAAGGGATTCCAAAAATATTATTGATTGTCTTTTAGGTAGGTCCCCCCCTCGTGGACTATTAAGTCTTGGATAGATGATGCTATCTCAACCTTAGCCAAGTTTGATAATATAAAGATTTCACACGCCTATACAACAACTAATGCTATGGTGGATTTTTTTGCGAATGAATGGGTTAGGAGAAAAGAACAATGCACTTGGCTAAATATTAGTGCTTTATGCATTAATGTTTGGGCCTTATTGTACTATGATGCATCACATGGGCAAGAAGCATGTCACTTCATTAATGATGATAGGATGGGGTGATTACATCATAATCATTAGATCGCATGGGACCGAGCTTAGCTGCTTAATCTGTAAGGTTTCCTGGCATGCTTTTCAAGCTCTTAGATTTGGTGGGTCCATTTCAAGTAAAGTTCTCATCTCTGTCTGCCCCACTATGTTTGCCAATATGGGTGGAGACAGGAAAAGAGTTGAGCCAAATAGCTTTGAGATGCATACAAGTAATACTAAAGTGTGGAACAAAATTAAAAGTGGGGGCTTACTCCCTTTTTTGGAAAAAATCTATGGGTCTAATTAGGAGGCTATTGAGCATTTTGAGAAAAACTAGAAAAATAGGGAACTTACCCTTTTTGGTAGGAAAGTTGAGCTCGATGAAAACCTTATAGCTGAAGTGACTGGGATGTCTACTGATGGCCACAAATTTTTTAGAGACAGGGTTTTCTCTGATGAAGCTATCATTATATTTTTGAAGAAAGAGAAGGAAAGAATAAAACTGGTGAAAATTTCTAACAGCTACTTTGAAGTCAATACCATAAAACCTCTATGGAGAAAAGTTATTCATGTTATCATAGAGTACATTACTGTGGATGGTCACTTCAACAGGGCCTACGACTATCACTTTTCCCTACTCAATCACTTCCACTACAAGGTTAGGGTTTCTTTTCCCTACTATCTTCTTTGTTCTTTGAGAAAAAGTTTGGATGATTACAAGAAAAACCCAGAAAGATACCCTATTTTGCACACTGGTTTGATTAGGTTAATTGTTGAACATTATCAAAATATGCCTACCCCCACTATTTTGGATGCCCCTCTTGATTCTAAGGAAGATGATACTGAACCTAGCTGCTTAGGGAATTTTCCCAATTTGAGCCTGGTTAGGAAGGTCCTTAGCCCGTCCTCTGTCCAAATGGGTAAGGAAAGCCTTCACCCCTATTCTATGAAAGTTTGTTCTGCGCCTAAGCTGGGAAGTTCTACCCTTAAAACTAGGAGTGCTGGTAAGGCTCTTCCAATTAAAAACCTTGTGTCATACTCTGAAGACTCTCCTGATTCTAAGGATATTGCTGCTAACAATACTTTGTCCTTTGATGCATCGTCATTGGATGGAGATGCTAGAATTGATTCCCCTATAACCCTTGAACCTGCTAAAACTTGCTTCAACCTTGAAAGGGAACCCTCTATGGATGTCTTGGGTTTAGCTAGGAATAGTGATGTAGACCATTTCAAAATTTTGAAATGGTTCTTTCATGAAATCAATGAGTTAAAGATAAAAAATTGGGCCCTTCAAGGAAAATTGGAAGAAATGGGAACCAAGGTTTCGACACTTAGCAAGAAAAAGGTGGAACGAAAAGATCTTGGTGCCAGTAAAGAAACCTAGATCCAAGTAGGCATGGACAAAAGGGTGGAAATTGAGTTGGATAAAATGAAAAATACTGTTAAAATTATAGCTGAACAGAACAATAGGATGGCAAGACACAATTCCATCATCATCAATGCCATGACTGAGAAATTGGACAAAGCTCAATAGGGGTCTTCAGTGGTTGATCTGGAAGAAGTCAATGATAAAAACCAGGATGAGGATGTTGGTATTTCAAAGAGAACCAAGGATAATTTGAAGAGGAAGGCTCCTCCTACACCGCAAATGATTCAAACCTTCAAGAAAGGAGTTTAGGATATGTAGAACCTAGAGGTTGAGACTGAGTCTATTCTAAAGACTCTGGGTTAGATACGGTTGGTCTTTTTGTTGGCTTTTTGGCTGGTTTTTGGTCTGACCCTCCTGGTCTTTTGTGAGTGGTTGCTACTTGATCCGGTTTTTTCCTTTTGTACAGCCTATTTTTTTTGTTGCACTTTTTAGTCCTTTCTCTCTTGTTGTAAACTTTAAGGTTTCTGGTCCTTGTAAAACCCATTTTTCCCTTTATCAAAAAATGAATTATAATGTAAATTAAGAATTAAAATTTATAACTTCAATGCATAATATAACTAATGAACTCTTGTTCTAAATCAATAGTACCTCAATTGGCCCTTTTTGAGTGCTATGTTCCACAATATATTCTTCAATTAACTCAAGAGATCATATATTAGAGATAATTTTCTTTATTGTAATGTATCGGATATCAAAAACATAATGTAGAAATTTCTATTCAATATAATCTTTTGCAAAGATCTAACATATGTTCTAACATCCACACATCTCTCAAAAAAACAACTTATTGAATATGTTTTATCAAAGTTTGATTATTATAACATTGTAAACAAATAATCAACAAAATGTTAACCTTCAAGAAGATAGAAAAGGACTTCATTTTTTATGTCTTAAAAAGAAACTAATTGTTGGAAAAAAGAGTGTCAAAATCAAATCAGGATTCTTCATCTTTTAAGAAGACTACTATAAAAAAGGAACATGTATTTAAGAGCATCCCTAACGTAACTACCATTCCTTGTTAGAACATAATTCTTGCTCCCTTGGGTTTATTGAGTGGATGGAATGAAAAATGGGTAACTACGTCTATGTACTCCAACTGTCATGTTCATCCCATTTTGGAAATCATGTTTATGTCATAGCTAAATAACACTTCTATTGTTTTGAATCATCACCTCTTTATTGTGGGTTATAAATCTTTCTACTACAAGTTGATAGGTCTTAGTACTAGACTTCGGTTAGTCTTATTTATAAATGCATATTTTAACTAATAATTATAATTAATCAAGAAATTATATTGAACTTATAGACATTTGAAACTCATACGTACATTCATTAATACCACATATATGGCCTTTAAATTCTTTGAAATACTTTAGGATATACAAAATGTTTTGAGAATATCTTTAAATATTAGTAAAAAAATAGATAGAAAATGTGAAATTACAATAGAAAACTAATCAATTCTAAGTCTCATCATTTCCCCCCCAAACTTAACTTCTTTCTTATGCTCAAAGAAGTTTTGGGTCAAAGGCTATATTATAATGTAGTATATGTATAGTTCACTATTTTGGTTACCCATGTCCCCTACTTCAAGTAAAATCCTTGTTGATCTGATATATTTTCCTATCTACATTTATGTGTTGCATCTAGCTCTTATTTCCTTCATGTATAGGATAGGAAACAAAAGAAGAGTATGAAAGATGAGAGGAAGTATTTTTTTAGGGAGATTGTTATGTATTTATTTTCCCTTTTAATTGCTGCTATATAATTCAAGATAGAGTGGGGCTGCTCCTTTTTAAGCTCTAGCATAATTTTCATCCATCTATCCTAACAAAAGTTGAGTTCCTCTTTAATTGTCACTGCTACAAGTTCCTATAACCTCTTGCAATCTTCTTCCATACAATCTGTTATTTTCTCTACTACTCCCTCTATAAAATCTATCTATTTATTAACCATTGTTTCTTGGTCTCCTAATTCTCCCGTCAACTAAATATTAAGAAATGGGGACTGTTGGAGCATGGATAAGATTGTGTTCATTTTTTTTATCATGGATGGGATAAAGATAGATGAGGGTTTCATCAAGAATTTCTTGATCATAGGTAGGTTCTTGATCAAATATTGGATCATATTCGATGTCATGATCAAAGATAAAATCTCCATCAAAAGTTGAAATAACTCAAATATCATAATTATCTATTGGGATTTTTGTTGGAGTAGGCTTCCAATAACTTCTATAGACCAAGACAACACCTTCACAAAAAGAGAAAAAACACAAAGATGCTATTTCACCAGAAGTGAAAATAATGAATTTTGAGATGAAGAACAATGTACAAAGCATGGCTTATAAAGGAATGAGAAGGTTGGTGTAAGAAGGTGACTAACATAAAAAATAATTAAAATATAGTTACAAACTATTAAATTCATAGCTCCACGAATAATTAATATTGGTGTGCCTAAGTTAACTTAAGAGAATGTGAATGGTAAAACATTATTCACTCTAACAACCCCCCTTAAGTGTAACTTAAGGAAAATAAAAATGCAAAATGAGATGCAAGATGGGTCCCAAAAACAAGGCCATCCTTGTCTTCTTTCTCACCCTTTTCAATTTCCTTCTTCCCAAAGATGACCACCTTAGCCTCTTTACCCTTTCCTTTTCCCTCTTCCACCAGTGGAGTCAATGTAAATGTATGCCCATCCTTCTTTTATGGTGTATGTATTTGCTCTCCCATCATATAGTCCTTGCCTTTCAAACTACCAAGGCCTTCTAAGAAGTGGAAGCAATCCATGGGTAAGGTGTCACAAAGTACTTTATCCTTATAGCCACCAATTTGAAACTCAACAACAGTTTGTTCACTAACCAAAAGTGATTGTTCATTATTCAACTAGGACACTTTATATGGAATTTTAGGAGGAATCTTTTGTAAATTTAGTTTACCAACCATTTCACTTGATACCATATTATTAGTAGAGCTCGAATCTATGAAAACTTTGCATACCTTGTTCTTACATGTACATGTGGTTTTGAAGAGAGTCTTTCTTTGCAATGGTTCCCTCTTCATTGATTCTTAAAGTATGGTCCTCCTCATCATCAATGATTCACCTATTTTAGGAGCAACATGACTAGAAGAATTGGTACTTTCACATTCCTCTTCTTGCACTATTTGAGCCCTCCTTTCAAATCTTCTCTCATCACCACTTGATGAAGCACCAAACCTTTCAGGGAACCTGTATGATGGATACCAAAATTCATTGCAATTATAGCATCTTCCTAAAAACATGTTTGGATTTCTACCTCCACCAAATCTTCCTCTAGAGCCCCTGAAACATTCTCTTGCATTAGCACCTTGCTCTTTACCTTTACTTTCTTCTTCTTGTTCCTCATAGGATTGCCTTGATGCAAGGAATAATCCTCTCCCTCTTGTACTATTTCCTATACCTCTAATAGACTTACCTTGCCTTCTTTTCATAGTTTCTTCCACCCTAATAGCCAATTGCAAACACTCTTCAACAGTCCTTGGGTTAGCAACAACCAATTCACCTTGTATATTGAATGTAAGGCCACCTAGATACCTAGCCATTTTTTAAACTTCATCTTCATTTCTTCCTAACCTTATACTTAGTTTATATAATTCATCAGTATAGGTCTTAACATCTAAATCCTTTTGCTTCAAACCTTGTAATATCTTATACAATTGAACTTCATAGAATTTAGGAAGAAAATTACCTTTAAGTTTAGCAACCATCTTGTCCCAAGAAACTATCCTTGACCTACCTTACTTTCTCCTTTCAGTTGGCTCATAGTCCCACCATAGAAGTGCATGACCTTTGAGTTTTGTCTTTGCTATCTTCACCTTCTGCTCATTAGAAACATTTTCACTGTCAAAGTGGTTGTCCATGGCTACAATCCAATCAAGTAACTCTTCATCATTCAAATTTCCACCATACATAGGAAAATCATCCTTTACCTTATGTGAATCACCTTTCGCTACCTTAAGCAACTCTTCCATCCTCTAATATTTAGGTTCTAATTCTTCATCTACATCTTCATACTCTTCATCTTCTTCCCCAGATTCACATTCATCATTCTCATCTCTTCTCTTCCTTGTTTCCAAGGAATAAATCCTTTCTAACATAACATTATGAGACTCCAAAATCTTGGAATGTTTCTCTTTTAACTCCTACAATTCTCTAGTAGCAGCAACATTCTTCTGAGGCATCTTGTCTTTACAACTTCCAACCAATCACCTTGAAAAGATCTAATAACTAATATCTAATACCACCTAATGTCAAGAAAGATAGTGATGACCAAAACCAACTCAAAAGGATCATGTCCAAACAAGAAACTATCCCCTTCAACCCTATCCACTCAACTAATCACAAACTCACACCTAGTTGCATATAGCCTTCCAAATCTAATTATTGGACTTATATTTTAGAGAAGGCCATATAGAGTCAAACTAAATACCATATGAGATACACTTTAGGGCCTATCACAACATACCAAAAGGTTTCATGGGGTTTATTTAGAACAATGTGGAGAATCAATTGACTGTCCCTGGTTTTAGTCCACCAAATAGCCCATTTTTTTAAAGGAAGTACCCTCAAAACACCTAGTTACCCCCAGAACTCAATGAACAATCCTTAGTTAGGTTTAAAATTTTCAAAATCCACCAACATTCATTGGAACCATGACCTCTAAGTTACTATACCTCAAGACTGTCACTTTTCCACTTGCCTAAGAGGGTTTATAGAAAATCCTATCTAAAAGGCTTATCTAACCCAACCAATGCCTCCAAAACTTCACAAATAACCTACAAAAACTCAAAGATACATCACATGGATAGTTCCATCATCATTTTGTCAAAACCCTACTTTAGAACCCCATTTTACTCTTGAAAAACATGCAAATCTACCTCTACCCTCTAAACCATAAGAAAACTTAACCTAGCATGGAAGGAATCATTCCACCATGTTACAAGCCTTGAAAATAGGTGGAATGACTTAGAAACTCATTTTACCCCTATTAGACCCTATCACTAGTTCACTATAGGCTGTCTCAGTAAATTTAGGAAATCTCCCACAAAACCCAATGTCAGACTCTCAAAATTGATGCAAATGGAGGCTAATTCATGTCCCTATAGAAAATAATGAAATTCAAAGTAATTACAAACTATACGGGACCATAGAACTTCTGGAAAATACATAATTACAAAGAAATTGTAGAAAATCATGTTGTCTTTGATATGAAATCTTCAATACAACATTCATCATCCTTGCTCGAGACCTTTAGAGGATTTATATAATTACTAAATTAAAATTTTAACCACCCAATGACTATAAGTGCTCTTTGAACTCCTATGATCCTTCATCTTCTAGAAAAGTTGCATTTTTGTAATTTGTTGCTATGACAACTTTACATAATTTTGCAGCTTTTGAATTTTTCACATAAATGACCCACAAATGACCCAATTACATGGAAAATGGTCTCAATAGACCTTATTAAATGAAAAAAGACCCTAAACATCTATACTTAGTATATTAACCTCCTAATGTAAAGTTTATGTGCTTAGTACTCCTACACCATAGTAAGATCATGTTGGGCTCAATGAAAGCATAGATGGAAAAGGAGATATGAAGCCCATCTATGGGAAAATTGGTACCTAAAATATGACCATAGTTGTAAGCATAAAAGAGGTTTTTTTTTTAAATTTATGTTTTACTAAGTTAGACATTCAACCCTTTTCTTCTTGCATGGCTAGATAGGCTCCATATATTTGTTGCTATATATATACATGCATGCATGAATTCTTACATGTAGTTGACTACAATAAACATAATCTATTGTACACATTACATTTTTCCATGTTCCTACAGTTATCTTTTTAGCTTATGGAAAAAATTATCTATAGGCACCAAGAAATTCTATTCATGATTGGGCTGATGAAAATCCCAGTGGAAATTTCAAACAAATAGCTGATAGGTAAATGCAAACTATTACATAGATTTATTGTCTTGCATCAATATGTTTCATGATATTCTCTTTTTCTCATCTATTTGAATTTTCTTGTAAGAAGTTGTTCATTTTCATAGTTTAGCTCTTGTATTCTTCATCAAACATAACATTGACTTGTACCTTTTGAATGGTTTCTATTTTCTTGGTCTTTGTATGTTTTTCAACCTCTAGCTATTTTTCCTTGTTACCTTTGTTCATCTTTAGTTCTATATGCATTTTTTACAGTAGAAGCTCTATATAACAAATTGTTCATAGCTATAGTTTACACCTTCTATTCTCCATATTTCAAAGTTCTATTTAAAATGTGTTTTAGATCATCTATCATTTGAGAAATTATAAAAAAGTTGTTAGAAAAACACTTAAGAATCACAAGTAAATGACAAATGATTGAAAACCCACATTCAACAAAACTTTAAGAGAGGTAGAAAAACATACACAAACCAAAAAAATTGAAAGCAAGCCAAAGGTCTCCATTCATCTATCATTTTCATGTGATTCTTAAGTGTTATTCTAATACCTCTTGTAATTGTTACATAGACTACTTGTTTTATACCAATATGTTTCTTGATATTCTTTTTTCCTCATTTGTTTGAAGCTCCTTATAGAAAACTATTAATTGACATGGTTATTTTGTTTGCATGGAACGTATTATATGTCTTCTATCAATATGTTTCATGATATTATTTTTTCCTCATCTGTTTGAAGTTCTCAATAACAAACTGTTCTTCATGATATTCCTTTTTTTAGTTTCCCATTACAAAATGTTCATTGTCATAGTTTTCCTCTTCTATACTCCATATTTTAAAGTTATATTTAATGTGCTTTCTTTCTATAATTATTAGTAGAAAATAAATGTTATTCTAATACCACTTATACAATTAGAAAGATAATAATCACAAGAAAATGATAGATGATCATAAACCCACATTAAATATAACTTCAGAACATGGAGAATAGAATAGGTGAATTAAAATAATGAACAATCTATTATGAGGATGTGGATATTGATACAACACAAGAAATCTATGTAATAGTTGGCTTGTCAATTCAAAATTCAAGCTACATTATCTGGCACTGAATATTATAGAAAAAATAGAGAAATTCTAAAAGAACTATTAAAAAAATACTTAAGTAACATAGGTAAATGACAAATGATTGAAACCCACATTAAAATTATTGATACAAGACAAGCAGTCTATGTAAGGGGTATGTGCAAGATCATCATGGAAAAAAAAGGCCCTTAAGTGGCAAAAAATTCAGAAAAACCAGACTTAGGAAACTTGGCATAAAAATTTGAATAAGTTATCTATATTATTTAAAAAATATGTAAGAATAGAATCTGTAGCAAAATGAATGTAGTTTCTAAACTACTAGGTTTATTTATTTTTAAAAAAATCTATATGGTGAAAATTTGAAATTTCAATGCAATAGAACTTAAATTTTAGGGAAAAAAAAGAAGTAGGTGTCTATCTGACCACCCTAACCACAATAAAATGATAAAAAAATTTATAAGGTTTTAAAAATAAGTAGAGGATTCATGTCTGGATGTGATGCATATTTTTTGTAATTTTTTTCCAAGTAAATAATTAATTATGAAATTTTTATCGAAACTTGTAAAAAGTATAAAAACTCATGTGTCTGACCACCTTAACTTGGTCAAAACTTCATGAAATTCAAATTTTCTTTTTTTAATCTTATAGTATGCGAAACATAGAATGGATGCATGTTTTGGATTCCAAAAATGTGATACTATTTAAAAGCTATAGATGTTTTTCAATCAGCCTATCAAATAGGACTTTAGTCGTAATTCAAATAGAAAATAAATAATAATTATTTATTAAATTCAAAGTAAAACATAATTTATATTGGTGAAAAGCTGAGAATCTCCTTTAAAAACCCTTTTTGTTTCATCAATTTAGGATTTAAAAATATTCGTAGGCCTCATACACCCTATAAATACCCATCATATTGCCACTTTTGGCCCATCATGATCACGCACATGCCTACCTAAAATTTGAACTTGTCCAGTTAGAGAATTTTGAGCTATGTTCTTTGGGAATAAACCACATTAAAATAGACTTATAAAACCAATGGAGTTTGTACAGCAATAGCACAATACAAAATAAGATTATAACACCTAGGCTTCATTGAAGATTCGAGATACATTACTTGGCACTAAATGTATAGAGAGAAACAAAGAAATTGTGAAACACATTCATGAATATGCCCTTAATAGCCACTAAACTAATTTTATCTTGAATATCCTTATGCTTTCATACTAACCCTCTACATATATATATATATATATGCAATTACTCCTATGTTAATCTGCAATTGCTCCTATGTTAATGGGTATAACACCAAAGATGCACAAAGATAATTATAAACAATAAACGGGGTAAAAACAATTACCAACCTTGACCATATTTTTGATGAAGAAAAAGATTTAATTGTAATTTTACCTCCATCCAAAAAATCTGAAGCCATAATCTCTTTGAAGTCTCCAAAATGGGTATAACACCAAATATACAAACATATAACAAGGAACAATAAGCAAAGAGTGTAAGACATGAACAATAAATTAATCATTCTAACACTTCTTATACAATTTCTCTACTTGTCTTTTTAATGTTTATTACTAGCAGCTTTAATCTTCTATCGATATGTTTCATGATATTCTTTTTTTCTCATCTATTTGAACTGGAGACCTATCCACAAAGCTTGATTCTACACATTACAGAAGACTATATAATAACTAAAAAGTTGCATCTAACTTGACAAACATATATATTGGTATAGACTTTGTTTTACAAGTGCTTATATTTGTATTGCATGGCTAAGATGTATATGAAAAAATGTGTTTATGAAACATGGGCACATATAACAACCAATAACCAGAAAGGAAAAAAATATAGTCATGTACGAAATGAAAATCAAGCCGAAGGTGAAATTTTTTATAATATTCTACTATGAAACCAATACCACAATGGCTCTTTCGACAATGCAACTTAATCAATATATTTTCTTGCACATTTCAGAGCACATCACTGTTAAAACCCTCCAACCTGCTATCATATAGGGATGCAAGTGACGATTTTTCCAATACTCTTCTATCAAACGAACACCACAATGGTTCATTTGAAAATTGAAACAAAAAAATATACTTTCCCACATTGCACCATTGAATATTACATTTACTTCCTCCCGCACCCATCGCCTGACAATTCCATGATGCATTAGCCGCCATCAACAATCGCACTGTTACAAAAAACCTCCATGCGTCGACCAACTCACCACACTACCAACCCATGTCATCAGCAAAATTTGTTTCTTCATGGGAAAGTTCAAGAAATTTTGTTTTGGCCATCAATGATTATGATTTTGACAATAAATTCTTTTGCTACTGGTTGGGGCTAAAAGAAAAACTCTTGAAAAGTACCTAGAGTAGAAGATATGAGAATACATCAACTAAACTATGACAATGAACAACCTATTATGAAACCTCGACAAATGAGAGAAGATGTATGATATAACATATTGACACAGAGACAAGAAATCTATGTAAAGTTGGAATTGTCTGTGATTCTTAAGAGTTTTTCTAATAGTTCTTTTACAATTTCTCTAGTTTATCTATAATGTTTAGTGTTGAGTAATGTAGCTTAAATTTTGAATTGAGAAGCCAACTGTTACATAGATTGCTTGTGTCGTATCAATATGTTATATGATATTCTTTTTCCCAGTTCTGTAAAGAAGACTGTTCATTATGTAAAGAAAATATAGTCATGTACAAAATGAAAACCAAGCCGAAGGTGATGATTTTTATAATATTCTGCTATGAAACCAATATAGCTCTTTTCAACAATGAAACTTAATAAATATATATTTTCTTACACATTTTAGAGCATCGGTGTTAAAACCCTCCAACCTATTGTTAAAATTACCAGAAGTGACAATTTTTCCAATACTCTTCCATGAAACCAACACCACAATGGCTCATTTGACAATGTGATAAAAGAAATATACTTTCCCACATTGCAACATTGAATATTGCATTTAGTTCCTCCCACACCATCATACAACAATGCCATGATGCATTAACCCTTACATCAACAATCACTTACTATTCTGCCTCCATGCCTCAATGCAGCCAACTCCACCACTACCTCCGATGACAACTTAATTAGAAAAATATGTGTCTTCATAGACAACTTCAAGAAGAAAAATTTTATTAGGCCATAAGTGATTATTGATTTTGGCGATAAATTATTTTCAACTAAATTTGGAGAAAAACTTCAGATGGAAATTGCTTAGGTAAAGATATGAAGAATACATAAGCTAAACTATGATAATGAACAACCTATTATAAAAAACTTCAAAAAAATGAAAGAAAGAAAATATCATATAACATATTGATACAACACAAGCAATCTATGTAAAAATTTGGCATTTATCTTGATTCTTAAGTTTTATAATAGTTCTTTTTAAAATTTCTATTTTGTCTATAATATTTAATTAAATAGAATAAGCGTAGCTTGATTTTTGAATTATTAAAGACACAAGGAGTTATAGATTGCTTGTGTTGTTTAGCATCACGTATATTTATATATGATATTATTTTTCCCAGTTTTGCAAAGCAAATTGTCCATTATGTAATAGTTGCCAGACTATGTAATAGTTGGCTTGTGAATTCGATGACCATTTTTACTATATGCTTCCTTAGATTGCAATTGTATTTTTTATATAAATGTGTTTATAATTGCATAGTATAAATTTTGTTATAACATTAGGGAAAATTGCCATCTTCGTAAACAATTGTATGTAAATAGTCTTTTAAATAAGTTGAAAAGATAACTATACACACATGCAAAAATGCAATGGGTAGAGTAGACTATCTTTTTTGAAGTCAAATGTATGATTGTTTTCTGACAAAAAAATTGCCATTTAATATTTCCCCTTTCACAACCATTGTAGATTGTGATTTATGTGATTGTGGAGGACAACCGCACACCATTTTCATGTGCTTGTCAGAGGACAAACAATTTGTTGATTACATCACATTGTTTAACCCTACAAGCACATGAAAATGGTGTATGTTGCTCCACTCAACTAAACCATGTATGTTGCTCCATTCAACTAAACCATTTGCAATGTCATGGTTGGTGTGCTATTCATTTTGTGCATGAATACATTATTTTCCTTTCTGGTTATTGGTTGTTATATGTGTCCGTATTTCACAAACACATTTCTGCATATACATCTTAGCCATGCAATGCAAATATAAGCACTTGCAAAACAAAATCTATACCGATATATATGTTTGTGAAGTTAGATACACCTTTTTAGTTATTGTACACTCTTCTATATATTCTACCATGTATTCAAAATGTTTTATTTTATCTCTTTCTATTTACAATAGATAATGCTAACCTCTTTTATTTTATATCTATATTATTTCCTTTATAATGTTGCACAGATACAATAGACATCCAAGAAAATTAGTGTATTTTAAATTATCTATTTCAAAATCTTTAATGGTCCAACAACTCAATCCAATGCTGCTCGTTGTTGTTAAACACCATCAATAATACATGTACGTACAAAATTTTTCCATCATCAATAAATAGATTCAGTGAAGCAATTATAAATATTATTGATTATTTTTAGTTTCAGATTGTCTATATTAATTTTACACATATACTTACTCACTTTTTGTGCTTCCTTTTTTATTTTTCTTGTATGTCCACTAACATACCCATATCTTCTATTTGTAGGAACTAGGCTAAAGCATGCAAAAGCATTCGAAAATCACAATACCTATTTTTTAAAAAGTTACCATAGTAGAGAAAACACTACAACATGAAAGATCATATATGAAAACAAAAAAAATTTCCCCAACTTTGTTATTGTGCGATGTATGATAGAACTCCATGAGATTTTGTGTGGATGTTTTAAACTTTTCTTGCTTGGGGTTTGGCTAGAGTCCACGAGGCTCCATGATGCCAATATGGTAGAGAGGGTAACAAGTGTGGGTTTTGTGCTTTTTCTTTTAATGCCATATATTTATTGTTACATAGATACATGTGTACAAAAATCCTTGTATACACTTGGCTTCCAGAAACATAGTCTATAATAACATGTTTCTCATGTCATAGCAAGTGGTGGGAAAGCACTTGAGGCTTTGGTCACATCACCTCAAAACAAGGCATAACTTTTATTCATTTATTCTAACAATGCAAAACACATGTATTGTGTCATCGTATTCTTCTTTTCATGAGGTATCTTTATTTTTTTTGGATCAGAGATGGTGTGACTCAGTCTTCAATTGGACTATGATGCAATTCATAAAAAAATGATATTTTATTTTCAATTTCCTTGTAATTGACTACTTTTGAATCCTTTCTACTTGTCTCCATTTTATTTTACTACTACTAACCCATAAATCACATGCATACTAATGCTTTTATTTCCAAAATTATGAACTAAATGATAATTATAAAAAGTATTGAATATTAAACATCTTTCTTTTTTAAAAAATATGCCATATCCAAAGTTATTGACTAATTTTTTTAAAGAATACCTTTTTATAAACTATTAGTAATTAAAGACATGGGTAGTAATTGTTTAAAAAGGGAGAATCTTTTAATGTTCCATGCTTTTAATAAATATTATTTAATCCACAACTTTAACTTTGCCATATATGTGTATACATATGTATCTTAACATAATTAAATAATAATCAATCAATTGATTGATTAACATAGACAAAAGGATCAAATATAGATGTGCATGCAGGCCTAATTAATATAAAACTAAAATAAAGATAAAATTATCTCATACCTTGAATTTTGGAGAGAAATTATTGTTGTTAAAAAAATAATTATTTAAAAATTTATATTTTATTTAATTTTTTAATTGTGATTTTTTCAAAATAAATTTATTAAAAAAATGTATTTGTTGAGAATTAATTTATTATATTCGTAAGATTATTAATTAAAATAAATTTTAAATAACTATTGTAACTAAAATTATTAAATATTACATATTAATAAAAAAAAAGTTATTGATGATTACTTGCTTAAAATTAAAATTAATGGATACACTGCAACTAATAAGATTCGTTCAACATGACCTATGGTTTTAATTTACATTTTCATAATCAATTTTCAACTAATAAATTTATATGTGGAAACGCAAAGATCAATTTCTCATTTTATGCAAATGGTTCTCAATCGCACATCCATAGCCTATGAAATATGAACTAACCTCACGTTATTTCATATTGGCTTATTAACACGCTTTCCCTTTCTCGACTCAATCAAACAATTGCAAATATTATTGATTGTTCATATTTTACATTGCATTCCAAAAAAAAGTTTGTTTCTTGCTTCCCACTGAATAGCCATTTGCGGTGGACCCCTATCGACTAATTGTTGTATGCCTGTACATGCAACTCCTAATTATATATTTGTTTTTATTACATTAAAATAGACTCAAACTTTAAATATTATCCTTTCCCTCCAAAAATAACACAAATACATAATACATACTCTTAACTTATTGTATTTTACCTTTGTAATCATTTATAATTCTATTTCAATTAGAATACAACATAATCACCAAATCAAATATATTGAATCACTATGCTCCCTAGAAAAATATTTTATATAGAAATGTTTAAGAGTTGTTGCTAAGAAACATCAACCTTACATCTGGAACCGTCTCTTAGATAAATTGAATGTGGACGATAGTTTCCACTCGAGGCATTCCTCTAACTCATCGTATAAGACACGTTGAGAGCAATTTAATTATGCCGGTTGTCCTATATGAGCTTTCAGAGCTCATTTTGCCTATCAATGGTCCAAAATGAAGGATAGGACTTGGTTGACATTAAAACCAATCTCAACCGTCCATCATTTCACTGCATTTTTCTGCTTTCCCCACCGGTTCTGCTTTCCCCGTTGCTATTAGTTCCCAATGGTTTTTTCGCCGTTCGAAGGCTGTGTTTCCTCTCTGTGGCCAAAAAGTGAATGGCGGGTGCATTTTTAATAGTATATTTTTTGTCCCTTTTTTTAATTCAGTTGTTTAAAATCCACCGACTGGTAAACCGCACGGGATTGCAAGGTGAAATTTCTAACAGATCGGCCTAGAAATTTTTGGTCCGTTTTCGCATCAGACGATGGATAGTTCTTCCTAGGTTTGACGATTTCAGAGGACTGAAAGAAGGTTATAGTGATAATGACTCGCATATTTTTACCATTTTGAAATTTCAATTTGTTGCATCGGTCCTCCGAGTCACGCGTGAATTTATGTGCTCAATAAATAACCATCAGATATGCTTTTAATTATTCCTTCCACTACAATTTTTTGTTTTCCCTATTTATCGTATTTTCTTTTCTTATATTTTCATTTTCATCGCCGTTTTATTTTAACAAAGCTTGTGAAAGTTAAAAAAAAAAGCAATGTTAAGGAAATTTTGGGCTTCCTTGATGTGTTTGATTTAATTATATTATATTTATTCTACCTTGTTTTACACGCATTCTCCTTCTAATTTTAGATGATTTTTAAGAAAAATCATTATTTTATGGGTTAAAGTTTATATTTTACATTTTATTAAAGAACAAATAAATAAAATTAAAATTAATTTTATTATTAAATCTTGAAATAATTAAAATATTTGAAATTTCATTGCTTTGAATTTAATTTTTATCTCTACTAACATTAATTAAATTATTTTTAGTTTTTTATCAAGTTTGAAATGTTCTAATTATTAATTTAGATTTAAGTTTGAAATTTATTTTAATTATTTATGTTTTTATTAAATTACAAATAATACTTGAAATATATTAGAGTTAATTTAATTTATAATTATTTTTCTTATTAAAATTTAAATTATTTTAGAATAATTCTATTTAGAATTTCTATAATAAAATCAATTTCAAACTTAAAATCTTAAAGTTATAGAGTGAGATAGTGAGAGAGAGAGAGAGAGACTAACTTTTGATTAGTCGTTTCATGCCAACAATCCAAGGATAGCATGTGTTTCTCCCTTTAAGACCTCTATCTATATCTTCATATCTCTTTCACTCACACACACTTTGTGTTTCTCCCTCCCTATCACTATCTTTATCTCGATCTCTTCCCCTTCTCTATTTCTATCTCTTCCTCTCCCTCTATTACTTATCTATATCACCTCCTTTATCTCTCACTATTGCCCCCTCTATCTCTATCTTCTCATATGTCCCTATCCCTCTATCTACATCTCTTTATCTCTCTTATTCACTCCATCTCTCCTACTCTCTATATATTTATCTCTCTATCCCTCTCTCCTATTACTCCCTCTTTTTATCTCTATAATTCTCTCTCCTCTCCACCTCTCCCCCCTCCTCTTCTCTCTCACCCTCCTCTAATTCTCCTCCCATCTTTTATCTCCCCTCTCCACCTATATCTCTCTCTCTCTCTCTCTCTCTCTCTCCCTTTCTTTCCCTCTCCCTCTCTCTCTATATCTCCCTTGTCTCTCCCTCCCTATCCCCTATCTATCTCTCTATCTCTACCTCTCTCATTTACCTAGTTCCCATATATCTATCTCTCTATCTCTCTATTTGTCTCCCTCTTCTTCTCTCACTATATCTTCATCTCTACCTCTATCTCCCTTTATCTCTAGACATGTCTCTATCTATTCATCCATCTCTCTCTCCCTCTCCCTCTTCCTAGACCTCTATATCTATATCTCTTTGCCTCTCCATTTACCTCTCCTTTTTTTTCCATCTCTCCCTCTATCTCTATCTCATTATCTATCTATCTCTCTATCCCTATATCTCTCCCTCTCTCTACTTATCTCTATATATCACTTAGTTATCTTTCTACCTCTCCCTCTCTCCCTCTATATATTTTTCTCTTCTATCTTTATCAATCCCTCTATTCTCTCTATTTGTATCTCGCCACATCCTCTACGTATCCCTCTCCATTTCCATCTCCATTTATAGCTCTATCTTCCTCTTTATCTATATCTCCTCACCCCCCCTCTCTTTCTCGCTCTTCCCTCTTTTCTCTATCTATATCTCCTAACCCGCCCTCTCTCTCTCTCTTCCCTCTTTTCTCTATCTATATCCCCTTCCCCTCTCTCTCTTGCTCATCCCTCTTTTATCTCTCCTCCTTTCTATCCCCGTGTCTCCCTTTCTCCCTATTGCAAACATAACATGCACCTGTTGGTGATGGAGCCTACTTATCTTCTTTATTTAGAAGTCTTTGCTTCAGCTGTGTTTGGAACCTTATAAGTGGATGTAAAAAACATTTCTCCATTGAGACCTTTTTTGCACAAACATCATTACCTAAATGACCTACTATTTGACCTCATGTAGTGCACAAATGTATGCCAAAAATAGCCCAAAAAGTTTCTTGATTGACTTTCCACACCTCTTCGGCATACCCATTACACACCAAGATGCAATTGCTAGTTTATTTTCTGTCATATTTTGTTGGACAATGCGGAAATGGAGCTCAATCTGAATAAACAATTCCGTTTCTTGTTTTATACTTGGAAATTTGTAAGCTAGGTTGATAAGTGGAGGAAAAAATAGACTGCTATGGTGGAACTGATTAGGAATGTCACCGAGTCGTTATAATTCATATGTTTACTGTGGGCACAAAGGATAAGGTTAGATATCGTAAGACGAGGTTAAAAATGGAGGTCAAATTTGCCAATGTGAATGCTCAGTCGCCATCGTCGCATCTTCGCTGGCTGCAATTAAAATGTTGAACGTTAGCCTTTTGAGCCCATTATACAACTGTCTCGGAACATTTTCGCAATAATTCGTGTAATAAATGACAAGTTATTTCCTACACAAATCGCTTTCAAACTAAATGGAATTCCATTGCGTCACGAAATTGCAGTTGATCAGAATGCAGAGACTGACTAGTAGCAACGTCTACATCTGACTCAGTATTCATTAATTAATTGAAAATAAACAATATGTTGTATCCTTTTTTTAATTAATTAATAAAATGGTTAAATATTTATTGGAATGTTTGATTAGATAATGTGTTGACATGATGACTGATCAAATATTAATTTTGTTGTCTATAAATGTTGGATCATGTATAATGACAGAACACTTAACTATAAATTATTTATTGAAGGTTAAAAATAAATTTATTATGTTTACAAGATTTATACTGTCTGTCTATAATTATTCGGTACCAATTTTTGTCATATAGAATCAAATTTGGACAAAACCCTAATAACATACTAAATCTTAAGTTTCACACAAGTTTAATGTACATGAATCTATTTTGCAGAGCTTACAGTCTCAAATGTCCTTCGATTGTAAAAATTTACATCTACTTAATAATCAAACATTACTTTAAAAGGTTCAACTAACCCACCATTAATTTAAAGAAATTTATTACATTCACTCTAATCTTCTAATCGCAACTTGACCATTAAGGAATCTCTTCTCCTAGAGCATTGAAATAATAATTTATAGGAAAAAAATTGCTTTTTGGTGCACCAAAATATTAATGAATCTATATCTTAGGCTCTTATTTATATTCTTCAACATTTTTCAATATTGTAGAGATTGATTTAGCTTGACATCATGTTGTCTCTCATTGTTGTTATTTCTATATTCATTCATTCCTCTATTTTCAGTATTATGATGTGCATTGAATTAGTAATTAATCTATTGCAATCCCTAACACACATATCTGGTTATGATGTATAAACTATTTATCTTAAGTTATTTGATTACATACTTATCATTAGGTCAACATTTACTTGCACACACAGAGATCCTTATGATGCGTATATTATTGATGTTATATGTCATATGGTTGCATGTTGATCTTTAGATCTACATTTACTCTCATACACCTATATATCTTTTCTTGAATTTCTTGCACTCTTGTTCGGAAATGACTGAAAGTGGAGTCGATTTGATCACCAAAATTCCTATTTTGTACTTGACATCCACTTATAAATAAGAATCTTATCATACAATATTTATACTTTATTTTGTAGGTCTCTATGGAGAACTCATGCTAATGGAAATATCAACATGATAGTTTCTTAAAAGGTATAATATTCTATATAGAACTCATTTTATATCCTTTGACTATCTAAATATTTATTTTACATGGAAACTTGTGAGTGCTAAATAATTTGAATCATGCACTTATTTAGGATTCACATGCAGCTCAAAGTGGGGTGGAAAGTAATGGTGAAATTTGCATATGCGTGCCATTTCTTGTTTGGTTTGTGTACATTTTATGAAAATGTTTGATGCATATACATTTTGTAATCGTGTTTAATGTTAACCTTATTTACCTAGCCTTTTTTCTACAACCATATGCACACATCTCCATACACAATAGAACTTACTTTATCCATGTATATCTACATTTCCCTATACATTCATCATATATATTTACTTTTCATATCCAGACACATGCTTATATTCATTTAGTTGTTATGCACTCTAATCTAATACATTATCTACTCCAAGATATGTTTATTGTTGCAAGAAATTTGTCACAGGCACAAGCTCATCATATATTAATTTAAATTAAAAATTATAAATCTAGCCAACTAAGCACATACTTGTATGGTTTGGTGTCACATATTAGCATTTAAAGAGATTTATTATATTTACTCTAATCTTCTAATCATCACTTGATCATTGAGGAATATCTTCTTGTAGTGAATTAAAGGAGCAATAAATAAAAAAAATGAATCTTGATGCATTAAATTCAGTAATGAATCTTCATCTTAGATGTTTGATTGTTGTCTTCAATCTTTTTCAATAATATAGGGATTAATTTAATATGAAAGCTCGTATTAACCTATTGACAATAAGGTACTTTCTATACCACTAATCCATAAGCTAACAAGAAAGGTATAGTAGATTGATATCACTAAAGCATGGAAAAGAGTAGTGGTGTAGGGGCACCTAGTCAAATTTTGTAAATATGGTCAACTATTAGATTTTTGGGTGTTTTGAGTCATGTTTGATGTAATAAGGTCTATTTAGACCATTTGCAATGTAATCAGTCTCATGGGGTCGATTTGAGTACATTTTGTCACGTTTTTACAAATTTTGTAAAAGCTGCATTGCAACTTTGCAATTTTGTCATGTTTTGGAAGTGGAATGGTAATTTGGTTCAAAAAGTGGTTATGAACTGTTGGTTTGGTGTTGAAATTTTTTAAATAAGCCTCACAAACTTTGAGGCAAGGTTCTGTTGAAAGTTTTTGTGTTCAAACAATAAAGAAACTTCAATTTTTTGTAATTTCTATTGTAAATTTGCCACTCTAGGCGATGGTATGGCTTTGTATAGTCAATAATTGATATAATGTGAATTTGATTAGATGGTGGCATGGGTTAAGAGTGTTTTGGTTTTTATTTGCATTGATTTCACCAAGTTTGAAGCTTGCTAGAGACTTTTTCCTGAAAATGGGTTGAAAACCCTAATTTTGAGGGTTTGAGAGTGTAAATATGGAATAAAAGACCATTCCACTAGTAGAAATCTCTAGAAATAAGTGGAATGGTGTTAGAGAGGTTGTTTTTCATGTTTGTTGAGTTGATAGGAGCAGGGATGAGGGTTTAGGAAAATTTGATTGACGCCCTAGTTGGTTTCCTTCATGTTTTCAAGCAAAAGTAAAGCTTAGAGGTAGGGTTTTGTTGAAGAATTGTTAGGAGATCATTCTAGGAGATGAGAAATGCATGTACATACCTAATTTGATGTGTCTAAGGTCTTGGAATGGAGATTTGAGGTCTGGAGTGTGTAGAACCATAAAATGCCTTGTTGTAGGGGCCTAATTAGGCCTTTATACAAGCGTAGCAACAGATATTTGAGGGTTATGTTCCAAAGAAACCCTATGAGATTTTAAGGTATGATATGAAAAGGCTTAAAGGGTATCTAGAACTTGTTTTGGTTTGTGGGTAGGAGTTATTTTTTGAAAGTTATGACAAAAACACTTTGTTTGGAATGCTACAAGTGAAATTGATGAATTTGTGAACACACACCAAGAAAGGGTTTACAAAGTGGAAAGATTGTTCAAAAAATGATTGACTTGTGATTGTTAGACTACCTCCACCCTGCTCTACATCAAGTAGAAACCCAAATTAATGATAGATGAGTTCAAGTCTAGAAAAGCATATCATAGTTTGTGGACATATATCAAATCTACGAACCTATCTTATGATATTACAAGGTAAAAATCAGAGACACTTATAAAATAGTAAGAACATGTTTTTTAAAAAAAATTAATATATTTTAAATTTTCATCAATTAACATGATTACTTTATTATAGAACTAAGCATTGGTGTTCTTCCCTCTCCCTTTTTAAAAATCGCAAATCCAGTTATCAAAATAGCCAACTATCTAGCTATAATTTACATTTATATATACATTTTATTAATTCAGACGTTTACTCCCGGTACAAGAGATGAAACTATATATCATAAGGCGAGGAGGATAAGCACCGGAGCTGAAGTACCAACGTGAATACTGTGTTGCCATTACAACCGACGGTCAAGTCACATCCGTGGCGGCTGAGATTGAAAAATTGAACAAAAGTTTTCACAATAATCGGTCTAATAAATGACAAATTTTCTTCGTACTCATATCAATTGACTCGCGCAATTGCCGTTCGTCAAACGGCGAAGACTGACTTGAATGACCGACTGAATGTGAGTTTTGCTGTCTACAAATACAGATCGTAGTTAGTGAGCATTCATATCTTTGGGCGTGAAGAATTTGCCTGTTCTTGCAAATCAGAATGGCATCCCAACGAGAAATCAAGAAATGCTGTGCTTTGGCACTTTTTATCGTCGTTTCTTTCTGCATAACCCATGCAGGTAAGATAGACGCTTACCGAAGAATGAAATTAGAATTCTTTTTTTCATTACTTGTTTCCATTATTGTTGCAATCAGGGTATATATTAAGAAATGTTATCTCTAAAAATCTATAGAAATGTTGCCAGTTTATTAACATTTTAGGCAAGTTATTTTAATGTCTGTTTAATTTGCACCTTGAGATTATTTCAAATATATAATTAAACTGAATTAATTTTAAAAATTGTCAAATGGCAATCCATATATCCACTGAGAAGATTATTAGTTGTAATCAAATATTTCTTAACGATAATCATATTAAAGAGAAGTTTAATGTTTCTGTACAAAAGGTAAATGTTTGAACTCATATTGATAAAATCTTCTATTAAATCGTTTCCTTTTTCTGTTCAGCAGATGGTGAGAAGATAGGAGTATGCTACGGAATGAATTCAAACAGTTTGCCTTCTAAAACCGACGTTGTGAATCTGCTGAAGTCGAGAAACATAGGGAAGGTGAGATTATATGAAGCAAATCGGGACGCCCTGCAGGCACTGAAGGGTTCTGGAATCGAAGTGATCGTGGGAGTTGGCAACAATGAGCTTCAGAAGATTGCTGGTGATCAGGCTGCAGCAAACGGATGGGTGAATGATAACATTCGCCCATTTTATCCTTCTGTCAACATCAAATACATTGCGGTAGGAAACGAGGTTTTCGCAAATAGACAATACCTTACGTATCTCCTGCCAGCGATGAACAAAATTCAGACGGCAGTGCGCAACGCCAATCTGCAGAACATCAAGGTCTCCACACCACACGCAGCGTCCGTGCTGTCTAAATCATATCCTCCCTCCGGTGGAACCTTTGGTGAGGATATGGGCGGTATACTGAAGTTTCTGTCAGATAACGGTTCCCCTTTCATGGCCCACGTCTACCCATACTTCAGCTACAAAGACAACCAAGGCTCAATTTCTGCAGACTATGCGTTGTTCAGATCGACAAATACGGTCGTGAACGACGGCGGTCGAATGTATAAGAACTTGTTCGACGCTATGGTCGACGCTTTTATATCCGCGATGGAAAAGCAGGGGTACTCCAATATTCCAATTGTGATAACTGAAAGTGGGTGGCCTTCTGCTGGCAGTGCTGTGGCTACTGTGGACAATGCCCGGACATACAACAACAATCTCATCAAGCATGTTTTGTCCAGTGATGGAACACCAAAGAGGCCTGGAAGGACAATTGAGACATATATTTTTGCACTGTTCAATGAGAATCAGAAGGGCGGGGCTGAGGAGGAGCGCCATTTTGGGCTCTTTGAAACCAATTTAAGTCCTGTCTACCCTGTGGCTTTCTCACCTTGATGTGGAACCAGGATACCATTAAGCTATAGGTCTAAAGACCATAAATAAGATGGCATTTGCAGTCCTATTCGCTCTCGTGTTTGAGCTACACTAAAATAGGATTTGTCATGCCGCCATCCTCATCACTCTGGAGCAAATAAAGCTTTCAATAAATTTTAAATTAATACCGTATTTCTTAGTTGAGGTAGGTGCTATGGCCTTAAAATATTAATCAAAGAATTTCATATCGTAAAGAGACTAAAGTAAACCTTATTAGATCTTCGACAACTTTTTTTATTATGCAATTAATGAATAAATTAGTATGGTGAAACTAGTAGATTTCAATAAATGTTAAATTAATAGTGTGTTGTTTACTTAGTTGACGTAGGTGTATGGCATTTTCTACAATTGATGAATATTAGAAATAAAGCAGATTCTAATAAAAAATTATGATTTTGTTTATTGTGTAATTAAATGAATAAATCAATAAGGTGAAATCAATAGGTCTAAAATAATTTCTATTTAATTTTGTGGTTGTCTTAATGGGGTTGTCTTAATCTAATAGCATAATAACAAGTGGTAATCTCTTGTATTATGTTTGGTTTATATGTCAATACCTTTCTATCATCATTTCATCATGTTTTTATGAATATCCATATATTTGTTAATTTTGATCCATATCTCATCTCTATTGATATTAATTTGCATACATTTTTTCTGTCTTAATATCATCACCTTATTCTAAGAAAAAAGGAATTACAAATCTCAATGCTTTGAATTGAAATTCTAGCATTCCCATCCCCTTCTAGCACATATGAGTCAACTTCAACAAACATTTCATATGATATATTGCCTTTTCATTCTATTTAAATATAGTCATTATCCACTATTTTTTTTAAGAAAGAGAATTGGTCATACAATGGATTGTTAGAGCACTTCTTATTATAAAGTGCAATAAATGTATTAAATCTACATCATGATCACATGCAATTTGTATGTCTTTCAATGTTGTCTTTGATCTTTTTCATCATCATTGATTTGGTCAACTAAGGGGGTTTTCATATCAAAACTCATTCACCTAGATCAACAAGCTCCTCATTTGTATCTCTGACCACGACCCTAATAAATTTAGATATATTAGAAGTGAAAGTAAGAAAATCTTTTGGAACATTTTCTATTAGATTAGTTTTCTACCACTTAGAAGAAGTTTACATGCTGGATTAGTTTCATGTTAGTTAAGGTGTAACTTGAAGGGCTTGTTAGTGTAGTATTAAGTTTTAACTTAAGTGAACTATATAGGTGGTTTTCTCCCGTATCGGGTAGTTTTACACCCGTTTCATTTTTCACGCCTTTAAAAGGTTGTACATTATGTATTTTATTTCATTTCAATTTATTTACTCACTGGTGACATAGCGTGTTGCTGCTCTCATATTGTGAAGGTATATATCATAGATGGTGATCCTGGGCTCGGTGGTTTCCACGAACATGGTATCAGAGCCGACTACCTACAACTCCTTATGTTGAGAGTTTTCATCAGAATTTCAGATCATTTATTTGTTGAAGGGTTTTTTTGGACATTTGAAATTTATTGAATTTCAAAGTTGCCTTAATTCTATTTTTTTCCTATTGAATTTGCAGGAGGCTTTGTGATTGCTGGCACAATTTTGTGTTTTAGGAGGCCGTGAAATTTCTTTGCGGAATGCGTTTTTCCTCTTTGGAGGTCGTGACTGTTCATTGCGTGTGGCGATTTTTGTTGCAGAGGTGGTGATTTGTTGGAGGGTCTAGTTTCCTCTTTGCAGCCCGATTTCCTTTCTATAGGCCGCACGTCCTTGGAGCTTGCAAATTTCTTTTGTAGGCCCTTGGTGGGCAATAGTTTCTTTTTTGAAGGCATGATTTTCCTTTTGGAGGTGCGATTTTCTGAGTTAAGGCATTTTTTCGGGTTTGAAATAGCATCACCAAGATTGCAGGTTGTTTAATTTGTTCATTTGAGGCTAGAGTTTACCCGATTTCGCTAAGTAGAGGCACAATACAACCTATAGAAGGGGCATTCTTTTGCCTGGTTGTGTGTCAGATAGGTCATGCATTGTGAAGGTTTATTTATTGGAGTTGCTTCTCTTGCATTGTAATATGTAATCTCTTATTTCTACGTAAAGATAGCCTTGTTTATCAACTCCAAATTGTATGTCTAAACATACCCCTTAGATCTTATATACCCCTTAGATCTTATATGCAGTTATGTCTTTTCTACAATGAATACCTTTGTGTTTGTTCTCTAATCATAAATTTGTTAAGAACTCAAGAAATAATGACTATGGTCTTTAATAACTACCTAATCCTAGACTAATTAAGGATGTTTCTACATCAAACACCTTAGAAAGAAAAGAAGTGATTCCATACTTGTAAGTTACAAATGAATGGCAAAACAACTCTTCTAGTCCTAAAGAGTAATGATCTCTTTGATTATCCATTTCGTTTATTTCTTTCTATCACATCACCGGTGTTTAAAATCATAATTTATAATGTCAAAGGATTTTACAGGTGATTCCATTGAAAATAGATCACATATGTACTCCCAACTACATATATTGAATATCAATACCACATAATCAGAAAATCAAACATATTGAATTACTATATTATACAAAACAATACTTATTTAAAAAATGTAAGAATTGTTGTTAAGGTCAATCAATCTCACATCTCAAACACTCTACTTAAAACATCATCCCATTCAATAATCAAAATCATTTGACTAATAAAAGATCATAAATATTTAATTGACTTTTGACATTTAAACTAAATCACGCGTAAAAATACTCATCTCAAAACAGCTCTTCACATTTTTAATCGGTGAGATAACTTGAGGAAGGATGATGATATCTACTTCAAGCATTCCTACAATCCATTATACCAGAGACCTAGAGAACAATTTAGTTTGCAATTTAGTTGGGCAATGTGGAAATGATGTATTTGTCACTTTTTGCATTCTCTCAATTTCATATTAAGACATATAATTAGAGATGAAAATAGATACTCCGGTGATGGAAGGGACGAACGTTTACTAATCGTTTTTAGTCGTGATATTTACTCACGGCGAAAGATAAGGAAAGCTTTTGTACGAATTGTTATTATCCACTACTTTTGGGATATGAAGAAAGACATATATGTGTTATAATCCTTACAGTTGTTGGACACCAAAAGATTGATATCTTAGCACGAAGATAAGCATGGACGTTGAATTCAAAACCGCCCATTAGAAGTCGCCATTACAACCGACGCTCAAGTTATATCTTCTTAGCGTACTGTACAACTGTGAATCTTTTTGTCGAAAAGTCTCAACAATAATGTTTCGTGCTTGAATTGTATTCAAATCTGATTCGAACTAAAATTTGTTTATATTATCGATTTTTCTATGCTTCCGTTAATTGCGAGCAAATGTCGTTTTTCCACCGTCGAATAGTCCGAGTTGACTGACTTCCTGAATATGCTCTCAATAAATTCGGATCGCCGTTTGTAAACATTAAAAAGATTAGGACGCGGAAAATGTGGCCGTTCTTGCAAATGAAAGAAGAAATGCTATGCTTTGACTCTTTATATGGTCATTTATTTCAACATAACCCATGCAGGTGAAGGAGGAAATTAGAACTTACATCTTATTTTCCTGTTCACATTAGGGGAGAGGGGCCTATAGTAGAGCACCCTAACTTCACATTTCTCAAAATCTTATGTGGAAATTTCAAATCACTCCCAATTTTGTACAATAGTTTATTTGGCAACTCATGTGCTTGTATATTTCGTTTTAGGGCCACATATTCAAATATGATGCCACATCAGCATGCTTTTTATTGAGGTATCCAAAAAGGCCTAAAAAAAAAGTGAGACGTATAGTGGTGCACTAAGTCATGTTTTATTGGTGCGCTGATGTGGCATCACATGATTTGTCACTTTGCATACTTTATGGATAAAAAGTGTTTTGCAATTGGATATTAAAGTGCTCCACTATGGGACCCACTAAGGACTACTTCTATCCCCACTATTAGACCCTACTCTATTATGGGCCCTTCTCCCCTAGTCATGGTATTTTCTTTAAAATTTTATAGATGTTGCAAAATTTATTGTAGAGAAGTACAATACTCTAGGAATCTCAAAATATATGTTTTATTTGGATCAAGAAAATATTTCAAGTATTTAGTTAACTTTAATTAATTTTAAAAACAATCAAATGATAATACACATATCTACAAAAAGGTTTATTAGTTGTAATCAAATATTTTTCTGAACTTTGATAATATTAAGGAGAAATTAAAGGTTTAGAAGTTGTAATAAAAAAAGTTTCTTAACAATAAGGAAAAGTTGGGACACTCTAAAATTGCAATTGTGATAATTGAAAGTGGGTAGCCTTATGCAAGATATGATGTGGCTATTATGGATAGTGCTAGATATATAACAACAATCTCCTATCATAACATAACTTTTTTGATAGTGGAGCCATGTGTTTTATGAGTAAAATAGCACAACGCATCTTAGTAGCCTTGTGAGACCCATGATATGCATGGACACCTAGCATAACACAACTTGCTAGCAAGTAGATCTATGAATCTCATCATTTTGAGCAATTTTAGATACATATGTTCTGCATTTGATGGATGATGCTTGGCAATGAGACAACCTTACAAATTGAGGTCTCTTTACCTTGCTGACTCAAATCTTTAGTTTTTGTGTACTAACATTTGTTGTTTTAGGTTCCATGTCCATGTTATATTTTCTTTATGTGTGTATTATGTTTGCCTCATGTATTTTGTGTGTTTGCTTCATGTATTTGGTGCATTTGATCCACGATTATGCGTGTTTCATCCATGTATTCCATGTGTTTGCTTTATGTATTTTTTTTATGCATTATTTTTGTTTTATGTATGCTTTATACATATTTTTCTAATTGTCCATTGAGTGCCTTATGTATGATTGAATCTTATCTTGTCTTATGTGTGATATATATGCTTCATATTTTCTTTAACATTATGGATTGATACGATCTTGAGTTGGCAGTGTTGAACTTCCCTATTGTCTAATTAACTAGTGTAACTAATCATACAAACGACTTAATGGACCTTAATATCCTTCATATCTAAGTAGTTCATTATTAAAAAGGGGCTTCATTCAATTATCAACTAGGGAGTCATGGACTTAAGATGATGTTGGCACTGTATGTGCATTCAAGAGTCCTAACTTAATCAATTAATTATAGATAAATACAAGATTAATTCAAAATAACATCTATTGAAGAAATAGAGTAAGTAATTTAGTTACTACTAGTTGCTATGGGTATGTATTGCTTATGTAAACTGTAACTGACTAATTCCTATGTAGTAACATGCACTTAACTAAACTTGATCATTGAACTCAAATAAAAAATAAAGTATTGAATTGGGAATCTCAAAGTAACAATGAATTATAATATAAACTAAGAATCAAAATTCATAACGTCAATGCATAATCTAACTAATGAACTTGTAATACCCCTCATACTATCTAGACTTATTATTTTTCTATGCCTTGCTTGGATACTCTGATGGTACTAGTATTGTTTGATTCGGTTAGTTGACATTTGATAACACTGTTATTGTTTGATGTAGTTAGTTAGATGCTAGACGATGTTGTTATTTCATTATGGATATGATTACTTTATATGACATTAGGGTTGATTATATCAGTTAATTTTCTGAATTATGATTTAATGCAGTGATTTAAATTAATATGTTATGAGATGATTGTTAGTTAGAAATGTAATTCATTGATTATGCTATAATTGTTAGAATAGGTGTGACGAAGGACAATATAGCATCACTCGTTCGCGAGTGCCCTGTTATGTTGCAATTCCTTCTCACAATGCAGTATCTTGATTTAATGCTTTGATATATATGTATATATGCACATGTACACAACTTCGCTTGTATGCAGGATTGCAGGTATAAGTCTCGATTCCACCTGCTTCGGCAGGACAGGGCGAGCACCAAATAACCCAACGGATAAATGTTGATACAGAGGTGACGATGAAGTCCTTCCGTTCCATGATGTCAGGTCGTCTCATTGTTTGGTATGGTTGTTGATTTTGTGTAATTGTCGTCTTTGTCTGTTGTGTTTGTGTTTTGTCTTATTTCATGTGGGCATTGATAATTATGATTTATTTTAATGATTGAAATAGATTATTTATTTTAATGCTGGATTATGTTGTAATTAAATATTTAATTATTTTAATTATTTTTGAAAATCTGATATTGCAATTTAATTATTAATTTAATGTTAAATATGCTTAATTATTTTAATTAAATAAATTGGTGGTGGATAATTATGAGAATAAATTAATTAAAATAAATTTGAGATGTGAGTTGCAAGAAAAGTTAAAAAAAAATGGGAATTAAAGTAATAAAAACAAATAAAAGAATTAAAAGACAGTGGGAGACAATAGGGTTTGAGGGTTGAAAAGAAAGCTTGTTTTAAAGATTGATTTTTCTTTTATCTGAGATTTTTTGGGGAAGAGCTTTGGAGAGATGAGGAATATATTTTATTTAATTATGAATTTTTGGGGGGTTCTCACACACACACAGAAGAACAGAAGGTTGGAAGTGCTCAAGTGAAGGTGGAGTTCGTTCTGGACTAGGATTGGAATCGGATTCGAGAGCATCAGAGTCAAGCAGGCGTCTTCAAACTCGCATTGGACTCCAGGTTCCTCTCGTTGTTATTTTCTTTTACCCTCTTCTGTTTTTCTGTTTGCTTCAGAAAAAGAAATAAATAGATTTTATTAAAATGTATTTTGTGAATATAGGAAAAACTTCTGTTGAAAACTGAAACTAGATCAGTTAGTAGTTTGGAAAACAAAGGGGATCATAGAAAAATCATACTGTCTAATTTGTTTATTAAAACAGGAACCCTGATCCTCTGAAACATTTCAACCTATAAACGATAGGATTGTAGAAAAGATGATTCTCTGGTTGAAGATAATAAATTTGGGGTTTAATCAATTTATTGAAAATATAAATGGATATAATTATTGTTTTGTTTCTCTTATTTGTTTTGTTATGCCTCTGTATTTTGTTTACCAAAATATATATATATATACAGTTTTTATATTGTTCTCTTAAACCAGATTATATATTTTATTGTCTGAGTTGTATTGACCCAATATATATATATATATATATATATATATACTGGTTCACATTGGTTATTTTTATTTAACAAAATATTATTTGGTCGGCACATTGTACCGTCGCCTCACAAATTCTATTGTTTCTCAGAAATCGAAGTTCCTTATTTATTTATATTTTTTTTAATGTTTGGGAATCTTAAGATTTTATAGTACCAGAAATATTTGTTTATTTTAAACTATAAAAAAAAAAAGGAAAAGAGTTCTGTATTTTTAAATGTTTATTGTGAACCATGCACAGGAAAACGAATTTCGTTTTCCGTGTTTTTTTTAAAAAGAAATATAATATAAAATTATCGAATTGTTTTTCCGTTCGTACCAGCTAAGTCTTTTTGGAATTTAATAAGTTTTTTATGAGTATGGGGGATTGGGGAGGGCACGGTACCCGTACCCACCCCGCACCCCACTCTGTGGCGGACTGCCGCAGCAGTCCGCAGGACTGCTGCGTACAGCAGCCCGTGGGGACTGCTGCGCGCAGTCCCCACTTGGGTATATGCGTTTTGTTTGTTTGAAATTTAATTTTAATTTATTAAATTCTATTTATATATATATATAAATATATATATATATAGTATATATATAAATATATATATATTTATATATATATATATTTATGTATATATATATTTATTTAATTTATTTACTATATTCATTTAAATTAATTTGGTAATTACATATACATTTTTGATTTGATTTTTTTTTTAGTATATATATATATACTTATATAAATAATAAAATGTGAATTCTTTTATAATAAATATTATTGATTTAGTATATTAAAATTTAATGTTTTACTTAGTTAATCAGCTGATGAGATTTGTAGAAATTAACCATTCTTTTTTTTGTATTATATTTCTTTTGTGGTGTTTTGTTTTATCAACTTTCTTTATACATCCGAGTGAATCGTTTTCTTGTAATTATGAAATCATGCAGTCTTGTTATCGTCTTCTTTCTTTATGGTTGTAAGTTTCACTCGTAATGTGGGAACCTGTTGTCAAAGTGTGAAAACCTTGTTCCAGAGGCTCATCATTTTGAGTGTTATTTTCCTTTTTGTTTATGCTCTTGAGCGTTATTGTCTTACGTTAGGAAGGGTTGAACAGGTTGGTTAAACTTTGGTTATGAATTGTTGTGAGAGGGTTCATGCCTCGCGTGTTCATGTTGTGGCAATATGCTTTTATGTTTAGTTCAACCCTTGCCTGTTTTGAGATGTATTAGGAGTCGTAGGGAGAGTGGCTCTTCGTGGGCGCCGGCGCCTCGGGTAAGAGGAAGTGCCAGGGGAACCCACGTGAGAGTAGTTAAACAAGTGATAACCTAAAAATAGAATTTAGGGGGATGGGTAGTAAAACATACAAGATAAAGAAAAATGGATTCCTCGTCTATGCATTAGGGCTACCGTAGACTAGTGATAGACTGAGCAGGCCGTGGTCGGCAAAGTCGTAGTCTCATCTTCATGAGAGACCATCGACTCCGCATTAGCTACCCTATGGTGCCGGCGCCTCAGTAGGAGGAAGGGCCAGGTGATCCATAGATGGGTGCCGGCGCCTCGGTTAGGAGGAAGTGCCAGGGGATCCCATGAGAGCTATGCGATGACACTCTCCACTAGACATCCTTGTTGTTCTTGTTTTCTTGTTGCCTTTGGATATTGTTATTTTTATGTTGTTCTAATTTTAGGGCTAGGGAATCCATAGGTGGGTGCCGGCGCCTCAGTTGGAGGAAGAGCCAGGGGATCCCATGTGAGCTATGCGATGACCCTCCCCGTTTGACACCCGTTTGACTTGTTTATTGTTGCCTATGGAATGGTGTATTGAATGGTGGATTTAGAGTTATTATGGAATCGTGTTCCTTTCATTGGTTCTGATTGATTTGGAAATGTAATTTGGGTGTTGGTTCAGTTCTTCTAAATGTTATCTCTTTGTGATGTTTCTTTGAATTCTTGTGAATTTGATTCATGATTGTTAAGTGATATTACTTCATGTTATCGTGATGAGTTCTTGGTTTAACTTGTTATGTGATTTGAGTACGTCGATGGTTGTGCATTGCATATTTGAGTTGTACTTGTTCTGTATCATGTTGTTGAGTCGGTTTGACATTCATGGTCGGGTTCACTTCCTCGTCACCTCTGAGCACGGGGGGTGAGTTACTTCGTAATTCACATGGTTGGGTGGAACGTGTCCGCACCCGTTGGGTTCCCCATCAGCGTCTTGTCATCTTAGCTTTCCGCAGTGCAGATGTTCCAGTGATCATTGTACTATGTTCCTTTATCTTGTATCAATCCCCATGTTGGGAAATTCAATGTAATTCATGTATCAAAGAAAATTGTAATGTAATATTATTTCAATGATGTAATAGTTAGGTTTGATTTGGATCTTGTTAAAAGATTCATCATGGATGTACTTATGCGATGTTTATCATACTCGCATCATGGCTATCAGTTGTATCATTATATATATGGTTTTTCATAAATTAAATGGTTATGTTAGTTTCATTATCTCATTATGTTTTGTGGTTGCAATGTAACCTCGCGTGCCCCAGAGAACCAAGTGTATTAATGTTATGTGTTTTGCTATGTGATTTTGGTTTAATGTTGTTACATGTTACTTTTATTATTTAAAAAAAAAAAATTATTCGCATTATGTGTGTGTTCTCTGGGGTTTGCACGACGGGCGTTACAACTTGGTATCAGAGCCAAGGTTGCAAACGCTAGGGTCTTTGGGTAGTGTAGTCCATTAGGTTACCGTTTATGCAACTCTTGTGCTCATGTCGTACTTTATCTTGTGGCGCAGAACTATGCCTCGAGGTAGAGGACGTGGCTGTGCAAGAGGCCGTGGTGCCGGACGTGGAGCAAACCGGCGAAGCCCTTCAGTTCCTAGTTCCCATGGCTCTGAGCATGAGGAACAGCAGAGTCTTCATAGCGTTCCATCAGGTGGCCAGAATCCAGCACAGCCAGGTCTAGACGGTCAGTTACAGCATATACTTGGAGAGATCCTTGATCGATTAGGACCCAGGCCAGATGAGGTGCACCAGGTGGAGAGGGAGAGAGAGAGATCTCCGAGGCGCAGGGATACAGATGTGGTTCCAGATGCAGTCATAGCAGGCCATATGAGAGATCTGATGAGGGCACACCCTCCTACTTTTGATGGTTCTGGAGGAGGTCTTGAGGCTGAGACCTGGTTAATTGACTTGGACCGTTGCTTCGCCATGCACCCCTACGGTAGCAATACCAAGGCTTCGGTCGCAGTGATGCACTTGCGAGGCTTCGCGTCCACTTGGTGGCGCCTTGAGAACGAAGCGCATCTTGATCTCAATATGGTTGCCAGGAGTTGTTCTTAGACAGGTTCAGAGCTCGTTTCCTCTCAGATCATGGAGGCAACGCAGGGCTGACGAGTTTCACGATCTCAAGCAGTTGTCTATGTCAGTGGAGCAGTATGAGAGGCACTTCTATGAGTTGAAGCAATATGCAGGGATTATCCACGATGAGGGCATGTTAGTGCAGCATTTTGTTTGGGGCTTAAATGCCCGCATCAGTGGTGGTGTACGAGTCTTCGAGCCAAAGACGATGGAGATGGCAGTGGAGAAGGCTCGCTTAGTGGAGGAGAATTTGGCCATGGCTTTGGGTGGTCACATCGGAGTACAGATTGGTAGCACGCCCACACCTGGTTATGTTACTCATGGAGGTCAGTCGTAGGGAGCAGGAGCTTCTAGGAACATGAACCCACCTTCTAAAGGGGGTCCACAACGTCAGCAGCAGTAGCATCAACAACAACAATCGCAGCCGAAGCATGAAAACTTTCAATCTCAGCAAGGTGGCAATTCGCAGTTTCGTAGGGATCAGAACAGGATCAGGCACCAAATGCGACAGGAACGTTTTGCACAACCTGCACCTAGTTTTCAGTCAGCGCCGAGTCGAGTAAGCGTTCAATAATCCAATGCTCCATCCGAGGGTGGAGGATTTGGCTGAGGTACTGGTTGCTACTCATGTGGGCAACAAGGGCATATCGCTAGAGTGTGTCCACAGAAGAGCACTTCTGGATTTAATCAGAGACCTGTAGCTTCTGAGCCGACAGTGGGAGATGCGGGTAGATCTCATCAAGTGTTTTCCGTTGTCGACAATCATCAGGCTGGGTACCAGGATGCAGGTGCAGAGGCTTCTGGTAGAGGATGAGGCTCTGGCTTCAGAGCTCGTGAGTGAGCCCGAAAGGGTTCGATGGTGTCCTAAACGTTGTGATCTTGGCGTCATGGGAGGATGTCTCCCTTATTTGAGAATCTTAATTTTTCTTTTTGTTCAAAGGACAATGGCCCAGAGGCTTTATATCCTGTGGGGACACTACATTCTACATCATCTGGATTTATTTTTCAAAGTGCCTCATTAATTGATGTATACTAGTATTTTGATTCAAGAAGCTGACATTTGATAACATCAAGTTATTGTTTTCTGAGTCATGTTAGTTGGGATGCTGGGCTATGTTGTTTCTATGGATAGATCACTTATATGGCTAACAGGGGTTGATTATATCAGTTAATTTTCTGAATTATGATTTAATGCAGTGATTTAAATTAATATGTTATGAGATGATTGTTAGTTAGAAATGTAATTCATTAATTATGCTATAATTGTTAGAATAGGTGTGACGAAGGGCAATATAGCATCACTCGTTCGCGAGTGCCCTGTTATGTTGCAATTCCTTCTCACAATGCAGTATCTTGATTTAATGCTTTGATATATATGTATATATGCACATGTACACAACTTCGTTTGTATGCAGGATTGCAGGTATAAGTCTCGATTCCACCTGCTTCGGTAGGATAGGGTGAGCACCAAATAACCCAACGGATAAATGTTGATACAGAGGTGACGATGAAGTCCTTCCGTTCCATGATGTCAGGTCGTCTCATTGTTTGGCATGGTTGTTGATTTTGTGTAATTGTCGTCTTTGTCTGTTGTGTTTGTGTTTTGTCTTATTTCATGTGGGCATTGATAATTATGATTTATTTTAATGATTGAAATAGATTATTTATTTTAATGCTGGATTATGTTGTAATTAAATATTTAATTATTTTAATTATTTTTGAAAATCTGATATTGCAATTTAATTATTAATTTAATGTTAAATATGCTTAATTATTTTAATTAAATAAATTGGTGGTGGATAATTATGAGAATAAATAAATTAAAATAAATTTGAGATGTGAGTTGCAAGAAAAGTTAAAAAAAAAATGGGAATTAAAGTAATAAAAACAAATATAAATTAAAAGATGCGTGGAGCCAATAGGGCTTTGAGGTTGAAAAGAAAGTTGTTTTGTAAAAGATTGGGATTTCTTTCTTTATCCGGGGATTTTTAGAAGAGCTTTTGGAGAGATGTAAATACATTTTACTAATTATGAATTTTTGAGGGGTTCTCACACACACGCTAAGAACAAAGTTGGAAGTGCCTGCTGAAGGTGGGAGTTCGGCCTGGATTAGGATTGGAACCGATTCGAGAGCATCGAGTCAAGGTGCTGCCTTCAAACCTGCAAGATTGGACCCGTGTCTCTCCCCAGCTGTTGTTTCTTTTATCTTCTGCTTTTTCCTGCTTGCTCAGAAAAAGAAATAAATAGATTTTATTAAAATGTATTTCAGAATATAGGAAAATCATGAAAAACCTAAACTAGACTTCATTTAGTAGTTTGGAAACAAAGGATCAGAAAAATCATACCTGCCTAATTGTTTACGTGTCAGAACCCTGATCCTCTGAAACATTTCAACCTATAAACGATAGGATTGTAGAAAAGATGATTCTCTGGTTGAAGATAATAAATTTGGGGTTTAATCAATTTATTGAAAATATAAATGGATATAATTATTGTTTTGTTTCTCTTATTTGTTTTGTTATGCCTCTGTATTTTGTTTACCAAAATATATATATATATACAGTTTTTATATTGTTCTCTTAAACCAGATTATATATTTTATTGTCTGAGTTGTATTGACCCAATATATATATATATATACTGTTTCACATTGGTTATTTTTATTTAACAAAATATTATTTGGTCGGCCGTACCGTCGCCTCACGAATTCTATTGTTTCTCAGAAATCGAAGTTCCTTATTTATTTATATATTTTTTTTAATGTTTGGGAATCTTAAGATTTTATAGTACCAGAAATATTTGTTTATTTTAAACTATAAAAAAAAAGGAAAAGAGTTCTGTATTTTTAAATGTTTATTGTGAACCATGCACAGGAAAACGAATTTCGTTTTCCGTGTTTTTCAAAAGGAATATAATATAAAATTATCGAATTGTTTTTTCGTTCGTACCAGCGAAGTCTTTTTGGAATTTAATAAGTTATTTTATGAGTATGGGGGATTGGGGAGGGCACGATTTTATGTGGGATTCCAATTCTCGCACTCACTCTCCGGCTAACGCTGCCAGTAGTCCCACGGATCGCTATGCGCAGCAGCCTCCACAGATAGTTATACTGGTGGGATCATTGCCATGCTAAACCTCTAATGGGTATGCATTTTGTTTGTTTGAATTTAATTTTAATTTTATTAAATTTATTTATATATATATATATAAATATATATATATATATATATATATATATATATATATAGTATATATATATAAATATATATATTTATATATATATATTTCTATGTATATATATATTTATTTAATTTAATATTTACTATATTCATTTAAATTAATTTTGTAATTGCATATACATATTTGATTTGATTTTTTTATAAGTATATATATATATATACTTATAAAAATAATGAAATGAGAATTCTTTTATAATAAATATTATTGATTTAGTATAATAAAATTTAATGTTTTATTTAGTTATTTAGCTGATGAGATTTGCAGAAATTAACCATTTTTTTTAGAATTATATTATTCTTTTGTGGTGTTTTGTTTTATCGACATTCTTTATACATCCGAGTGAATCGTTTTCTTGTAATTATGAAATTGTGAGGTCTGATTTTGTTTCCTCTTGTTAAGATTGTAAAATTCACTTGCGATGTGGGAACTCAAGTAGTTAAAGTGTGAAAACCTTGTTCCAGAGGCTCATCATTTTGAGTGTTATTTTCCTTTTTTTTTATGCTCTTGAGTGTTATTGTCTTACGTTAGGAAGGGTTGAACAGTTGGTTAAACTTTGGTTATGAATTGTTGTGAGAGGGTTCATGCCTCGCGTGTTCATGTTGTGGCAATATGCTTTTATGTTTAGTTCAACCCTTGCCTGTTTTGAGATGTATTAGGAGTCGTAGGGAGAGTGGCTCTTCGTGGGCGCCGGCGCCTCGGGTAAGAGGAAGTGCCAGGGGAACCCACGTGAGAGTAGTTAAACAAGTGATAACCTAAAAATAGAATTTAGGGGGATGGGTAGTAAAACATACAAGATAAAGAAAAATGGATTCCTCGTCTATGCATTAGGGCTACCGTAGACTAGTGATAGACTGAACAGGCCATGGTCGGCAAAGTCGTAGTCTTGTCTTCATGAGAGACCATTGACTCCGCATTAGCTACCCTATGGTGCCGGCGCCTCAGTAGGAGGAAGGGCCAGGTGATCCATAGATGGGTGCCGGCGCCTCGGTTAGGAGGAAGTGCCAGGGGATCCCATGAGAGCTATGCGATGACACTCTCCACTAGACATCCTTGTTGTTCTTGTTTTCTTGTTGCCTCTGGATATTGTTATTTTTATGTTGTTCTGATTTTAGGGCTAGGGAATCCATAGGTGGGTGCCGACGCCTCAGTTGGAGGAAGAGCCAGGGGATCCCATGTGAGCTATGCGATGACCCTCCCCGTTTGACACTCGTTTGACTTGTTTATTGTTGCCTATGGAATGGTGTATTGAATGGTGGATTTAGAGTTATTATGGAATCGTGTTCCTTTCATTGGTTCTGATTGATTTGGAAATGTAATTTGGGTGTTGGTTCAGTTCTTCTAAATGTTATCTCTTTGTGATGTTTCTTTGAATTCTTGTGAATTTGATTCGTGATTGTTAAGTGATATTACTTCATGCTATTGTGATGAGTTCTTGGTTTAACTTGTTATGTGATTTGAGTACGTCGATGGTTGTGCATTACATATTTGAGTTGTACTTGTTCTGTATCATGTTGTTGAGTCGGTTTGACATTCATGGTCGGGTTCACTTCCTCGTCACCTCTGAGCACGGGGGGTGAGTTACTTCGTAATTCACATGGTTGGGTGGAACGTGCTCCGCACCCGTTGGGTTCCCCATCAGCGTCTTGTCATCTTAGCTTTCCGCAGTGCAGATGTTCCAGTGATCAGTTGTACTTCATGTTCCTTTATCTTGTATCAATCCCCATGTTGGGAAATTCAATGTAATTCATGTATCAAAGAAAATTGTAATGTAATATTATTTCAATGATGTAATAGTTAGGTTTGATTTGGATCTTGTTAAAAGATTCATCATGGATGTACTTATGCGATGTTTATCATACTCGCATCATGGCTATCAGTTGTATCATTATATATATGGTTTTTCATAAATTAAATGGTTATGTTAGTTTCATTATCTCATTATGTTTTGTGGTTGCAATGTAACCTCGCGTGCCCCAGAGAACCAAGTGTATTAATGTTATGTGTTTTGCTATGTGATTTTGGTTTAATGTTGTTACATGTTACTTTTATTATTTTTAAAAAAAAAAATTATTCGCATTATGTGTGTGTTCTCTGGGGTTTGCACGACGGGCGTTACAGAACTACTATGTGGAATCAATAATACCTCAAGTGGCCCTTTTTTGAGTGTTGTGTTCCACAATATCTTGTTCAATTAACTAAATAGATCCTATATTGGAGAAAATCTTATTTATTGTACTGTATTATATGTCAAAAAATAGTGTAGCAATTGTTATTCAATCTAATTTTGAGAAAAGATCTAGCATATGTTCTAACATCCTCTCATCTCTCAACACAACACCTTCTTAAATAGGGTCTATTAGAGTCTAATTATTAAATACTATAAACAAACTATCAACTAAATGTCAACTCTTCTAGTAAGATAGAAAAGAAATTTAGTTTTTAAGGCTTAAAAGAAATAAGTAATTACTAGAAGCAAGTGTCAAAATTAAATAAGGATTCTCCATCTTTTAAGAAAACTGTTATAACATAGGAACATGTCGAACAAAGCATCCCTATCATAATTATCATTCCTTATTAGAACATACTTATTCCTCACTTGAGTTTAGAGCAAATGGAATGAAACAAGGATAATTGTGTCGGTGTACTCCAACTGTCATCGTCATCCCATTCTAGAAAATATGTTGATGTCATAGTCAATTAACTCTTCTATTGTTTTGAACCATCACCCCTTTGATGTGGGTTAGAAATCTTTCGTCTACAAGTTGACAAATATTGGTATTGCAAGGGTTAGTCTTATTTCTAGAGAACATTTCATACTTAATGATTATAATTAATCAAGAAATTCTACTAAAATTATAGGACATCCAAAACTCATGCATACATTCATTAATACCACATACATAACCTTTAAATACTTTAAAACACTTTAGGGTATATTAAAATTTTTGATTATTTTTTTAATGCTTAGCAAAAAATAACATAAAAACATGAAATTACAATAGGAAACTTTCCAATTCTAATGCTCATCATTTCTCCCCAATTTAAATTCTTTCTTATCCTCAAGCAATTTCAAGGTTGAAGGTTGTATTGTAATGTAGTGTCTCTATGGTTCATTGTTCTGGTTACCCTTATCCTCTACTTCAAGTAAAATCCTTGGGTCAGTGTAGGATCATGGTGGTCCAAACTAGGCCCTTAAGTGGATATAAAAAAATTCAAAAAAATACAGTTAGACAACTTGACATAAAAATTTGAATAGGTTAATAACATAATTTGTAGAAAATTGAATGTATTTTCTAAGATACTAGTCCTTTTTGGAAAAAGTAAATCTATTTGTTAAAAAATTAAAATTTTAATGCAGTAGTACTAAATTTTTAGGAAAACAATAAAAAGTAGGTGTATTTCTAACCAACCTAAATACAAGCAATATATATATATATTTAAAACTTTCAATATAAGTAGAGGACACATGCCTAGATGTGCCACATTTTTTTTGTAAGTAAATATTAAGTTATGAATTCTTTATTAATTTTTTTTTAAAATATTAAAACTTGTTTGTCCGACCACCATAAATTGGACAAAAATGTATGAAATTCATTTTTAATATTTTATCCTATAGTATAGGAAGTATAAAATGTGTCGCATCTTTTGGATTCAAAAAATGTGAAATATTTTTAGAATTATAGATTTTTCTCAATCAACCTATCAATCAGAACTTTAGTCATAATGCATGTAGAAAATCAATAAAAAAACATCTACTAAATTCAAAATAAGGCATATCTTATATTCGTGGAAAGCTGAAATTTTTCTTAATAAACCCTTTTTGTTTCATCAAATTTGGATAAATAAAAATTCGTTAGCCATTTTTTGTCATATCGCCACTTTTTGGACCCCCATGATCCTACACTCACCCCCTTGTTGATTTGATATTGTAATGATGGAAAATGTATCCCTCTACATTTTCACACTTAATTTGGAAATGATTGAAATTAAAATGGACCAAATGTTGCCTTGATCTAGTGTTGTAATGTGTTTTACACATTCATATTAGGCTTAGAGCCCTTTTAAGTTAAATTGACCTAATTTTTCCTTAATTTAGAGTTGTAAAGTGTATTCATTTACATCTTCATATTAATTTTTGGGCCCTTGTAAATTAAATGAACCTAATTATGCCTTAGTTAAGGCATTCTAAAGTGTACCTTTACACTTTCACACTAATTTAGGGCTTCATTAATAATTCAAAAGCCTTCATTATGCCTTTTTTGGCCTTATTTTGTATTCACAAGCCTTAATTAATGCATCTTTCTGAGGATAATCTCAACAATTTTCCTTATTTTGCATCCACAAGCCTTAATTAATGCATCTTTCCAAGGATAATGTCAACATTTTCCAGGATGTCCAATCTTAATTCATGTGTTTTTGGATTGTATGGCCTAGATAAATAGTGATTTTGAACTCATACACTACCTTGGGTGTATGAGTCCTACCTAAGTTTCAGGGCCCTAATCTTGATTTCATATCAATCTAAGCATTTCTTGAAAAATGTGTCCCAAATCTTAGCCTAATGTGACTCATACACCACTTCTGGCATATGAGTCTCATGTGGCTTAAGCCTAAACTAAATTAAAATTCTTGGAAGGATTTTATTCTCCTAGATCTGATGTCATCTTGTAGTGTTGCAATTTCAAGGAATTTGTAATAAGCAAGTATAAATACAAGGTTATTTCACTTAGTTTAACCTAATAATTTCAAGAGAGCATTCCTAATAGCAAGTTTGTGATTACAAGAGTTCATAAGAGTATTCAAGGAAATTCAAGAGTATTGCATCAATTCAAGATTCATCATCATGTCAAAGGCATAGTGTGTCACTCATGTTGTTGAGCTAGTGTTTTGTTGTAGTATTCAAGATCCATTTGCAAACATTTTTCCACATCTAATTTGAGATCAAGATCTACACTCTTTATGGCCACTTCATGCCAGTTTGCAGATTTATATTCCAAGACAGCATTCAAGGTACATCATTTTTCATGTTTCATGTTTTATGTTCATGCTTCGTTGTTTCATCATATGGTTTAATTACCTAAATGGTGTTTTACCAAGGAAAACCCCTATTCCCTAACCAAACATCACTTTTTCTCTTTTTGTGTGATTGTAGGTTTATAGGTTGAAGACAAAGTGGGTTTGAAGTGTTCAAAAGTATCAAGACTGCAAAGTTGTAAAAGGTACAAAAGTTGTCATGTAAAGTTGTCAAGGCTCACAAAAATTTAGATCTAGACTGGAATATATCCAACCTGTCTGCATGAAACCAGTGGGAAAAGGCTTATTTGATCCATCTTCAGAGGCTCATAAAGTTTCACTTCAAAATTCTACTCCTGGGGCACTTCATGACAAAATGAGACTAATACGCCACTTTTGGTATATGAGTCCAGTATACCTATTTTTAGGTATTTTTTGTAGATCCTAATTCATCAGTTCCAAATTCTTGTTTCAGCCCAAAAACCATAAACAGGGGCTAATACACCCATCCTGGCACATATGAGTCCCATTATCCATTAATTTCAACATTTTCAACATTTTAGACCTTGTTTCAAGATGCTATAGGTTTCTAGGTGCACCTCTATGATTTCTCAAAATTTTGTTCTATTTTGCATTCATTTCTAGGTCATTTACTTTTAAGGTTTGTAAAGCATTAGGTTTTGTTATTAGATCTTGCATGTTACTTGTCTTTCCAAGCCCTAGCTTGGTGGTGAATCCCCTTTTAGTCTCTAAACATACCCTAGGACACCCTATTGCAAGATGTCTTTCCCCTTTATACATTTAGATTGAGATCTCTAAGGTTTCCTTGAATAAAATAAGAGTGAAATAGGTCAAGGACCATACCCTAGTGCTTCATCTCCTAAAAGGTGGGGTACCTATTTTTTTTGTTACATTTTGGTGAACCTGCATTTAGAACACCTTATTTATGATTTGGAGTGCATCATAATCCTAGAAGGGTATGTGCAGGATCATTATGGAAAAAATAGGCTCTTAAATGGTGATAAAAATTCAAAAAAAATGGAGTTAGGCAACTTGACGTAAAAATTTGAATAATTTATCCATATTATTTCAGCTATGTAAGAATGGAATTTGTAGTAAATTGAATGTAGTTTCTAAAATACTAGGTTTTTTTTTTTTTAAATCTATTTGGTGAAAATTTGAAATTTCAATGCAGTAGTACTTTAATTTTAGGGAAAAATAAGAACTAGGTGTTTGTATGACCACCCTAACCACAATAAAATGATAATATTTTTTATAATATTTTACATATAAGTAGAGGACTCATGTCCGGATGTGATGCATATTTTTTTGTAATTTTTTTTCAAGTAAATAATTAATTATGAATTTTTTATTACAACTTAAATTAAAAAATATAAAAAATCATATGTCTCACCACCTTAACTTGGTCAAAACTTCATGAAATTCATTTTTTTAATCCTATAGTATGCGAAGCATAGAATGTGATGCATTTTTTGGATTCAAAAATGTGATACCGTTTGAAAGCTATAGATGTTTTTCAATCAGCATATCAATCAGGACTTTAGTCATAATTCAAATAGAAAATGAATAATAATTATTTATTAAATTCAAAGTAAAGCATAATTTATATTGGTGGAAATATGATAATCTTCTTTAAAAACCCTTTTTGTTTCATCAATTTTGGGTAAAAAAAGTCGTTAGCCACATACCCTACACATACCCATTATATCACCACTTTTTGGCCCATCATGATCCTACACATACCTAGATCTATCTTGCATTAACTTTGTATAGGGTCTTTTATTAGATAATTTGCATCTAAGGTTTCTAAATCTTGGATTAGTGAAAATGCATATAGGTTTTATTTTTACTTATTGCATCATTGAATTTCATCTAAAATTTGCACTTCGTTTGTACATCATTCAAAATAGAAAACATAGGATTTACATGGAATTTGTTGAAAATGGTGCAAAAACCCTATTCTGGGACTCATACACCCCTTTGGGTGATTTAGTCCCAGTGTAGGTTGTTTTGCCTTGTTTCTGGGTATTTTATGGTTACTGTTATTCATTGTTTGAAACCTTGAAAAACCCCGAGTGGGACTCATACATCCCTCTAGGTGAATTAATCCTAGATCATCCCTAAAGTCTCCTTGTACAAAATTGAAAACATCATTTTTACACTTGTGTTTGCTATCATTATCTATTTGTTTTAGTTAGCTAAGTTTTTGTCACATACATTTCATTAGATCTAGCTTAAATTGCTTTCATTTCAAGTACTTGTTTCAATTGGGGATAGAATTAAACTATTGAACTTTTGTTTCATTAGTTCATAGTTTCATAAGATTAGATTACATTTGGAATTCATTAGAAAACAAAAAAATTAAAAACTAAAAAGGGTATGTGCAGGATCATCATAGAAAAAATAGGCCCTTAGGTGGCAAAAAAATTAGAAAAATCAGTGTTAAGCAACTTGACGTAAAAATTTGAATAAGTTATCTATATTATTTCAAAAATATGTAAGAATAGAATCTCTAGAAAATTGAATTTAGTTTCTAAACTACTAGGTTTATTTAGAAATAAATAAAATCTATTTGGTGAAAATTTGAAATTTCATTGCAGTAGTACTTAAATTTTAGGGAAAAAATAAGGTGTCTGTCTAACCACCCTAACCATAATAAAATGATAATATATTTTTATAATATTTTATATATAATTAGAAGACTCATTTCCGGATGTGATGCATATTTTTTTATATTTTTTTTCCAAGTAAATAATTAATTATGAATTTTTTATTACAAATTTTAAAAAATATAGAAACTCGTATGTCTGACCACCTTAACTTGGTCAAAAATTCATGAAATTTAATTTTTCTTTTTTTAATCCTATAGTATGTGAAGAATAGAATGTGACGCATGTTTTATATTCAAAAAATATGATACCATTTGAAAGTTATATATGTTTTTCAATCAGCATATCGATCAGGACTTTAGTCATAATTCTTATAGAAAATGAATAATAATTATTTATTAAATTCAAATTAAAACATAATTTATATTGGTGGAAAGTTGAGTATCTCCTCTAAAAACCCTTTTCGTTTCATCAATTTTGGGTTAAAAAAAAGTTGTTAGCCACATACCCTACAAATACCCATAATATTGCCACTTTTTGGCCCATCATGATCCTACACATACCCAAAACATCAAAAGAAACAAACAAAAAATGGTTAACCTTAGAGAAATCATATCATTCAAACCCTTTAGTAGTGATGAATTTGATATGTTATATGAATCCCTTGACGGATTCATCTCCCTTAGATCATCCACTAAATATTTGATACAAAAGGATGCAAGCATCGATAATCATGACAATCGTAATTGTTCTTCTCTCAATACCTCTCTTATTAGTGATAAAGGTATCTTGGCGATAGGGGATACAATCATTAAGAATCACAAAAGTCTTGTTTTCCTCCCCTCCCTTCGAAATATATTATGACACACAAAGTTGAGATCATGGCCACTACTTTACCTAGTCTCCATTCATCTCCCAACACCTCCCCTACTTGTAAGAATGCTTTAGTGAATAAGGATACAATTGTGAATGATCATGATAAACACATTTGTGTGGAGGATATGTTGATATTAAGAGATCCAATAATTGAGAGCTATGAAAATCCTACCTATCCTACTTGGGAAGACATTATATGACATGGCAATATAATTGTAGATAATCATGACAATCAAACCTTTCCTTCTCGTAATATCTCTTCTACACACTAAGAAGATAGTTTGGTGTTAGAAAATATCCTTATTGAGACTCATAAGAATCATGTACCTCCCTTTCCTAATACCCCTACCATTTTGGAAGACCTATTTGAACAAAAAAGTACAATCAGTGGTAACCATGAAACTCATAGTTATCCTTCTCTTGATGCCTCCCCCATATGTGATGAAGCTGCTTTACAAAATCTAACCATGTAATGTAATGAACCTCTTGTTTTCTACTTTCCTAAAATCTCTCCTACTAGGATATAAATTTTGGCACAAGCGAATGAGATCTTAGAGAAAAAGGATGAAATTATGGAAAAAAATTGAAATTTTCCCTCTCCTAATATCTCTCTTATTGGTGAAGAATATATTATAGCATTAGAACATCCAATCAATGAGAATCATGAGAGTCTTAGGGAAATAATTATTGAACAAGAAAATGCCATCATTGATACACAAGAAAATCTAACCATTGATAACCCCCTTACTTGTGATGAAGATATTTTAGAAGAACCCACCTTTGAATGTCATGAACATCTAGTTTGTTGCTCTCCTAAAAACTCTCCTTCTAGGGAAAGTATCATGGTGGAAGAAAATGACAACATTGAAAATTTTCTTTCAAACAATGGTTATATGGCTTCCTTAGATGAAGATGATGAAGTGAAATTAGACTCCTCTTCACCAAGAGGTCATGAAAATAAGGATAATTATTTTGATGTTATGCACATTAGATATCCCTTGACACCAACCACACATGTAGAACCTGCACAAGAGAAAGAAAAAGAAAAGGAAATTGAAGAATTCACAAAGTTATTGGAAGATGCTTCAAAGACCTTTGATTTCATACCTACATTCATGGGAGAATACAATATCATAACAAAAGATTCTAGAAAGTGAAAAGAAATAGAGGTAATTTCAATACAAAATTCAAAAGCATCCACTTCAACCACTTTTGAATACAAGAAAACATACACGACAAACTCTAATGAAGTTGATTATGAACAACCATCGAATCCAAAAAAGTGAAAAAGCTTTATGGAAGATGTTATCAACTTATCAAATAATTTGGGTACAATGGAAAAGGATGTGGTGCTAGAGAACAAGGTATCTATGTCCCTATACATCCTAAAATGCAAGAAACAACTAATGAAGTTGGTTATTGTCCCTTGAAAGAAATAAAAAATCCTTCATTCAATGTCAAAACTATTATGAAAGATTCTTCCAAGATAACTTTAACTTTGGTGCATCCTAAACTGATAGATATCTCATTAAATATGCATCAAGTTGATACTTTATTTACTCATCATAATCAATAGAAATTGTTGTTGCTCCTTTCCATGCAATAGTTGTAGGATCATAGCATACTCACTATTGCATGTTTTAAATTCATTGCAAATCATTTCCTTTTTACAAGGAGCAGCTAACATTATCCATTCTCGGCTCACTCCTGTCCTGCACTAAGTGGGGGAAAGGCGTTAGGTTAGCCTTGTCCTCATATGTCACTTGTCATTGTCTCTTTTGGCTAGTTGACCACCTTCCATGTATATATAAGAAAAATATTGGGATGCGGACAACATGCCTTAAGTTGGCTCGCATGCGACATACTTATTCATGATGTAGTTCAATGATTAAAAAACATAAGACTTGGCATAAGGCTTTCTGAATAACCTTCCATGTCTTCTACTTTAGAGCAATTACTCACAATGATAGTGTAGTAACTACTTTAAAGTGGGGGAATACATTGACACTCATGTTTCACTATGCAATTTTCCTTATTCTTGTGATGCATCCTTTTCTTGGTAGTTTTATTAGGCTTGATTTCCTCTAATAGAGTGATATTTCTTTGACTTTTCCTCTCCTGGAGACATTAGGCATGATGTTCCCTAAGAAGAGACCTTACATGAAATAAGAAAAATATATTTGAATGTACATTACACTATTTTTCATTTACATTTTTGGTTATATGGCCACCTTGAACAACACACTTTGCTTTCCTGTGGAGCCATCTTGTTTGTTCATGAGTTTCAAACATATGAAGCTTTGCTTGCCTCATGAAGCTCGAAGTTCATTGTTATGTGGCACCTTGCCTAATTTATTAGGAGGTATAGATTTGGTATGGTTAGCATATGATGAGAAACCTAAACATGTGCATGAATTTCTCATTATATGGTGAGAAGTCGACATAGAGGTATGAATTTCTCACTAAGCCACCCTTTTTTTGGATACTCACCCAACGAACAACCTAAAGTTTCATTGCCTCAAAGTGAGAATACATTTTGGAAAAAAAACTTAGATCTAATTCAAATTGTGTTGGATAAATGGTCGATGCTTTATCCACCTCTTTTTCTTTTCTTGCTTTTGTTTTTCTTTCTTTCAGTTATTGACATTGAATATTTGTGTATCTTGATGTTGCATAGCATACACCTTGTGTGTGTCCCTTTGTGCTTATGTTGGTTTGGCACAAGATATTGGATCCGAGGGTCTTGGCCACCTCCTTTGATCATTTTCATCCTATTTCGTCCACATTGGTACACTTGGACACCTCGTGAATGTATACTTTAGTGTGAGTTTGAAGCAACTTCTTCCTCTCACTAAAGAGAGGACTAAATGTAATGACGAAAAATATATTCCTCTACATTTTTTCACTTAATTTGGGAATTATTGACATTAAAATGGACCTAATTTTTCCTTCATCTAGTGTTTTAATGTGTTCTACACATTTACATTATGTTTAGGGCCCTTTTAAGCTAAATTGGTATAATTTTTCCTTAATTTAGTGTTGTAAAGTGTATTCATTTACACCTTCACATTAAGTTTTTGGACCTTGTAAACTAAATGAACTTAATTATGCCTTATTTAAGGTGTTGTAAAGTGTACCTTTACACTTTCACACCAATCTAGGGATTCATTAATAAATTGAGCTTCTTTATGCCTTATTTGGCCTTAATTTGCATCTACAAGCCTTAATTAATGCATCATTCCGAGGATAATCCTAAAATTTACCAAGATCCAATCATAATTCATGTATTTTTGGATTGTATGGCCCATATTTAGTGATCTTGCACTCATACGCAGCCTTGGGCATATGAGTCCCACCTAAGTTTTGGGGCCCTAATCCTGATTTCACATCAATCTAAGCCTTTCTTGAAAAATGTGTTCAAAAGCTTAGCCTAATGGGACTCAGACGCCACTTCTAGCATATGAGTCATGTGTTTCTTGAGCCAAAATTAAGTTCAAATTATTGGTGGGATTTTATCCTCCTAGATCTAATGTTGGCTTGTAGTGTTGTAATTTTGAGGAACTTGACATAAACAAGTATAAATACAAGGTTATTTCACTCATTTTCACCTAATAATTTCAAGAGAGCATTCCTAATAAATTTTTTTTGATTACAAGAGTTCATAAGAGTATTCAAGGAAATTCAATAGAATTTCTAAAACATTCAAGGGCAGATTTCTTAATCATTTTTCACAACAATTCAAGATTCATCATCATGTCAAAGGCGTAGTGCATCAAGAATGTTGTTGAGCTAGTGTTGTGATGTAGTATTCAAGATCCATTTGGAAGCACTATTCCATATCTGATTTGAGATCAAGATCTACATTATTTATGGCCACTTCATGTTAGTTTGCAGATTTACATTCCAAGACATCATTCAAGGTATCATTGTTCATGTTTCATGTTTCATGTTCATGTTTTATTGTTTCATCATATGGTTTAATTACCTAAATGGGGTTTGACCAAGGAAAACCCCTATTCCCTAACAAAAAAATGCTTTTTCTCTCTCTCTCTCTCTCTTTGTGTGATTGCAATTTTATAGGTTGAAGACAAAGAGGATTTGAAGCCTTCAAAATTATCAAGATTGCAAAGTTTTCAACACTCACAAAAAATTAGATCTAGAGCAAGATATATAACCTATCTGCATGAAACCAATTGGAAAAGGATTATTTGATTCATCTTCAGAGGCTCATAAATTTTTTCTTTAGAATTCTACTCTTGGGACACTTCACGACAAAATAGACTGATATGCCACTTGTGGCATATGAGTCCTAGTATACCTATTTTTTAGGTATTTTTTGTAGATGTTGATTCAACGGTTTTAGATTCCTATTTCATCCCAAAAACCCTAAACTGGGACTAATATGCCAAACCTAGCATATGAGTCCTTATGTGCAATAATTTTAGCATTTTTAGCATTTCAAACCTTGTTCTGAGTTGCTACATGTTTCTAGGTGCACCTCTCTTATTTATCACTTTTTTATTCTATTGTGCATTCATTTCTAGGTCATTTACTTAAGGTTTTCAAAGCATTAGGTTTTGTCATTAGATCTTGCGTGTTACTTGTCTTTCCAAGCCCTAGCTTGGTGGTGAGCTCCCTTTTAATCTCTAAACATACCCTAGGACACCCTATTGCAAGATATCTTTCCATTGTCTACATTTGGATTGAGATCTCTAGGGTTTCCTTGAATGAAACAAGAGTGAAATAGGTCTAGGACCATACCCTAGTGCTCCATCTCCTAAAAGGTGGGGCTACCTATTTTCATTGTTACAGATATAATTTCTTCCTCTATTGCATCTACCTCTTGTATCATACATGTCTAATGTGGGATAGGAAACAAAAGAAGAGGTGGATGAAAAGTTAGAGGAAGCAAAGTGATTCCATTTTGTAGGGTGATTGTTATGTACTTATGTTCCTTTTTAACTACTACTACATAATTAAAGATGGAGTGGGGTTCCTTTTTTTAAGCTCTAGCATAAGTTCCTTCCATCTATCCTTAGAGAAAATGAGTTCCTCTTTAATTTCTATTGCTACAAGTTCTTGGAACCTCTTGTAATCTTTCTTCCTACAATCCATTATTTTCTCTTCCACTCCCTCTCTATCTATAAGATTTATCCATTTATTCACCACTCTTTCTAGGTCTCTTGATTCTTCCCTAAACTAAAGATTGAGAAATGGGGATTGTTGGAGCATGGATATAAGATCAAGTTCAATTTTTTTTTGTTTATCATGGATGGGATTTTTGTGCCTATTGCATGCATGCCTCATTCATATAGGGAACCCCCTCTTTTTGTTTCACCTCGATCAGGTTGGTTCATCTTTTCCTCAGTTTTTTGCCCTTATTTTTGCACTTAAAATAGTTAGATGCCTTAAAAATTGCTAAATTCATCTTGGAAATATTCATTCACCTAAGTTTCATGAGGTTTCAAGCATTTGCAGAAATTACTTTGTGGGCTTTCGTCCATCAGAAGTCATTTTGTACTTGGCCGCTTGTAGATCCACCACTACATGTTTCCCTTGGTGGACTTCTATCTATGCCTTGCTATTGCTAGTAGCAATTCTCTCACATCCGCTTACAGTGGACTTCCCGCATGCAGATTCCACATCCATATCTTTCACTCAGGTCCTCACCAAATATCCTTCACCAATCACATTTCTGCATGGCCGCCAACATGCACCCCACCATACATGTAATTAGTGTTGGCATTAATGGTGGGATTTTCTATAAATATGGCCCTCCCTAGTTGTCATTTTCACTTGAAGTTTTCAAAATTAAAGAGAGCAAACTACATCCCTATGATAGAAGGGGATTTTCTACTCACGAATTCTCCTTGCTCAAAGATCCTCACGGGGTGAACTGCCCTATATTACCTCAATTAAATAGTGTAGAAGTTCTAGAATCCAAAAGAGAAGATCATAGAGGGTATTCGGACAAATTGACAGGATCTCAGCCAAAGGATGTTAGTGAAAAAATTGGATGACAATGCAATGCGCTAGCATCTCAGAGGCACACAGGCATCTCATACAGATTAGAGAATGAGTTTATCACATAATCACCTAAACTGACTACTTCTACTCCAAATGCTAATATCACAGAGTATAGTAAAATAATAGAAAGCGATAAGACAGAGGTAAAGAGATAGAAGTGACAAAGAGAAGGAGAAGAAAGGAAATACTTACAACTATGTGAGCGATGAAGCCTACACTGAGTAAATGTCTTCAAAACCTACAAGCGTGATAGCTAGAGAGAATCTTGGGGTTGTATAGGGGTTTGACTCAGTCAAAACCTCATTTTTGTGTTCCTACTTCCATAGGCAACCAAGAAGATAGAGAAAGAGTGTAAAGCGTGTGGCGAAAGAAAAACCCACTCAGGAGTAGAACCCGCACCACAAATAAGCATGTGACAAAAGCAAACCTTGCTTGAGGAGGAGAACCCTTATCACGAATAAGTGTGTGATAAAAGAAAATCCTGCTTCAGGAGGAGGACCCGTATCACAAAATAAATGTGCAAATAGTAGGGGATATGGAATCCCAAGATGCTCACAAGCATGAAAATGAGGGAGATGAAGTTGCAAAAAGTGTTATAATGGAAGCTTGAGAGAGCTCAAAGCTGCTACAACAAGTTGTATAGAATATGTGTAAGCAAGTGATGGAGTGAAACTAAAAATTGGTAGAATGGAGCTAATTGTGGAGAAAAAGTCCCTCAAATGAAATGAAAAAATAACTTTTAAGGAGGGAAAAGAAGCTTCCTAGGCCATTTCAGAGAATCCTAAATCATTTCAACAGAAAAACTTAGGTGACAAGTGGAAAAGAAGCTTGGAAATGGTCGTCTAAGCATTGAAATGTTGTAGGATGCTAGCACAGCATGCAAATTTATGTGAGACATGCTAGTGTCTAGACATGTCACACTACAAAACAACGCTAACCAGAAAGGCACAAAGTTTGATGCAAAGTAAACACACAAGGGTGGCTGCTAAAAAGGGGTTTTGGAGCATCTTGGGAGGGAAAGAGGCTGATGAAAGGGATAAAATGACCCTACTCAAGATGCTAAAGGAGTAGACACTAAAGTGGAAACAAGAATGTAGGGGAAATCGTAAGGGTGCAATTTTTCTCTTATATAATCCCTTTGCATGCAAAAGATTTAAAGACTTTGTCATTGGTTGTTTCCTCCAATACACACGATCAAGGTATGTGTTAGATTATTCATTGCTTGTCATTTTGGTGCTATCAATAAGTTGTAGGTTAAGATTTAAGAAAAATCCATGAATTAAGGTTTAAATAACGATAAAAAAACCTCATTTTGAAACCATCAAATGCTAGATTCATGGGTTTCCAATTAGGAAACACAGCCTAGAAATGTTGTTTGGATTAACAAAATTGATGGAGGCCTCATGCTCTTCGGACCCACCCTTCAAAAAGTTGTTGAAGTCAAAATGTTTATCATAGTGAAATGAAACCCTTGTGGAACTTTGCATGTGGGCCACTTCCACCTTATTGTGATTCCTTAACAACAAAACTTTCACAATCTTCTGCTATATGAACTTTGCGCAAATCTTCACCATGAACCATGAGTTTGAGCCTAAATGTTTATATCCCTAAGTTAAAGTATTGCTATGCGTTCACTCATGCAGACTACCTTGTGTGGATCTTTTCCTTGTAACATCATTCCCACATGATGAATTAATCATGGTTCCCTACCTGGCGAACCCCAATCTGTCTTTCCCTAGACACTTAAAACTAATTATCATTGGTATAAGCATAGACTTCAATGAATCTCTAGAATGCACTCATAGGGAAAAGGAAAACTCATAAGTACCAAGGCCTTGGTGGGTCCGCGATTGTAAACCACCATCCATGGGAGGCTATCATTCCTTGGTTATTTGTCAGTGGTGAAACCCCCACTACATTCTCACCTTGCGGAACTCATTTCCAACATTGCCACTCAAAATGACAAACACTTAATCAACAGGGATCACTAGTCAAAGTGTCATAGTGGGTCCACTCATGCGGGCTGCTATCTATGGAATGATGCTCATCTAGGGTAATTGTCTAATAGCAAAGACTCAATAATAACCTGGCATATGGCCTCCACACTCCCAAATTCTCCACTGTACAAAATAAAAAAGTTTTCAAATTAGGTAGCTTGACATGATTTTCCACACGTGCCCAAAATGAATACGCCAAAATTGACTAAGAGACCTTGCTAGTCCCATAATGGAGAGCTCCATTTGCAAAATACTACCTCCCTTCGGTCATCCCCTAATAGCAATACTCTCATAGCTTCACACCTCACAACTTTTGTGTTACAAATCTCTGCATTGACCAAAAAGATTACTCAAATGAAGGGAAATAACTCCAAATGCCTCCATCACAAATTTACACACATTCCTGATAGTTGTACATGAAATTTTCTCAATAATTAAACCTTTTAGGATTCACCATCGAGTTGCCACTTCTAAAATTCCATCTTCCCTTTGTTGTTCCTTAAGGTTTTCACCTTAGAAGCTTTCACAGGGTGAGAACCTACACCTCTAGACCCACATTTCTATAAAACTTACAAATGAATTGAAAATGATAATTTGTGATGGATGTTATGATCTTTTAAGTGTATGTGGATGCATTTAATGTTATGTTTACATGGTATAACTAATATTTTCTCTCCTAATATTTCAAAACACTTACTGCACCTTTCACACGTGTAGAATTTATGGAACCTGCTCAGGGACTAGCATAGAAGCTGGTTGAGAAAATAGACAAAGGAAAGAGGATCGAAAAGACTCCCAGAGGGAAAGAAGAGAAAGCATGAATGAATTACAAGTTCCACAGGGTTGAGTGTACCTCAAAAATTTCCTCCAATTGGAGTAAGGTTACTAATATTGATCTAGGGCATGCTAGTATCGATGAGTTTAAACAGAGGGTCATGGTGGACCCTAAACTAGAGGAGGCCTTGAGAATCAAGAAAAGTGGAATTGCAAAGGTAGTAGGCTTTCCTTCTTTTCTAGTTTAACTAGAATTAGTGATATCTTATCGGGAATGCTATCACCCTCATAACAAAAGGATAGTTACCAAGGATGGAAGAGTACTGGTAGACCTGTCTTGCTAGTCTATTGGGAAAACATTTCGCATTCCAATTTTTGATAAAGTGGAGGAAGTTGAAAAGAAATTTTCCTTGAAAGTATGGAAATAAGATCCTATTGAATACAAAAGGATAATTAATCAAACATGGCTAAAAGATAAGAGGGGCAGTGCTAACAAGGGGCCTCAAACACTATGGAGAAGTGATTTTATGGAAGAATCCAATGACCTAGTCATGCTTCTGAGCAAAGTAATGGGCCTCCTCACTACCCCATTCATTGAGGAGTGGATATTTTATTTCATAGAGGAGATCCTTTGGGGCAACACAAAGTTCCATTGGTCTAAAATGATAAATGGAAATTTGCATAACTAATTTGTAGCAGTGAAGAAAAATTTATATTTTTACATGACATCTTATCTGGTCTATCTCTTAGCTATAAAGTTCCCATATAAAGGATTGGATTGTGTTGGGATATTGGGAATGAAGAAGGGAAAACTTAGGGTGTATTATTGCTACCCTTAGCTTCAATACAATAACTTCAGAAAGGATTATAGGAGAGTTAATGATGCCTTCATTGGGCATATCATACAAACCTTGTTAGGAGACTACCACAACAAAATGTTCCATAGTGCTAAAGTAGTAGTGAAAGGGTTCCAGTATTTGTTTATCCAATTCCAAAAGTTTACATACATGAGAGTAGAGGGATTATCGGGAAGACCCTACTGGTTGCCCCATTACAGGTATACATGTGTAGGATCATGATGGGCCAAAAAGTGGCGATATGATGGGTATTTGTAGGGTATGTGGCTGACCACTTTTTTTTACCCAAAATTAATGAAACAAAAAGGGTTTTTAAAGGAGATTCTCAGTTTTCCACCAATATAAATTATGCTTTAATTTGAATTTAATAAATTATTATTATTCATTTTCTATTTGAATTATGACTAAAGTCCTGATTGATACGCTGATTGAAAAACATGTATCTATAGCTTTCAAACAGTATCACATTTTTTGAATCTAAAAAATGTGTCACATTCTATGCTTTGTATACTATATGATTAAAAAAAATGAATTTCATGAAGTTTTGACCTTTGTATACTATATGATTAAAAAAAATGAATTTCATGAAGTTTTGACCAAGTTAAGGTGGTTAGACGTATGAGTTTTTATATTTTTCAAAAGTTGTAATAAAAAATAATAATTAATTATTTACTTGGAAAAAAGTTACAAAAAAATATGCATCACATCTAGGCATGAGTCATCTACTTATATCTAAAATCTTATAAAAAATATTATCATTTTATTGCAGTTAGGGTGGTCAGAAAAACACCTACTTGTTATTTTTTCCCTGAAATTTAAGTACTATTGCATTGAAATTTCAAATTTTCAACAAATAGACTTAAAAAAAAAAAAAACCTAGTAGTTTAGAAACTACATTCAATTTGGTACAAATTCTAGTCTTACATATTTTTGAAATAATATAGATAACTCATTCACATTTTTAGGTCAAGCTGCCTAACTCTGATTTTTCTCAATTTTTTGCCACTTTATGGCTTGTTTTCTCCATGATGATCCTGCACATACCCTTACCTGAATGGCATGAATATCTCATTGGAGCTTACTCAGCAATTGTAGACTACCCACACTTTATTGCACAATAAGCATTGTGTTGGGGTCCCATATCCCCTCACATTTGGACAAGGAATGTACTCTTGCCCTACTACCCCATGTTCAAAGTGCTCTGAGAAGGAGCTTGTTGAATATAATTTTGAGTTACATAGAGAGAGGAGGCTTGGAACCTCTCAAGAGGTTGAAGAAGCATGTTGGAAGGTAGTACACCCATTGGATGGGCATATAGAAGATTTATGTGAAAATTGTGATGATGATTGTGAGGTCCAGAGAAGGCACTACATGAGGATGACTTCCTAGTTTATGAAGGCCATTAACTTGTATCCAGTCCTAGACCAAATTGTTGAAGATGACAATGTTCTGGATGAAAAGTACAATTCTTTAATAAATGTGTTGTTTCCAATGATTGAATGGAACAAGCAGGATATCATTGACTTGGATACTATAACCTTCCTGGTAAAGCAGAGGACCAAGTAGTGGATAGAAGAGAAAATAACTCAATTTCATGAGTAGGGTACAAATTTAACCTATTGGGAGCTCAAAGAAAAGTTGGAGAGTGAAACAGACAGTGGTGCCATTACTAGATCATCAGGTGAGGCTCCTAATTCTCCACCTATTACTACATTGAGAAAGAGAAAAGACGTATTTGAGTAGAAGCCAAAAAATAAAGTGTACACCAGAAATCCATAGAAGGGTAGAAGCCACCAAAGAAATAGAAAAGAGTAGGAAACTTTGTTCTTGAAATTACTACTATTCAAGAGGAAGGATCCCCACATAAAGAGGAGGACGAAGTTGAGCGACCTCGCTCAACACCACCCACAACCTCCACTCTCCCATTTGATGGCACTACACAATCCCCTTCCACTCCCCAATCACTACATGTCTCATCTTCATCTGTTGTGGACATCACTATCCACCTCACCTTTACTTCCTTGACTACTACCATGGTGGTATTAGAATCTTCTTCGTCCACCACTTCCCCACTATCATCTTCCTCACTCCCACCTCCATTGTTGACTCTTTCTACTCTACCATAGTCTCTATCGACAACCTCTATAGCTCTCCTCTCCTTTCCACATGCCTTCACTACATATTTGCAGAACACACCATCCAAGCTTTCTAAGGTGATATTAAGCCCTCAAGTTAAAATTCTTATGGCCCAACTTGTTGTTGCCTTGCCTCTCCCTCCACCTCCTACTGAGCCACCAAAAATGGAGGCTATGATGCAATTTTTTGAAGAAATGGAGAGGATGAGCATGGAATAGTCTAAAGAAGCAACAAAGGATATTGTTGAAGAGCCAGAGGACTCTGACTGGGATGAATACTTTGAGCATCCTGAGGGAGGATTAAAGGTTGATTTGGATGAGGTAGCCTCTGATGAGGAAGGGAAACAAATGCCCGAGGAAGGAGATGTAGGAAATTTGATGATTATTATGAAGTTGAGAGCTCAAACCAAGAGCTTGAAGAAGAACAACCTAAAGAGCATAAGGATGAGGAGGAAAACCTACAGGAACATCATTCTAATGTAGGAAAAATTGATACAGGTAAAGCTGATGAGCTATCAAAAAATGGCCAAGTTAATGACCTGTTACATGAAGAAATTCCCCAAGTAGAAGAGAAAGATTAAAAATAATGGAAATATGTTGAACCTGACAAATATGTTGAGATGGAGCCTAAAGAAGTCGAAAGGACAACACAAGAAGAAAATATTGTTGAAGGAAATGTGGAATCTGTTGAAGCGGATAAAGGAGAGCCCATGAGACAAGAAGAGGAACAAAAAAGAGAAGGAGAAAACATCCAATATGCTCTGAAGCATGAGAAGAAAGAATTCTCAAAGGAGCAGGAAGAAGGAGAGGATAGTGTATTCGAGGTGATCAAACAAGGGTTCCTTCATTGTTGGAGTAGTAGCTCAAGAGAAAGACTCTCATACTTACAGATCCTAAGGCCTGAATAGAGGCAATAATGCCCAGAGTAAAAGTGAAGACTAGGAAGGAGAGGAAGCCCAAATTCATATCACATATCACTATTGATGCTTTTGGGTCTAGAATATTGTAGGTGGACACTCTCGTAATGGGTAAGGATGCAAATGCTATTCAGGGAAAAGATTACCAAGTGAACACCATCAACTTGGTCCCATCATCTCACACCCAAAAAATTGATAAATTTTAGGGGTCAATGTCCACCATCCTTCAACAGATGAAAAAAGATCAGTCGATAAAGGAGGAACTGAAAACACAATTGGTAGAACTGACTACCTTCATACAAAAGTGGATAAGATCAGGAGAAGAAGCTAGGTATGTCCAAGATCATGATGGGCCAAAAAGTGGCAATATGATAGGTATGTGTAGGGTATGTGGCTGACGACTTTTTTTTACCCAAAATTGATGAAATGAAAATGGTTTTTAAAGGAGATTCTAAGCTTTCCACCAATATAAATTATGCTTCACTTTGAATTTAATAAATAATTATTATTAATTTTCTATTTGAATTACAACTAAATTCTTGATCAATAGGCTGATTGATAAACATCTATAGCTTTCAAATGATATCGCATTTTTTGAATCGAAAACATGTGTCACATTCTATACTTCATATATTATAGGATTAAAAAAACGAAAATTGAATTGCATGAAGTTTTGACCAAGTTAAGGAGGTCAAACATACAAGTTTTTATATTTTTTAAAATTTGTATTAAAAAAATCATAATTAATTATTTATTTGGAAAAAAATTACAAAAAAAATGCATCACATTAGGACATGAGTCCTTTACTTATATCTAAAATATTATAAAAAAATATTATCATTTTATTGTGGTTAGGGTGGTCAGACAAACACCTACTTCTTTTATTTTCCTTGAAATTTTAGTACTACTGCATTGAAATTTCAAATTTTCACCAAATAATTTTTTTTGTTTTTAAATAAGTCTAGTAGTTTAGAAACTACATTCAATTTTATACAGATTTTATTCTTACATCTTTTTGAAATAATATGGATAACTTATTTAATTTTTTTATGTCAAGTTTCCTAACTCTGATTTTTCTAAATTTTTTGCCAGTTAGGGGCCTGATTTTTCCATGATGATCTTGCACATACTTTGCTCCAATAGACTTGCCTATGCCTACCTTGATCTCTAAGGAGGAATTTAATAAAATGGAAAAGATGAAGAACTGGACCAAGTCTACCTTAGACTAGTTCAAGAGGGTAATCGACACAAGCAACAACTAAATCCAACATGCAACCAAGATGCACAATGAATGTTGGGTTTTGCAAAAGGAAGTTGAGGAGGTAATGTGAATTGAAAAATAGTTCCCTAAGATTTACAGGATTACATACTTGAAGCTAGAAAGCATCCTCAAACTCTCTCGAGAAACTTGGGAAAAGGAACTGGCACTGCCCAAGGAAGACCACTAGCTACTCAAGGCCTGGCTACTGAATTTCAAATATAGAAAAGTGGTTTTGGAAAGGGCCTTATTAGAGTTAGATGCCAATCATGAATTAATTGTGGATCATTAGGTTCAATGTGGTGATTATTTGAAGTTGATGTTAGGATACGAGATGCTCGCCCTCGAGTTAGATCAAGAAGCCATCAAGCATGAATTCCACAAGAAAATAGAGCAAGGAGCTGGTGAAACATTGCTGATAGACTTCATGGAATTTTCTGCAAGATCCTTCATAGATTCAGTGAAAATAATCAGGGTTGCACCAAAATGCATGGAATATCGAGATCAAATGGTGGAAGAATTTAAGATAGTTTCCTTCTTGATCTCTAAATCTGACCTCTTTGAAGAAAAGAAGTTTTTGGTTGTAATTGGGAAGCTTGTTGAATATGCAACATCACAAAAGGAAGTTGTAAATCCTTGAAACATGGATTTTTGGGACCCTATGGACTACTCTTGCAATTGTAGGGTTTTTCACCTAAAAGGAGAGAGATTGGTTAAAAAATGCTAATGATTCATTCAAATTAGGATATGTGTAATGTGATGTCATGTAAATGAACTTAAATAAATGCAATTGACTAATCTAAATGATTAAAAATGAGTGAAAAAGTCCAATTACAACTATGTTTGAAAACACATCATGATATGCAAACAACTATGTAAATGAAGAAATTATGCATAACAAAAAGAGATGGGATGAAATAGAGTGCACCTGGGAAAAGTGTGATGATTATGGAATGTTCTAGATGCTGATGAAATTCACTAATTTTTCACAGTGAGACTCATTCACCTAGGGTGGCAAATTAGTCCACCTACTGGTGAAAAACTGTCAGGAGTTAGTTTCTATCTATCGGGATCTAAAATCTAACAAAACTCAAGTTTCTAGTCCTAAGGTGGGACTCATTCACCAGAGGTGGAAAATCAATCCTCCCGCAAATTCCTAAAAAACTAGAAGAAACAGGTAATAAAGGAATCCACCATGCAACCAAGATGCACATTGAATTTTTGGTTTTGCAAAAGGAAGTTGAGGAGGTAATGGGAATCGACAAATATTTTCCTGAGCTTTATAGGATTACATACCTGAAGCTAGAAAGCATCCTCAAACTCTCTCAAGAAACTTGGGGAAAGGAGCTGGCGCTGCCCAAGGAAGACCACTAGCTACTCGAAGCCTAGCTATTGAATTTCAAATATAGAAAAGAGGTTTTGGAAAGGGCCTTATTGGAGTTAGAGGCCAATCATGAATGGATTATGGATCATCAAGTTGAATGTGATGATTATTTGAAGCTGATGTCAGGATACCAGATGCCTGCCCTGGAGCTAGATCAAGAAGCCATCAAGTGTGAATTCCACAAGAAAATAAAGCAATGATCGGGTGACATGTGGCCGATAGACATCATGGAATTTTCTACAAGAGCCTTCACAGAGTCAGAGAAAATAATCAGAGCTAGACCAAAATGCATGGAATATCGAGATCAAATGGTGGAAGGATTTAAGAGAGTTTCCTTCCTGATCTCTAAATCTGACCTCTCCAAAGAAAATAAGTTGTTGGTTGTAATTGAGAAGTTTTTTGAATATGCAACATCACAAAGGGAAGCTGTAAATCTTTGAAACATGGATTTTTGGCACCCTATGGACTACTATTGCACTTCTATGGTTTTTCACCTAAACAAAGAGATATAAGGTCAAAAATGCTAATAATTCATTAAAATTAGGATTTTTGTGAGGTGATGTGATGTAAATGAACTCAAATAAATACAATTGACTAATCTGAATGATTAAAAATGAGTGCAAAAGTGCAATTACAACTATGTTTGAAAACACATTGTGATATGAAAATAACTATGTAAATGAAGAAATTATGCAGAACAGAAAGAGATGGGATGAAATAGAGTGCACCTAGGAAAAGTGTGATAAATCTAGAATGTTCTGGATGCTGATGAAATTCACTTATTTTTCATAGTGGGACTCATTCGCCCAGGGTGGCGAATTAGTCCACCTACTGGTGAAAAACTGTAGGGAGCTAGTTTCTATATGTTGGGATTTGAAATATGACAAAACTCAAGTTTCTAGTCCTAAGGTGGGACTCATTCACCATAGGTGGTGAATCAATCCTCCCCGGAATTCTTGAAAAACTAGAAGACAATTCTACAACACTAGATCTTAGAATGTTTGCTTGTAGGGTTGTCAAAGTGAAATCTGTAGAAAATGGAGAAATAACTCCCTCGAAGCTTGATTTTGACTCAAGTTGGCTTGAAGCACCTAATTGGCTTGAAAATAACTCTTTAATACCTAATAACCTATCAAATCTACAAACAAAGGGCTGGAAACAAACAAGCAAAAGGGGAAAATTATTAGGGGTTAGTGAATAGGGGTTTGCCTTGGTCAAACCCTACTTTTGGTAATTAAACCCTTGAAAAGATAATGAAATGAAAGAGAAATATAAACCAATAACATGCAAATGCTATCAAATTACCTAACTATTGATGATGCAAATCTGAAGTAATGTTAATGTCTACTTCAAAGTGCTTGAATGAGTGAGAAGATTGTAGGAGATTGCTTGAATGAATTAGGAGATGTAAAATGAAGTGAAAAATTCCTATTTATACAATTCTTGTGCTTTAGTATCCATTCATACCTCATCACAGGCCAACACCAAGTGATTTTTGATAAAATCCTGAAAGGAAATTTGAAATATTTTGAATTAGGGGCCAAGGGGGACTCATTCACCATGCATGGCGAATGGGTCCCACCTAGGACCTTAAAAAAATGTGTTAGGAAAAATCTTGTGTTTAATGTTATTTTTCAAGAGAATATGAAAAAATCCACTTAATTAAGTAATGTTAGGGCATAAAGAGACAAAATAAAGCATGAGAAGGGTGTAAATAGTAAAGATGAGCCTAGAAAAGTGTGAAATCTTGTTACAAGACTTTACAACACTCCAAAATAGGATTGGTTGATGAAGGAAAAGGTGGTTTTAAGTGAATTGCATTAAATAGAGTCTAGTAGAATGTAGAAATGTCTTACAACACTTCACAACACCTTCACAAGATGTCATTCTTTGAGTTTTAGTACCCAAATAAGCATGTTCAAGCCATGATACAACATAAAATCAAAGCAACATAGTTCCAAAACCATGAAACAAGACCTAAAAGGCCATGAAAATGACAAGGGACCATTTTTCTATGACACATTTAGCCCTCACTTTAGTGAATGGATGAACCTACTTCAAACTCACACTAAAGTAGCCATGAACATCGAGAGGAGGGTTCAAATGAACTTACATTAGCAAGATGGAATGAAAATGATCAAGAGGGATGATCAAGCCCCAAGGACGAGGATCCCATGGAAAACTACACATAATAATATAGGAACACACAAGTGTTGAAATGAATTAGATGAAGCTTCGATCCTCAATCCAACTAGTTGTGAAAAGAGATCTAGACTAACTGTTTGAAAAGGGAATTTGTACTCACTCTGGGGTCATGGAAATTCAAGCTATCTGCAGGGTGAGAAGGCCCAACTATATACTCACTCTGGGGACCCGAAACTAGTTGTATGTGGGGTGAGAAATCCCAAAAGGTAAGAAACATATGCTAGTTGGTATGCAATCACAAAACACAAAGGTGACTATGGGGAAAATTCATGTTGCTAGGTGGGCTTCCCACTCAACCATGTTAAAGTTATGCCTATTGATAACTTTAACAAGGCACCACAAAGAAAAAGGAATGTTCATGAATAAAAAGGCAAGGGTACCATAGTCATGCAAGTTGTTTTATGCAAGGTGGAAAAAAATAATAAAATTAAAAAAATGTAAAAGAAGTTCAAAGGAGTCTTGTTTAGTTCATGCAAGGTCTGTCAATTAGGGGAAATTGTGTCTAATGTCTCCAAGAGAGGACCAATCAAAGAATAATATATTCACAACTTAGGGGATGCAATGTGTCACATCAAGCCACCAAGAGGAATGTAATATGCTAAGAAAGATCACAATTATGAGGGACATCACACCCAATGTCATCCACAAAGTGACGAATGCATCATGCAAATGACAAGGATACACTAGGAACCAAGAATGCAAATGAGTTAATGGTAATGTATGCCCCCCACTTTAAAGGAATTTCTACACATCATTCTGTGAGCAATTACTTGAAAGTAGCGAAGAAAAGAAAAGGTAGAAAGAAAACAAGACATGAGAGCCAACCTGGAAAGCCCTATGCCAAGTCATATGTTTCAAAGTTAGGTTGTGCCATGTCAAGGAAAAATGAAAAACAAAGAAAGAGGGAGTTGTCCCTGAGAAAAGAAAGCACACAAAACACATAAGGGATCTATGGATTTGGTGTTAGTATGTTCATTGCTGTAATGTTTTTGTATGAAAGAGCTTGGAACTGTCATCATTCCCCAAATACATAGAATGAGAAGATGACACAAAGAGATTGAAAACAAAGAAAGAAGAAACTTCGCTTTGGTTCAACATGGAAGAGACATTGTGGTCTCGATTATTTGCATCATCCCCAAAAGGAAAATGCAAGCAAAAAGAAAGAAAACGAGAAGAAAAAAGAAAATGAAAAATATTTGGGTCAACATGAAGGAGAAATTTCGGTCTCAATGCCTTGTTTCATCCCCAAAAGGACAACATAAAATAAAAAGAGAAAAAGACAAGGACCATTTGGGTCAACATGGAAGAAACATAGGGCATCTCTATGCTTTGTGTCATCCCCAAAAGGAAAACACAAAACAAAAGAAAAAAATACAAGGATATATGACATTTAGAAGAATAGAGATACAAATAGAAGAAGTGTACAAAGAGAGGACATCAAACGCATGATACAGGGGAACAAAATACACACATGAATAAGAAAAGTAATAAGTAATGCAAATATAAGTCAACCATTAACTAATTTATTGGTTTCTCAATCTTAAAGGGATAGGTGGAAAAGGACAAACATAGTTAAGAGACAAAGATAAGTGTATTACAAGGACAAGGTTAACAATGTCTTTCCCTCAACAAAATGTAAAGGAAAGAATGAGCCGAGGTGGGTGATGTGAAAGGATCATGAAATAGTGAAAATGAGGGATTCTACAACTATGACTTGATGATGGGATATGGTTTATTTAAGGTATGATGGGGAAATAGTCAGTATCATGGAAGTGATACTTATCCAGTATGTCCTTCAATATCTGACATTCTTCAGTACGATGTCCAAGGATATGATGATATTTGAAAAATCGGATGTTAGAGTCTTTGGGATGAATAACCAACCTATTCAAAGGTGATAAAAGTATAAAACCTTTGTTTAAAATGAGTTGAAGTCTCCATTCACATTCAGGTGGAGGATGTGTAGGAAACTTAATCTTTTTGAGTTCTTAAGGTCATTTTCACTTGCTATATTTTCCTTATTCGTGGATAGAAGGAGGAGAGGAACCCATGGGGACCTTAACATCCTTATCATTAGAATAAGGTAATGGTTTCTCTTGTGGAAGAAGAATATTTAATTTAGAAGGAGCATTCAATATTACTGTTCCAACATCTGGAAGTCTCCTAGGTTGAATAGGATGTCTATCAAGATGAGAAGGATCATGATATCCAAAGCCTATTGTGTTTGCTTCTGTTGGTTGTTGTTCAAAAATTTGATGGATGTCATGTTCATGTTTTGTGTCAAAATCTTGTTTACTTAAGATAGTAAATCCTTCTCCTTATGTTTCTTCAAGGTTGATAGGAATGTTTGTGAGTTTATGTTCATAGAATGGCTGTGATTGTGGGGGTTGAGAGGAACTAGGTCCACTTGAGGGAGGAACCATAGGTCCTGTAGTGACTTCAGGATGTGCAATAGTGGGAATGTCTTGTTAGCTCATTGATGGGTAAAAAGGTTGCATTGGATTCTAGGTTGTAAAGGCAGTTAGTGTAGAACTTGTGCATGCTATCATCATCTTCTCCAATGATGTCTACTTCATGTGGAGGACAATCATTATGAGTTGAAGGAGCATGTGTGAGTTCAAGATCATTAGGGTCATAGCCAAAGGCACAATTGGACATGTCTACCAATGAATTTAAGGAATTCCAAAACTTATTGAAATAAAATTCCATGATTAAACTAAGATGAAATAAATGAGAAAAAATAGAGAATCTGTGAATGACAATAAAATGCAAGAACAAAAAAATGTAATGTAGAAAAAATGCCAAAAATATTGCAAAAATGTTGTTTCAAAAGTGTAGAGGGACTGATTTTCCCTGGGTGGCGAATGAGTCCCAGTATGAAGTTTTTTAATGTTTTTCAGAACTTTTAAGATGATTTAAATGCTATATAGTATGCAATTTTCAGACGCAAAATGCAAATTTTTACTTCTTTTAATTAGATGTAATGCAAGAATGAAATCTAGATGAAGTTTTCACTAATGCAAAATGAAAATCCCTAGAATGCAATAACAAATCAATGTCTTAATTGAATGGGTATGTGCAGGATCATGATGGGCCAAAAAGTGGTAATATTATGGGTATTTGTAGGGTATGTGGCTGATGACTTTTTTTTACCCAAAATTGATGAAACGAAAAGGGTTTTTAGAGGAGATTCTCATCTTTCGACCAATATAAATTATGCTTTAATCTGAATTTAATAAATAATTATTATTTATTTTCTATTAGAATTATGACTAAAGTCTTGATCAATGGGCTAATTAAAAAACATCTATAACTTTCAAATGGTATCACATTTTTTGAATCTGAAAGATGCGTCACATTCTATCCTTCACAAACTATAGGATTAAAAAAAGAAAAAGTAAATTTCATGAAGTTTTGACCAAGTTAAGGTGGTCAAACATAAGAGTTTTTATATTTTTAAATAGTTGTAATAAAAAATTCATAATTAATTATTTACTTGGAAAAAAATTACAAAAAAATATGCATCACATTCAGACATGAGTCCTCTACTTATATATAAAATATTATAAAAAAATACTATCATTTTATTATGGTTAGGGTGGTCAGACAGACACCTACTTCTTATTTTTTCCTTGAAATTAAGTACTACTACATTGAAATTTCAAATTTTCACCAAATAGATTTTATTTATTTTTAAATAAACCTAGTAGTTTAGAAACTACATTCAATTTTCTACAAATTCTATTCTTACATATTTTTTAAATAATGTAGATAAATTATTCAAATTTTTACGTCAAGTTGCCTAACACTGACTTTTCTGAATTTTTTGCCACTTAAGAGCTTGTTTTTTCCATGATGATCCTGCACATACCCAAATGATAAGGAAAATGGTAACTAAGATGCAATATGTGAATACAATCAGAAATTTAAAGTGTTCAAAAGTCGGGTTAACCAAAATGAAACATAGATTTTTGGGATCCTATGGACTACTCTTGCACTTCTAGGGTTTTTCACCTAAAAGGAGAGAGATAAGGTAAAAAAAGCTAATGATTTATTCAAATTAGGATGTGTGTGATGTCATGTGATTTAAATGAACTTAACTAAATGCAATTGACTAATGTGAATGATTAAAAATGAGTGCAAAAGTACAATTACAACTATGATTGAAAACACATTGTGATATGCAAACAACTATGTAAATGAAGAAATTATGCATAACAAAAAGAGATGGAATGAAACAGAGTGCACCTAGGAAAAGTGTGATGATTCTAGAATTTTCTGGATGCTGATGAAATTCACTGATTTTTCATAGTGAGAGTCATTCACCCAGGGTGGCCAATTAGTCCACCTACTAGTGAAAACTGTCGAGAGTTGGTTTCTATCTATCGGGATTTGAAATCTGACAAAACTCAAGTTTCCATTCCTAAGGTGGGACTAATTCTCCATAGGTGGTGAATCAGTACTCCCCCAAATTCCTAAAAAACTAGAAGACAATTATGCAACACTAGATCTGGGAATGTTTTCTTGTAGGGTTGTCGAAGTCAAATCTACAGAAAATGGACAAATAACTCTCTCCAAGCTTGATTTTGACTCAAGTTGACTTGAAGTACCTAGTTGAATTGAAAATCACTCTTCAACACCTAATAACCTATCAATCTACAAACAAATGGCTACAAATGAACAAGTAAAAGGGGGAAAATGATTAGGGGTTAGTGAATAGGGGTTTGCCTTGGTCAATCCCCACTTTTAGTAATTAAACCCTTGAAAAGATAATAAAATTAAAGAGAAAGATAAACCAATAACATGCAAATTCTATTAACTTACATAGCTCTTAATGATGGAAATCTGAAGTAATGTGAATGGTTGCTTCAAAGTGCTTGAATAGTGCTTGAAAGGATGATGTAAAGTGCTTGAATGAGTGAGAAGATTGTAGGAGATTGCAATGAATTAGGAAATGCAAAATGAAGCAAAAAATGCCTATTTATACAATTCTTGTGCCTTAGTATCCATTCATACCTCATCAGAGGGTGACATCAAGTGATTGTTGATAGAATCCTAAAAGGAAATTTGAAATATTTTGAATTTGGGGCAAAGGGGGACTCATTTTTAACCGATGGCAAATGGATCCCACCTAGGACCTAAAAACATGTGTTAGACAAAATGTAGCGTTTAATGTTATTGTAGACATCCAAATTTGGACAATTAATTTATCCAAATTTATCACTTTTCATCCAAACATCCTCTTAGCCAAGTTAATTAAGTAATATTACTATTATTTAATTAATATCCTTAATTCTGCTAGATCCCTAAGGTTTTTAATTAATAATTAAACACCTTACCCTCCTTAATCCTCTTTTCATCAAATAAACTAAATAAATATTACATTTATTTAATTCCTCACATGTCATTTTCATCTAATCCTAATCCATTTCCTAATCTCTTCATTAAGGATGTGCACATGCCTAATCCTTGATTAGGATGTGTCACATCCTCCAACTTTTGCAAGATGACTTTTAATCCTAATTAACCCCTAATTATCCTCTAATTACTGATTAGTCAAACCTAATTAGTACCTTGGTCAACTCTTCCCCCCAAGGAATTTTTAATTCCTTTTTATTTATCCTAGATTCCCCTATCTTATATGTGAATTTTTAATTCACATTCTATCCTTCCAAAGTTTTTAGAACCTTGGACTTGTCACAATCTCCACATATGACCAAGTCCCACCTTTTTGGAGCCCACCTTTTATCCTCTAGATCCTCCTAGGAATGTGAATTTTTAATTCACATTTATATCCCCAACCACCTTTCCTTTTCCCATGTAGATTTTTAAGGAATTCCAAAATTCCTCAAATGTCCCTTTCACTCCCAATTGGGAACAAGGAATACCTTTTTGAGGAAATCCTCTCACTCCCCAAGGTGCTTGGAAGGTACTTGTCCTTCCTCCACCTCATGTACCTTCTTGACACCTCACCTCCATCTCATATCCCCTTGGCCACTTCACCCTCCACATGTCAAGATGTGAGGGCTTGTTGGTTCTCAACCCACCATAGCCCTTCATCTTGGCCTTGTTGGATGCATCTTGACCATTGAATTCTCTAGAGAATTCAAATTCTCCTATAAATACCCCCTCCTCAAGGGCATTTACAACACTTAGCCATTTGATAACTACATGATGCCAATTTGCATTCTCAATCCTTTGCCATCATTTAGCCATCTCTTTTAATCATTTTGCACATTTAATCTTGCATCTAGTTACATCACAAACCATCTAAGGAGCACACAAAATCATCCCAAGCAAGGGCCGATCAAGGAGACATCAACATCAAGGAAGGTGAAATCGTTTGTATTTCATTTTATCCATTTTCCTTCTTGTTATATCACTCCTTTGGCTAATCTTGAGGCGTCCTTGGTCTTTTATCATTCACATTTTTGAGTTATTTTGTGCATTAGAGTAGGATAAAATTCTAAGGTATACATTTCTGGCATGCTCGGTGGGACCCACAAACGGGTTCATATACTTTACGTTTGCTGTTGTTGAGATTTTTTTAGGAACACGTCACAGTGGGGCAATTATGCCATCGTTTTTACCGTAGTGGGGCGATTACACCCCTGTTTTACGACAGTGGGGTGACTACACCCCTATTTTTACTGCAGTGAGGTGATTATGCCCCTATTTTTACTGTAGAAAGGCGACTGCGCCCACCTTGGTTGAAAACTATTTTTTGTCCTAATACTTTTCTGTAGAAGGGCATCTGCGCCCACCTTGGCTGAAAACTATTTTTTTTCCTAATACTTTTCTACAGAAGGGTGTTTGTGCCCACCTTAGCTGAAAATTGTTTTTGTGCTAATACTTTACTGCAGTGGGGCGTCTGCGCCCTCTTGGGTTGAAAATTGTTTTTGTGCTAATACTTTTCTGCAGTGGAGCATCTGCGCCCTCTTGGGCTGAAAATTGTTTTTGTGCTAATACTTTACTGCAGTGGGGCGTCTACGCCCTCTTGGGCTGAAATTTGTTTTTGTGCTAACACTTTACTGCAGTGAGGCGATTACGCCCCTTGGGCTAAAATTTGTGCTCACTTTTTTGCAGTGGGGCGACTACGCCCCTATTTTTACCATAGTGGGGCGATTACGCCCATGTTTTTACCACAGTGAGGCGATTACGCCCCTGTTTTGCTACAGAAGGGTGACTGCGCCCCCTGGAAGGTAAAATTATTATCTTGGCTTCAGTTTTCCTTGTTATTTTCTCATTAACATTGTTCTTGCAAGGATACATGTGTGTTTTGCTAACTTCTTGCATTATATTCTTGTGAAGTTGATGGAGAAAGTGGAATAAAACATCTAACATTTGCTTGCAGGGCTATCCATTTGCTCAAACTTTTTAAACTATCCTTGCTATTTGCATTAATCTAAGAACATAGTTTAATTAGAGGGAGTAATATTCATTGTTTGATGTGCTTGTCTTTTTGTGTTACCCAAAGGGAGCATTAGCTTGTTTTCGCTTTCTGCTTGCACCTCGTGTGAGCCTGGGGAGTAGTTGGAAATGGTTAGTGCTTTCTTTATAGTGGGACCTGCTTGGGGATTTTATCACCCCAAGGGATGATTCCAACCACGCATACTGACAGGGTATACAAAGGGGGGGAGATCGAAAGCTGTACCCCAATCCAGTCACGTCGTAATTGGCAGAGTGTCCAAGCTAGGGTGATACCTAGATAGACGTGAAGAGTTGGTCTAAGCCCTTCAGTATCTCACTGGGGTTCCCAACTCACGCTTGTGATGGGCTGGTGTTCACGGTTGTGCCTCATGTACCAAGAGTATATAGAGGACTCCCTAGACACCTTGTGCATCCTAGATTAAGACCTCTTTGGCCATACCCTTAACACTAATCATAGGGTTGTATTTGCTTGAGAGTGTTTTTTGTGAGAAACTAGTGAAATTTTGACAATTTGGCCTTATCATTGTCATTTTAAAGTCCTTGCCATAGTCATTTGCATCAAACCAAGCCTCTATTTTACCGCAGTGAGGCGATTACACCCCTGTTTTTACTGCAATGAGGCGATTACGCCCCTGTTTTACCATAGTGAGGCGATTACGCCCCTATTTTTACCGTAGTGAGGCGATTATGCTCCTGTTTTACCGCAGTGAGGCAATTACGCCCCTGTTTTACCGCAGTGAGGCGATTACGCCTCTGTTTTACCGCAGTGAGGCGATTACGCCCCTGGTTTGTTGTAGAGGGGCGAATTTGCCCTCTTGAACACCCGAAATCACTCCATTTGGATCCGTTAAGCCTCTAAACCATCATTTAACCATTCCCAACCATTATCTCATCATCCCAAGCCTTCGTTTTGTCACTTTAAACCTCCAAAACCCCTGTTTGACCACTTTAAACCTCCATCTCATTATTCCAAATTTTCGTTCAACCATTCTAAATCCCCACCCATTCTCCACAATCATCTTCAATCTGCCCGTTCATTCTAATTCCCTCATATTCCATTCAAAGGTCCATACCATCACCTAGCAAACATCATAATTTTACCGCCAAACACCACCCATAACCAAACTGTCCTAACCTTGTATTACAAAGTGGTTACCCAAATTGACCATAGTACTTGAACTTGATTATTAGTCTCTAACTTCGACCCAAATCAATTTGCTTCCATCTTGAGGTAAATTCAATGTCGTAAGTTATCATACTCGACCCAATCAATCCATTCCTATCTTAAGGTGGGTTCGGTGCTAGGATCATCCTCTTAAGCTCTAGGTCACTAAGGGTAACTTCCTTTGATTAAAATCAAGGTCTCTCTCACATCTTTCATCATCCAATCATACCCATCTAATCATCCAAATCTATCAAATCAAATCATTTTGTCAAAACATCCAATTACCCAATCAATCAAATCACATTCGTTCTATCACCATAATCCTATCCAATATGATCTATTCAATCAAAATCCAATCAACCTTATCCAATCCAATCCAATCACATCACCTTCGACCCAATCAATCTACTTCCATCTTGAAGTAGATTCGGTGTCGCAATCATCTTTTGATAATCAAATCTTATCATCATAATCAATCCCATCACATCATCCAATCATCCTAATCTGAGCTTTAGTCCAATCCTAATCTGAGCTTGACCAAAATCTCAATTTGACCTTTAATCTGTTCCCATGCAAAATATTTTATCCATCCTCTTTATCCTTTCACCATCATGAATCCTTATCCTCCATCAATAGTGGTCAAGGGAAACCCTAATTACATTGACAACGATAACGAAAGTCTTGTTGATCAAGAGGAATATGACATAGACCCCCTTGACACTATCATTGCTAGTAAGCTTTCTCCACCCACTTTCCAAAATCCAATCACCCCCTTGAGTTATCCAGTTATGTCTTCATCCATGCCTAATCATGTTGCTTCTGCTACCTTTGACAAGGGATATCTGTGATATCCATCATACCCTTCATCTACATCATCCTCTTATCCAACACCCACATCCTCTTATCCTAGTCCCATCTCAATACCTCTATCCTAATCCCCCATCCACATCCTCCTATCTAAATCCTTCATCCGCATATACCCACTACCCTAATCTTCCATGCCAATCTACTCACTCTAATCCTACATTCATACCTTCCTATCTTAATCCTAGATCCACACCCTTTTACCTTAATCCTACATCCACATATCCTCATCCTAATCCACCATCCCAATACCCTTATTATAATTCATCCCCCACATCCTCTTGTCCCACTACACCACCTATATCCTCTTGTCCTAATCCACAATCCATGTCCCCCTATCTTAATTCACCACTCCAATATCCTTACCTTAACCCTCCATCCAATCCTAGTCCTCCATCTACTCCTAGTCCTCCATCTAATCCCATTCATCCATCTACTCCTAGTCCTCCATCCAATCCTAATCCCCCATCTACTCATAGTCCTACATTCAATCCCATTCCTCCATCTAACCCTAGTCCACCAATCCATAATCCCTCATCCATTTCTACCACCCTAGCCAAGCCAACCATATGCAAGTCTCTCATTTCAGAAGTTCTCCAAGGACTTATAACAAAGGAAACATCCCCCACTCCACACATTGCAGTCGTGGAACCATGCCATCCCAACCCATCATCCATGGTAGTTAGTGACGAGACCCTTCTCCACTCAACACCTATCACTGATGAAACCATCACATCCTATGAATCCATCGAGCCCCCATGTCCTACCATCACATCCTCTAAATCCACTGGGCCCCCATCTCCTACCATCACATCCTCTGAATCCACTGGGCCCCCATCTCCTACCATCATACCCTCTAAATCCACCGAGCCCCTATCTCCTACCATCACATCTTTTAAATCCATTGAACATCCACCTCCTACTCCAAGAGTCATCGAACCCATCGATGACGCCCAAATCCATTCTAATGACTGCATCAAATCCTCCATCCTTCCATCTCCCCAACTTGAAGAGCCTCTCCAACACTCTGTCATCCTTCCATCCACACAAGATGCATCATGCCAAGAGTCTAATCCAAAGCATGCCAACATATCCCCTTCTCTAGATCAAGATCCTACCATCATATCTAGTTCACCTCAAGATCGCAGTCCCCCATCCATTCCACCCCATGATGCCCTTGTCTCCACCACTCCATCTTCATCTCCATCGCATGAGCTTGCTACCACAAATCTAGATCCTATCATATCCCCTAATCCCTCTCCTGATATCACCTATCCACATGCTGCTATCCCACCATCTCCCTCTCATGATCCCCCTTCATCACCTAAAACTGCTATACCTACACAGCTTGCATATCCCCTTGGTACTCTCACATTCTTCCATGGTGGCCTCCTTGCAAAAGAAAAGCATAGTGTATTTACCGCCCATCATCCTCCACCTAATAATGGACTCGCATCATGTTTTCTGAATAACACAAATCCTATCATGGATCGCATGCTCAAGAAAATGAACTATCAAGGAAAAGGTCTAGGCCTTCATGAGCAAGGTATTTTAGAGCCCGTCCAAGTCAAAGAACAAGTCTACATGCAAGGTCTTGGACCTATTTCCCAAGCCCCACAATCTAAAGATGTTGGTACAACCTCTGGACATCCTCAACAAGCCTTTTCCAAAAGAAATGTCGGCTCTTCCCATCACCCCACTAGATCATATACTGCCATCCCTCCTCCTCTATCATATCGCCTCAAAACAACTGTCCATATTCCTCCTTCATCTACTCCATCCATTTTGGGTCCTTACATCCCTCCATCCACCATCTCCCATCCTTCATCTACTCCATCCATCTTGGGTTCTTATGTCCCTCCACCTACTATGTCTACTTTCGGTCCATATACCCCAAGATCACCTCCTCCATCTCATCGTTTCATCCATCCAACACCTATCCATGTCATCCATCATAAACATCCTAGTCAGGATCAACAAAGGCACATACCTAAACATCCTCCATCTACACATAATCCCCATCCTCCTATCCCCATCACTCCATATCATCCATCTCCTCACATCCATCCCATTGCTACTAAAAGCACTTTGGTTGTTAAAGAAAAAATGCATAAATCCAAGCATCCACATGAATCTACGACTCCCCATGTCCCCTCCAAAAGACATGGTGAAGAAATGAAAAATATAAATATACATCAAATCCATAGACCACAAAGACCCACCAAAGCAAAGATCAAAACCATGTGGATCCCAAAGAAAAAAGATGCAATGCCATCACATGAAAAATCTGTAAGAACATCCAAAGTTGCTAATCCAAAAGCTAATCATACACCCCTTTCATCTCCTAAGTTTGTTTTGGGTCCTTATGTCCCGAAATTCACCATTCCATCTCCTCCATTATCCCCACATTCTCCATCCCTTAATCCTATTATCTTCTCACATCCACCACCACATGTGCCAATGTTGGTCTTGAACACATCTCCCCATCACATATCCACCCCATCATTCCATTCATACCCTTTGCAGCATCCCATCCATTATCCCATGTATCTCCCCTCTCAAATCCCTCTAAGTCATCCTCTTGCATAATCCATTTATCCTAATAAGGTTGTACCAACATTTAACAGTCACTTCAAACATGGGCTCTTAATACCTCATATAGAACTTGATGCTTGAGTCCTTCATCCATATCCTTATCATGTATCTTCTAAATTCCCTTATCCACATCCCTATCCTTATCCATTTTCATCCCCCTACTATCCAAAAATAAAATAAAATAAAAAATAGTAAAGAGAAATAATCCATCCAATGGCGAAAACTTTGCAAACAACCACCTTGGGTAAATACCATGATGAAAACCTAGCAAATAGGTGTCATGTGTAAATCCCTATCTATACTTGGGGGTGACTTCCTGATATGCATTCCCTCCATCCGCTATGCACCCATCTTCCTGTTATCTATCCTCTTCATAAATCCCCCCCATCCCACCTATCTTCCACATCCTACCATCATATCCCATTTATCTCCCATCCCTCCATCCTTCTTGTGATCTTGATCAAAATAGGGGCACCTATCTATGCATGCTTTGGACACCTTTTGGTATACATTCCCTTCACCCATGCTCTATCATATTCCTTAGTCACCCATCCTATCCTCATCTAGTTATCTCCTTTATCTTCCCATCCACTTATCTTCCATCCCTCATGCCTCCTCATATATAAAATACCTAGAGTGGGGGCATCTGCTTCCTTTGTGACATAATTCTTGGAGACATCATCTATCATAACATCCCTTCCATCTCCCCATCCTTATCTTCATATCCATCTATCCTAACATCCCTTTCATCTCCCAATCCTTATATCCCTATCCTTCTATCACAGCATCCCTTCCATCTCCGCATCCTTATCTTCATATCCATTTATCCTAGCATCCCTTTCATCTCTCGATCCTTATATTCCTATCCATCCAAACAATCCCTCACATCCTTCATCCATTCTTTCATCTTTATCCTCATCCCATCTCACAATCCCTTGTCATTGGTATTTGGCTATAGGCCTCCTTCCATGCAACCTAATGCCCTTTATCTCATCGCCCTCACTTTTTCTTCTCTTACACATCTTTTCAATCTCTTATCTTTTCTCCTTGTTCATTGCCCCGTCCCTCTTTCTACTTTTCTTTGTCGCAAAGGCTTCGCCCCTCGGGGCATGTTCGCCCTTCCCTGGGGCAGCTCTGCTCCTCCCCGGGGGCGTGTCCGCCTCATCGGGGCGTCTACACCCTCCCGGGACGTCGTGTACGCCCCGTCGGGGCATCTGCGCCCTCCCGGGACGTGTCTGCCCGTCGGGGCGTGTACGCCCCATCAGGGCGTCTATACCCTCCTGGGGCATGTCCGCCCTCCTGAGGCATGTACACCCCATCGGGGCGTCTAAGCCCTCCCAGGGCGTGTACGCCTTGTCGGGGCGTCTATGCCCTCCTGGGGCATCTCCACCCCATTCAGATGTCTCCGCCCTCCCAGGGCATGTACGCCCCGTTCGGGGCGTCTGCGCCCTCCAAGGGTGTTTTTGCCCCTTTTCGGGGCGTATCCGCCCCACAGTTGGGGCGGCCTCCGCCCTAGCGAGGCATGTCCGCCCCACGACCAGGGGTGCATACACCCCACTGTGGCGCACCCCTATCCCACCGTCCTTTCCCCCCGCCAAAAATTCACATTTTTATTGTTTTTTTTTTTAAACCAATTCGACCCATTTTCTTATTGTTTCTAACGAACAAAACCCATGTCTTGAAATTTTCAAAATTGATTTTTGATTTTTACACCGAAACTTCTGGAGGCCATAACTTTTGACTCGAGTGTCCGTTTGAGCTGAAATTTGATAGGTAGTTGCGTTATGAGATAATGAGTGGATTCCCAATTAGTCTCTTTGAAAGCCATTGGAACTCGTTTTGACACATTTTTGGGGCCTCAAACTTTCATCTTGACCCTCAAAATCCCAATTTGGTGTTTTTTTCCAGCATTTTGCAAAATTATTTTCACTCATAACCTGAAAAGAATATCTCGAATCTAGGATGTTAGTTGGAAATTCATCCTATCTCAATATTGGGTATTTCTTGGAAAAAATTTGGACTCCCAACAGTATATCCATGAGGTTTCCTAAAATGGAAAAATTTGACAATTTTTGAAAATTGCCAAATCTGGAAAAATCTGATTGTCCCATCATATCATCCTCCCATTTCATCTTTTTGGATAACTATCCCATCCCTGAGCTTTATGTGATTGTCCTAATCCTACCATCATCCTTTATCCATCGTTTGCCTTTGGTCTTTGGTCAAACTACGTTGCCCCTGCGCTTTCATGTAGGTAAGGTTGATCATTTGATCCGCCCTCGGGGATCCTTTATCATCTATCATCAATATTTCTTCTTTTTCCATCCTATCATCCATCAAAGTCTCCATCATGGTTCGTCGCCAGCCTCTTGTCGAACTACGTTGCCCCTACACTTTCACGTAGGCAAGGTCGATCACTTGATCCGCCCCCGGAGCTCCTTTATCATCTATTATCTATCGTCTATCATTCCATCATCGATCTTCATTGTCCACTTGGCTCCTCTATCATCTAGCATCAGTCTTTCTACTTTCTCCATCCACTCCTTTATCATTAGTCTTTGCTTTTGTCCCTTCGGTCCTTGTCATCTGTCATCAGTCTTCATCATCCTCTTTCTACTTTTATCCATGGTCAGTCGATAGCCTTTTATCGAACTATAGGGGCTCTGCACTTTCACTTAGGCAAGGCTAATATTTGATCAGCCCCCAATCCCCTAGGTCTTTAGATTGTCTCTCTTGTGTTGTGTCATTAAGCTACGCCCCTATCTAGCTAGTTCTTAACAAACAAGATCCACTTGTATCAACAAATCTAATCAGTTTTGAATATCCTACAACATATCAATCTTTTAGCTTAGTATCCATCATCGGTCTCAATAGGATGCATCCTTCCTAACAGACCTCATCAATCCCATCCATCCCCTTGATCCTATGGCAAAGGACATTGGAAATTGATTGCGATCTTTTGATGCTTTTGGCTTTTGTTTATCATTTGAGCTCCCTATCATCACTTGTCAAGGCCGCCCTAATCCATCATATTATGGCATGTTTTGATTGGTCCACATAGGGGCATATCTTGATCTTTTGTTTGATTGTGTCTTCTTGGTTGTCCCACATAGTACCCACCAAGATCCCCGAGGTCTTGTGTTATGCTGGGGCATCCTTTTGTGCTTGTGGTTATCTCAATACCTAACCCGACCAAGGTCTTTGTGACTTTGGGGTGTTGGGATAGCCTTCTTGTCTATTGTGTTTATTTCATGCATTAGACACTATTACGCCTCGGTTCCACATACCCTGACACTTGGTGTCTTATGCTATATCAAAAATTAGTGCTCCGAAGATGGCAAATTGCATTAGGATTGCATTCTATCATCTTGCATGTATCCCCCCATCCATTCATCCTTCATCCTTATCTCACATCTCCATCCTATCCCCATCCATTCCATTTAGCCTAAATCATCTAATCATATCCTTGGTCTTGTTCTCAGTCTTGTTACAAGCCTAGATCCAATCATCCTCCTCATCCTGATCATCATCATCATCCCATTCTATTCTTCCACATCCCTTTAGTGTTGTTTGGGATGTATCCTTCCCTCGTCAACAACACTTTCATCATCCTCATCGGGAGGTACTCTTCCCTATCCTTTAGTGGTGTTTTGGGATGTATCCTTCCCTCATCAATACCACTCATTGGGATGTATCCTTCCCTATCCTCATTGACAGCATTCCATCCATCCTCAACCCCTTTTGGCTTGTACCTTGACTAGGGCAACATCATCTTCATCTTTGCATCCATTTTTGTTTCCCAACCTCCTGCCTCCTTTTCATCCTTTCATATCCATCCCTTTGCATCCTCTTCCTCATCTCCCATTTCATCATCTCATCCATTTCGAGAGCACATCCGTGTTCTCTTGAACTCGCATGTCCTCTCAAGGGGGCATCCTTATCCCTAATTTTCATCTTCACCTCCATCATATTTCTTCCTAGTCATCCGTTTGATGACTAGGGCATCCTTCCCAATCTAACCATCCCTTCTGGGTTCTATGTTTTAATATTCTTTGAAATGATGCTACTTCATAACACCATCTCAAAGAGGGGGAAAATGTAGACATCCAAATTTATCACTTTTCATCCAAACATCCTCTTATCCAAGTTAATTAAGTAATATTACTATTATTTAATTAATATCCTTAATTCTGCTAGATCCCTAAGGTATTTAATTAATAATTAAATACCTTACCCTCCTTAATCCTCTTTTCATCAAATAAATTAAATAAATATTACATTTATTTAATTCCTCACATGTCATTTTCATCTAATCCTAATCCATTTCCTAATCTCTTCATTAAGGATGTGCACATGCCTAATCCTTGATTAGGATGTCACATCCTCCAACTTTTGCAAGATGGCTTTTAATCCTAATTAACCCCTAATTATCCTCTAATTACTGATTAGTCAAACCTAATTAGTACCTTGGTCAACTCTTCCCCCCCAAGGAATTTTTAATTCCTTTTTATTTATCCTAGATTCCCCTCTCTTATATGTGAATTTTTAATTCACATTCTATCCTTCCAAAGCTTCTAGAACCTTGGACTTGTCACAATCTCCACATGTGACCAAGTCCCACCTTTTTGGAGCCCACCTTTTATCCTCTAGATCCTCCTAGGAATGTGAAATTTTAATTCACATTTTTATCTCCAACCACCTTTCCTTTTCCCATGTATATTTTTGAGGAATCCCAAAATTCCTCAAATGTCCCTTTCACTCCCAATTGGGAACAAGGAATACCTTTTTGAGGAAATCCTCTCACTCCCCAAGATGCTTGGAAGGTACTTGTCATTCCTCCACCTCATGTACCTTCTTGAAACCTCACCTCCATCTCATATCCCCTTGGCCACTTCACCCTCCACATGTCAAGATGTGAGGGCTTGTGGGTTCTCAACCCACCATAGCCCTTCATCTTGGCCTTGTTAGATGCATCTTGACCATTGAATTCTCTAGAGAATTCAAATTCTCCTATAAATACCCCCTCCTCAAGGGCATTTACAACACTTAGCCATTTGATAACTACATGCTGCCAATTTGCATTCTCAATCCTTTGCCATCATTTAGCCATCTCTTTTAATCATTTTGCACATTTAATCTTGCATCTAGCTACATCACAAACCATCTAAGGAGCACACAAAATCATCCCAAGCAAGGGCCAATCAAGGAGACATCAACAGCAAGGAAGGTGAAATCGTTTGTATTTCATTTTATCCATTTTCCTTCTGGTTATATCACTCCTTTGGCTAATCTTGAGGTGTCCTTGGTCTTTTATCATTCAATTTTTTGAGTTATTTTGTGCATAAGAGTAGGATAAAATTCTAAGGTATACAACTATTTTTCAGGATAATATGAAAAAATCCACTTAATTAAGTCATGTGAGGGCATAAAGAGACAAAATAAAGCATCAAAAGGGTGTAAATAGTGAAGATTTTCCTAGAAAAGCATGAAAGCTTGTTATAAGACTTTACAACACTTCAAAATAGGACTTATTGATGAGTGAAAAGGTGGTATTTAGGTGAGTTGCATTAAATAGAGTCTAGAAGAATGTAGAAATGTATTACAAAACTCTACAAAACCTTGACAAGACATCGTTCTTTGAGTTTTAGTACCTAAATAAGCATGTTCAAACCATGATACAACATAAAATCAAAGCAACATAGTTCCAACACCATGAAACAAGACCTAAAAGTCCATGAAAATGACAAGGGGCCATTTTTCTATGGCACAATCCCATTATAGATGACAAGCATTTGCTAAAATAGCTCAAAATTCCAAAAGTAGCTAGAGGACAAAATAGACTACAGGAAAAAATAAGGAAAAGAAAAAATAGTCTATTTTTATCTTGTAAATTCTAGGGTTAGGTGAAACCCTAGACTAGAATGAATTTGAGCCATTCATTGTAAATGAATCTTAACCATTCATTCTACTTTTTAAAAACTATAAATAGGGGCATCCTCTCATTTTCAAAGAAAGAGATGAGTTGTTGAACCATATATTTTTAGGTCTATGTTGCTCTCTTGCACTTCTAGGGTTTTTCACCTAAAAGAAGAGAGATAGGCCAAAAACCTAGGTGGTTCACTAAAACTAATGTAATTATGATGGAAATGTTCTTGAATACAATGATCTAAATATAGAAAACTGATAAAAGAGATTGATTACTAATGCAAAACTATTGAAATGCAAGTTGTTTGAAAACACATTGTGATGTATAAAAAGACCTAGAAATGAAAGCAAACTATAACAAAAAATGAATGGGATTGAATGTGTGCACCTGGAAGTTGGAAAGAGGTTGGATGGAGGTTTGGTATGCTATAGTGGAAACTGAAAATCCCACTGGGACTAATTCACCATTCTGGGTGAATTAGTCCTATTTCTCATAAAGTCTGCTGGAACAAGTTTCTGGATACTAGGTATTCAGATTTGCAAAAACCCTTTTTATTTCTTAGCAGTGGGACTAATTCACCAATAATGGAGAATTAGTCCACCTCTGAATTTTTGAAAACTTAGGGTTGGAAAATGTAGCCTTTAGTTTTCCTTTCTATTTTTGATAGGTTGTTGGATCTGAAACCACAGATTCAAACCTATAAGTGTTCCCCAAGCTTCTTTTAGGGCTTTGACCACCTTGAATAGATTTGAAAAATTTATGAAAACTTTTCCACCTTTTTTCTTTGCTAAATCTGCACACAAGACTTGCAAATCACATGTAAAGAGGAAAAACTTGTTGATTGTTGGGGCATGAGGGTTTTCCTTGGTCAAACCCCTTTTAGGTAATTAAACAAAAATGATGAAATAAAGTAATGAAGCATGATAACATGGATTTAATACCTTTCCATTATGATTGATCTTGATTTTCTACAACAAAAGATGAAGATTCCACCCTTGAATTTTTGAAAATGCTATCTTGATGACCTAGAATACTAAAACCCTAGCTTGCTTGACTTGAGGTGGAAGAAAAATGATGAATGAAGTTAAGTTATTATGATAAGTTATGAATTAGGGTAAATAAGCTTTTATTTATAGGAAATTCACCTTATTTTCCTATTAATTAGATCCCCAAGGCCGACATGGAGAAAAATTAAACTTAAAACCTAATTTTTCCCACTTAAACCCTAAAAATTTCTCAAATGGGACTCATTTTCCATAAAGGGAAAATGGGTCCCACCTAGATGGGACTAATTCACCCTTAATGGTGAATAGGTCCCACAAGAGCCATTCTTCCTATTGGAATATTGGGAGATAAGAAAATTAGGTTTATATAGTGACTTTGTTAGTTATTTCATCCAATTATACCTCGCGATGCATAATATAGGGTAATAGGGGCCTATTAATGATGATGTAAAGGTCAATTATAGATTTGGACACAAAATTCAATGTGAAAGTGTAATTAAATACACTTTACAACATTAAAATGAGGTCCACATAGCCTAGGAAGGAACAATATTCAATGTGAATGTGTAAGAAACATTACAACACTAGATTAACATTAAGTTTATTTTACAAGCCTTCTAGATTGATTGTGAAAATGCAATTAAATATATTCTACATGTATTCATTAAGTCTAGAGAGGTGTGAAATTATTTTACAACACCCCTACAAAACATCAATAAATGCATTTAAAAGGGTCCAAGACCTAATGTGGACATGTAAAACACCTCACAACACTAAATCAGGGCCCCTTTAAGCCTAATTTATCATCAATTATTCCCAAATCAAGCAAGTTTCCCTTTTTTCTATAGTACATTTAGCCTCCACTTTAGTGAGAGGATGAACTTGCTTCAAACTCACACTAAAGTAGGCATTCAAGAGAGATCTGAGTGTAGAAATGCAAATGACAAAGGATGACAAAGATCAAGAAGGTAGTCAAGTCCCCAGGATCCAAGATCCTAAGTTAAACCATCAAGATATGAAATCATGCAATGGAAAAAACTAAAGGAAAGAAAAATAGGGTGGAAAAGATGCGCTCACTCTAGGGCCACAAAACATTGGGTCATCCATTGGGTGAGATATCCACAATACACTCACTCTAGGGCCACTAAACATAAGGTCATCCATGGGGCGAGTTGTCCCAAAGAAGTGGTTTAGTGAGAAATTCATGCCAGTGTGTCAGCTTCCCACTGTATAATGAGAAAATTCATACCATTGTGTTGTCTTCCCATTAAACTAACCATACCAAAGTTATGCTCTTGATAACATTGATAAGGCACCACAATGTAATGCTTTTTGTAAATGTTTTTGAATATGTAAAGAATTTTGCTAAAGGTTTTTTTTCTTTGCTCATGTGAGGTCTTCTTCCTATTGAGCATTGTGCCTAATATCTCCAAGAAAGTACAAGTTAGGGTGTTAGATTTTTATCCATGGGATGCCTCATTCACATCAGGCCACTTTAGTTGATCATATACTCTTGGAAGGCATCAAACCCAATGACACCACCAAGAAAAGGACACATCAAAATGAAAATCACACCATTAAATTTACACAAAGATGTTTTCTATGTATTCCCCCACTTTAAAGTGGTTTTTACACCATTACTATGAGCAATTACTTTAAAGTAGAAGAGGGTATGAGAGCTTATTCGAAAAGCCCTATGCCAAGTCATATGTTTTCAATAAGCTATGTCATGAAGAAATGGAGTATGCCACATGTTAGTCAATCTTAAGACATGTCGTCTATATCCCAAGCTTGCTCTTATACATTCATGAAAGGTTAATGACTAGTCAAAAGAGAAAGCAACAGGTGACATATGAGGACGAGGCTATCAAACCCCTTTCCCCCACTTAGTGTAGGAGAAAGGTGAGCCAAATAGAGTGAAAGTAAGTATAAGGTAGAGGAATTAGGTGCTTCCACACAAAGAAGAGCACCAAACTCCTTGAGATGTTGAATTTTGTTGTGTAAAGTTTGAGATGAGAGTGGAGATAAGGGAGATACCCATAGATATTTCTTGAAAGAGTATGATATACCAGTATTGTTCATGTGTTTATTGCATCCATGTGTAGGCAGGAGATTGTATCGGATTGTTGGAAAGAGACAATGCACATGCTTTCTAGTGTTGTCACTGCTAGCAACCCTTATCAGCTAGTCAATTCACACATTGCAATTTACTCATACCGGAAAATAGATTGAAGATCAATGATTATTTATTAAGCTAGAATAAAGCATCTAATAGACCTATGTTCTTTGATTCATATGCATATTTTATGTTATTATTCTATTTTGTGGATCTTAGGGAAGATTGTTCGATGCATAATCTATGTTATCTATAAATCTTGGTGCCTCATATCAATTTGAGTGGAAGTTAGAAGGTTTGGTTGGAAAAATTTATGTTCATCAGTGTATGAAGGTTGACTTGGTGAATATAGTGTGTCACAGATATTTGAGGAGTTATTGTTTAAGTGTTTTTGTGTTCAAGCATATTGATTTGGGTCCTCACTATGTTGTGTCTGACTCTTGTGGATGCACATTGAATATTATGGATGATTTGAGCTAACAGTTTGTGAATATTTCATAATTTGTCAAAGCTGACATGAAGAAATTAAATTCCTTGTAGTGGATATATATGTAATCGATTATATCATTTTGATATATGTTCAATGTTATTTGATGTATGTTGTGAATATCAAAAGATTAGTAGAGCGATTATGCACAGTTTCACTTGTGCATTAATGATTTTGTGGTGTGAGTTGAAGTAGAATAGAGTTGAAGTGCATAATCAAACATAAGGTCCAAAATTTGATTGTTGAGCTTAATTGGAACTGTAATTGGGCATTAGTAGATGCTATATTTCTCAGTTCAAATCTTTTTGAAGTATTCTAAACTTTTGTATGGAAGTAAGCCTTTCTATATTTGAATAGTGTTCTTGGATGTAAGTGCATTCCCATTTTGTAAACACATTTTTGAGTATACTCATATTATATTGTGGATTGGCCATCCACCATAGTTTTTCCCCTAATAGGGTTTTCACATAAAAATTCTTTTGTTATGGTGTTGTGGTTGCTTGCTTTATGTTCATGCATATTTATTTTGGTTGAATGTTATAATTTCTTTGAATATTAGATTAATAAAGTTAAAAATTGCACAATACTAATTCAACCCCCCTCTCGGTGTTGCTTGATTCCAAAAATTGGTATCAGAGCTTAGTTCCTCAGAAGGAGTTTAATAGCTTAGGGAATATCTTGGAAAGTGTTTCAATGGATTCAAGTAGTCTTCAACAACAACTTATGATGGCCCTTGTAACATCATGAAAACACTGAAAGATTAAAGCTATACACAAAGCTTATAAACTCTAATGCAATCTAAAGATAAACAACAAAGAACAAAGAAAATAGATAAAACATAAAACAATCTCACCAAATATTGATGTAACTCAATGGATAACCTCTCTTGTCCTTCTACATTTTGCCATGTTGGTATTCTTTCCCTCATATTTTCAGTAAGTGTGCAAGTATAGTCTTGATAGATGTGATTATAGTAAAATATCAAAGATAAACAAGTAAGTGCTCCAAAATTCATACAATTTTGGGAGGAGTAAAATGATGAAAGACAGATCAATTTATAGAAAATTGATCATTCGAATGATAGTAAAATATTAAAAGATAAACAAATGATCTAGATTAAAGGATTTGACATGCATTACGATAACTGTTAGTACTGACATGAATGATAACAAGCTAAATGGTTGAGATCAAGATTAAATAATGATTTAATCTCTATTGAAAGTATTCAAAAATTAGAAGAATAAAGATTGCATGAAAAGGATACATATAGATTAACATAAATGATATGTTCGAATGCAAACATGTATTAAATTAATTAAATAAAATTATATAATTAATAAATGTGTGCATGTAGAAGAATCAAAACAAGATAATTGATTGATTAAGACAGAGAGTTCATTCGTGAAAGACAATCAATCATTCAATTAGGAGATAACTGATTGATTTAAATAGATCTCGAGTCAAGTGGCAATGAATACTTAGATAGCTTAAACATTTATCTAAATATAGAGGAATATGTTAAAAATAGACTTTTATGAATTAAACGATTATTTAATTCAAGATTCGGCATTTTAAGGATTAATTAAATAAATAAGATTTATTTAATTGAGTAAAGAAAAGGTTAAATGAATAATTAAATAATTAAATTATTTATTCAATTATAGTTGAAAATACGATAAAGATAAATTAAATAAGAATTTATTTAATTTAAGGAGAATAAAGTTAATTAGTGATGTAATTAAATAAAGGACATTTATTTAATTAATGAGGATAGAATAAAGATAGTGTGCAATAATTAAATAAGTAAGTTTATTAAATTAATAGATGAATAAATGTTAAAGTGAATTAATTAAACAATTAATTTTATTTAATTAATAGATGAATGCAGACTTTAGAAAGTAATTAAATAATTAACATTATTTAATCACAACCATGAAAATATGAATTATGAAGAAATTGAAGTCGCAGGCTTAGACCAAATTTCAGTGTCTATATTTTTCCCCTCTTTGATACAATGCCATTTTGGCATTGTGTCAAAGAAAATTGATCAAAAACATTCCCTAGTCATGCCCTAGTGTGGAATAGGTGAAGCTATGCCCCCTCGTGAAAATTGATAGATTTTTGAAAAAAATCAAAAAAATTGGAGAGAATCCTGATTAGTCAATTTGATAGCCAGAAATGCATTGGAGTTGACAAAATGACTTTTGAGGTGTTAGGTATGTGTATGGGTTGACAAAAGTTGAAGGTTTACATGGCCAACAGACAAGGTTGGAGAAAATGCCACCAAAAACCCTAGGTATAAATAGAAAAGAGGTGGAAATCCAATTCATTTTTACCCTCCAAGTTTAGAAAATTGAGATTTTTTCTCTAGTATTCTAGCGACAATTTCTCCAATTTCATACTCACATCATTGCGCTTATTGCATCTAGATGTTCAAACCACCTGCAAATGTAGGCCCCCCAGTATGTAGTCCAAAACCAGCTTTTGAAATTTTAATTTGCACACATTTTGATGCATTTACTATCTTTTTTTGTAATGCGCTACTTTAAAAAAAACATGTGCATTCGCAATTGATGCGTTTGCATTCAGAATAACACATTTGAATTTTCACATCATAGCTTGGCATAGAGATTTTAAAAGATATACGTATTTTTTTTAATTTCATCGCATTTGTATCTCTACATCACATTTGCATTTAATAGTAGCACATATAGGAATATGAGACACATTTGAGATTTGGAATGATGATTGTTTGTGTGTGACTACATTTGTATGCATTTGAATTTTTAAAATGCATTTTCATTTTATGATGACACATGTGACATTTTGAGACACATTTGCAAAATGGAATGACGTATTTGATATTTTGCAATGCATTTGAAAGTGAAATGATGCATTTGATTGGTAAGGAAATTTGGAATTTTTGACTAGGATACATTATTGATCCTTACATGATGCATGCATAATGCCACTGTAGATTGTATTGGATCCTATATATACCAGAGAGTCAAGACCATTCAATTTTGTCTTCCGTGATAGTTTACGAAGTAGGGAGAAACAATTTTTGTGGAACTTGGGTTTGCATCATGTGACATTCATGCCCACTATTCAGGAAAACCAGGGATTATTGAGTGTGTTGTGAGTGGTGGAATTCAGAGACACCATCATTTCATCTACCTATTGGTGAGGTGAAAGTGACTCTAGAGGATGTGTATAGGATTCTGAGATTACCTATTAAAGGGACTAGGGTCATGTATGATGCATAGAGGGGATTCAAGAAGATGTGTAGATATTATCCCCACTAGGACATTAGACAGTTGTGGATAGACCACTACGAGATTAGATGGCATGTGTTGGCACAAAGATATAGGAGATTATATTGTCTATTGTGTACACTGATTGGAGGTATAGTTCTTCCTGACCATCAAGGTCATGGATTCTCTATAGGATGGGGGGAGATGCTTGTAGGGATGTTAGAGAGGTAGGTGGTTTATGCTTGGGGCCATGTTTCTTAGCTATGTTATATTTCCATTTTCATGATATTTCCTATAGAGAGGCACAATCCATGAGTTGTGGTACCACGCTCCTGATGGTATGGGTGTGGGAACACATAGCCATTTTCCATCATACTACTACAACTGAGGTACAATAGCCCAATCACTGCATGCCTTCAGATATGTGAGGGAAAACACATAGATGCAGGTTAGTGATACTGGATATTACATACATGCCATCAACATGATGGTTCATTTTATTTCTAGACCATTTATGGATTTCCCACAGTGGCCAGACAAGGATGGTCATTTGAAATTCTACTAGAAGACATAGTATTTGATTGGATAGACAGTCTCACATGTCTACATCATTGAGAGACACCTCCCAGATCATGTATTGAGATAGTTTGGAGAGGTTTAGGATGAGCCTTGAGGTTGAGTAGAGTATGTGAGATTTTCTAGAGAGGTGACATTGTGGGGAGTAGAGATTCTAGTTTCCACTGTAGAGGTAGACATTAATTCTTTACAACTAGTACAATGGGGTTGGAGAGGCGGAGCAACAGATCTAGGCATGACAGAGGCATATGATCGTTGGTGGGCCACTCACAGGCCAGTGTCATTGACAGATCCCAACCAAGATGCTCCTGTGGAGAGGTGTGGGATAGGACCGTGAGGTAGATGTGGTAGAGGCAGAGGTCATCATGGGAGAGGTGGTAGAGGTGATGGTGGAGATGGAGAAGGAGGAGGTCAGAGAGATGGTGGGAAGGGGAGATGTGGTCACAAAGGACAAGGCCTACCTTTATCACCCATCTGTGAGGAGGAGAGGGAGGGAGAGAATTTTCCCATGCTTAGGGTTGGTAGAGGTGTGGAGGAGGTTGATGTGGAGGTTGGTGGTGAGGATCATGCAATAGAGGAGGACATTCTAGAGGAGCATGCAGAGGAGGAGATAACTAGGGAGGAGGAAGAGGTATATTCTCATGGTTTTCTTTCCGGATACCATGATGATGAGGAGGAGGAGGAGGAGATGGATGATTAGGATCATGAGCTCTGAGACATTATTTTGGAGGATTTAGAGTATAATGGGATGGAGAGGCCTTGATAGGATGACACAAGTCCTATTGATCATGATACAACAAATCTATGTGTCTAGGTAGCATCTCTGGAGGAGAGGGTGAGGGTATTGATGTGAGAGTGGGATGCCTTATAGATGGAGAGGGACATAGCCTACATGGATAGAGATGAGACCACAACTCAAAGATAGGAGAACAAGCAACAATTTATAGAGATCAAACACTTTGCAGTGGTCCAGCTGATTCTTTTGCATGGGAGTTAGTCAAAGTTGTGGAGAGGGCTTCATATTATAGGGACTTATATGAGGCAGAGGTTCCTCCTAAGAGATGGGCTCCCAGTTTTTCTCAGGCACATAGTAGAAAATATCAGAGCAGGACTTGCAACAGGACATTGAGTACAAATGGGGTAAAGGGACCTCGTAGATCAGGGCCATATGATAGGCCTCCTTCTCCACACAGGTCATTAGGATCCCACTATCATTCACCTTCACATTCTGGTCATGGTAGCAGTGGGAGTTCCAGATAGGGACATGTATTGATATTTATTGATGGACATTGTATTTTTATCATATGGCCTGTGGGCTTCATATTTATTAACACATTATGACATTGTGATGTGACATATATATGATTTTGGTGGTGATTCTCATGATATGCAGTTCTATGTATGATTATGCAGTCTTTTATTTATGCATGTTATGTCTATATGACATGCCTATGTTATGGATGATCATATCTACCTTATGATGTTTTATGCAACTTATGATGTAATGTTGATTCTATATGATGATGTATGCATTGATTTCTTATGGTGTCAATGTATGTTATGTATGCAATTTATGATTATGAGATGGAATGTGATTTTTACATATACAATTCTATCTACATGTGATTCCATATGTTTGAAGATGATGGATAAAATGTGATGCATATATTTATATTTGTTATGTACATGTAATGCTTTTGTTAAATGTAATCTATGATAATGAATACCTATTATGCCATGCTTTCCTAGATATGATAGATGCTTATGTTTTTGTGTTTTTGAAATGAAAGATATATGTACGATTTATAATGTATGATATTTACATGATGTTTCTAATGTGAATGCATATGTAGGATGCTTTATATTTTTGTGTGTCACAAGACTCTATCATAATGCAAGAAAGAAGAAATATTAGTGCAGAAAGAAGATGAATAATAAAAGACATGGTTGTTAATATTAGCGATCTTCAATATTTTTCTGAATCACAAAAAGCTTTGCACTTTATCATCATTGGGTGTACATAATACAAATGGAGAAAAAAACCATGATATTCCATAGATCAAGGTGTGCAAGGTCATCCACCTACTAACAACAGACAGTCGTAGACAAGGTTTGTCTTAACTCATACTAAGGGAACAATTGCCCTAGTCTTTTTATCAAGACAAACCACATACAACAAAAAAATAAAAGAAGGGTCATGAGACACCATCACTCCTCTAAATCCTTCATGGGAAATCCTTGAGGAAGCTATTAACATTGTTCAAAATCCACAGTTAAAAGACAGTCGACAAACAATAGTCAAAGAAAACATAATACTGATACATCATTGCTTCACTAAATCCTTCATGAGACATCCTTGAGAAAGCTAGTAATAGGATTCCAATCAAAGAGTCAAATGAAATGATAAGATAAACAAGTTACAAATTCAAAAAGCCAATAAAATATTTGCAAAAACTTAATTTGTTTGTTTGATTTTTTTTATTGATAAGATGTTTGATTGATAAGACATGGTTTTAGGAGAGACACATACCAGATAAGACATTGATTCTGGTTTCGATGTTATGAATAACTATATAAGGCATGACAAAAACATGGTTTCAAAAAGAAACGTATCATATAAAACATTGAGTCTGATGTCATTGATGTGATAACCTGTGTAAGGCCATGTTGATTTTTTGACAATCTCTATTGCAGGAAGGACTCATCCTGTATAACACATAGATTGTTTTGCTGATATATGTATTAAGGAAGGACTCATCTTGAATAAGATATAGGTTGATTGTTTTGATGATGTCTTTTTTTAGGAAAGATACATCCTATAGCAGACATAAGTTGATTTTGGGTATGTGCAGGATCATGATGGGCCAAAAAGTGGCAATATGATGGGTATGTGGCTGGTGACTATTTTTTTACCCAAAATTGATTAAATGAAAAGGGTTTTTAAAGGAGATTCTCAGCTTTCTACCAATACAAATTATGCCTTACTTTGAATTTAATAAGTAATTATTATTCATTTTCTATTTGAATTATGACTAAAGTCCTGATTGATAGGTTGATTGAAAAACATCTATAGCTTTCAAACGGTATCAAATTTTTTAAATCCAAACATGTGTCACATTCTATGCTTCACATAATATAGGATTAAAAAAGGAAAATTTGAATTTAATGAAGTTTTGACCAAGTTAAGGTGGTTAGACATATGAGTTTTAATATTTTTAAAAAGTTGTAATAAAAAAATCATAATTAATTATTTACTTGGAAAAAAATTACAAAAAAATATGCATCACATAGGGGAATGAGTCATCTACTTATATATAAAATATAACAAAAAAATATTATAATTTTATTGAGGTTAGGGTGGTCAGACAAACACCTACTTATTTTTTCCCTAAAATTTAAGTACTATTGCATTGAAATTTCACATTGTCACCAAATAGATTTTTTTTTAAAAAACAAACCTAGTAGTTTAGAAACTACATTCAATTTGCTACAGATTCTATTCTTACATATATTTGAAATAATATATATAACTTATTTAAATTTTTACATCAATTTGCCTAAATCTAATTTTTCTGAACCTTTTGCCACTTAAGGGCTTGTTTTTTCCATGATGATCCTGCACATAGCCTTTTTGTTTGTTTGTTGCTTTGACAATTTGTTTGATTTGACTTGATTAGATTGTTGGATTGTTGATATTTTTGATGCGTGACCTAATATGATGTGTTGATAGTTGACTTTGTGTGACGAAGAACCCTAAAGGATTGACCTAGTGTGGCCTTGGGGCTCATCGATTGATGGCCTTGCCTACATTATACATGCAGAGACCTCATAGTTCAACTAGACTTTGATTGACAAGACTAACTACGAAAAGCTTGAACTGTATGAAGATAACAAATGTGTGTGGTAGTGAATGTGATGAACCCTAATGGACTGACCTAGTGTGACCTTAGGGCTCATCGATTGATGGCCTTGCCTACGGGTATGTGCATGATCATGATGGGCCAAAAAGTGTCAATATGATGGGTATTTGTAGGGTATGTGGCTGACGGCCTTTTTTTACCCAAAATTGATGAAATAAAAAGGGTTTTTAAAGGATATTCTCATATTTCCACCAATATAAATTATGCTTTACTTTGAATTTAATAAATAATTATTATTCATTTTTTATTTGAATTATGACTAAAGTGTTGATTGATAGGCTGATTGAAAAATATCTATACCTTTCAAACAATATCACATTTTTTGACTCGAAAACATGCATCACATTCTATGCTTCGCATACTATAGGATTAAAAAAAAGAAAAACTGAATTCCATGAAGTTTGACCAAGTTAAGGTGGTTAGACATACAAGTTTTTATATTTTTTAAAAGTTGTAATAAAAAAATCATAATTAATTATTTACTTGGAAAAAAATTATAAAAAAATATGCATCACGTTTGGACATGAGTCCTCTACTTATGTCTAAAATATTATACAAAATATTATCATTTTATTGTGGTTAGGGTGGGCAGACAAACAACTACTTCTTATTTTTTCCCCGAAATTTAAGTACTATTGCATTGAAATTTCAAATTTTCACCAAATAGATTTTTTAAACAAAATAAACCAGTAGTTTAGAAACTACATTCAATTTGCTACAGATTCTATTCTTACATAATTTTGAAATAATACAGATAGGGTGTTGTCATAATAGTGGTTTACAATTCCTCAGAGGAACGAATTTTAGCTGAAATCACATATTTTTAGAAAATATAATGATTTAAGCCTTAAAAAGTTCCATTTTAAGGATTCCAATTGAAGAGGGTTTGATCAAATCACCTTAGATCAAAACCCCTTGGATAGAACCTCGCTAGTTTTAAACCATACCTATAAATGCGTCTCCTTTACACCTATCAAAATGCTGATAAAAAATCACTTTTGATTTAGCTTTTGGGGATCAAATGAATTCATTTAAAATTTATTTCAAATGATTATGGTATTCCTTAGAACAAGTTATCCAATGAATATAATTTTAATATGTTTTGGTTTTGTTATGTATTTGTTTTTAAGTTTTATTAAACATAGGTTTTTCATCGAAAATAAATTTCTTTGTTCTTCACATGTGGAAAAATAGAAGATTATCAAAAAAAATTGAAAAATATGAGTGCACCAGATATTGAAGTCCTTGATCCAACAAAAAAATAAAATAAAATTTTGACATATACAAAAAAAGTTACGGTTATAATGTCACGTCGAATTGTCATTCGCTTTGACTTTGAAACTTGATTAAGGAAAAATATTAAATAAAAACTATCTAACCAAGTGGAAGCACTAGATATCAGAGTTACAAATCTAAATTTGAAAGAATTAGAATTTTATCCTTCATGGAAAAAAAGTTGTGTTATACGGTGCGTTACTTTTTAAAAATGTTGTTTTCTTAAAAAAATCAATTTTCGTGGGAGATGGAAAAGAAGTGAAATTTGATTCCAAAAATTTTGAAAAAAATATTTTTAGAATCTACAGAAAAAATTTGATGAGACTCTAGTTTGCACCATCTTCAAATTCCTCACAATTTAGCTGCTATAGGTGCCCGAATGTGAAAATTTAGTTAAAAATAATAATTTCAGTGTCCAATTTGGCCAAAAATTGTAAACCACTATTATGGGATCACCCGATAACTTATTCAAATTTTTACGTTAAGTTGCCTAACTCTAATTTTTCTAAATTTTTTGCCACTTAAGGGCCTATTTTTTTGCATGATGATCCTACACATACCCCTACGTTATACACATAGAGACCTCATAGTTCAACATGACCAATGACCTTGTCATATAGAAATATGGATTGAGTCATGATTTTCTATAGAAAAACCTAAAAGGACTGACCTAATGCCTCAAGGGCACATCGGCAGATGGCCTTGCCTATGTCCAGTCACAGAGGAAATGTAGTTCGACAAATGACAAAGATTGACAAGTGTGACTAACTCTGAATCTGTTTTCTGATATTTTGGACATTGTTTTGATTTTTTTTTGTCTTTTTGAAATTTTTTGATGTTTTTGGATTTTCTTAGGACATTTTATAATTTTTTTTTATTTTTGATGGTTTCACATCTTCTGAATAGCCAATGTAAGAACCAATATGATGCAAGTCAAGTACTTTTCCCCAATCGAGTATAAGACCTATTGATTATGAATAGGATAGGATGGGGGATATGAAATGCACTCGATGTAAATTATTCCAAGTTATGGGAAGGACTACCATTTATTATGAATGGTATGTACAAGTGATGGATGGAAAAGAAAGGTGATATGTACAAGGATAGATAATATGTACAGGGGTAAGTGATATGTATAGGGATAAGAAATATGTATAGGGAAATTAGATTAGAATAATGATAGACAAAGGAGCAATGTGAACTACACATGGCGCTTGTTTTCTAGGTTTTCACCATGGCACTTATCCAATGTGCCAACAAGGTGGTTTTCACTATTGGATGACTTATTTGTTTTTACTATTTTCTTGATTTTCAATTTTTTTTTTTTTATGTTACCAAGATGCTTGTTTGCCAGGTTTTCACCTAGGTAACGTTTTTTTTTATTTTTTCTATTTTTTTGGTATTTTTCATAATTAAGATAAGGCTCTTAGAAGCTATGTGTAGAACTTCTTCAAATGATGACTGTTGATAGGTGCTAACAATGGTTCTCCTTCAGGAGTAGAGAGTTGGTATGCTCCTAATCTAAAGGCTTATATGACAATGTAAGGTCCTCACTAGTTAGGTTCAAACTTTCCAGGTTTCACTTTTTCAGCTTGATTCTTAGGATTCTCCATTAAGACCAAGCCGCCAATGCCAAAGTTTCTATTCAAGACTTTCCTATTGTAGGTGTGGCGAAGATGATTATGACATGCTTGGAGATGATCTAATGCATTTTGTCTTCATTCATCTAGGAATTCTAGCTCATGTAGTCTTGAAACTCGGTACTCTTCATCATCAATGTTCCCTTTCAAAGATACCCTTAGGGAGGGAATCTCAACCTCAATAGGCAGAATGGCCTTGGAACCAAATATTAAAGAATATGGAGTGGTGCTAGTGGGAGTACAAATGCTTGTGTGATAACCCCACAAGGTTGGATTAAGCTATAAATGCCAATCACAACCAACATCATTGACAGTCTTTTTAAGGATTCTGATGATAGTTTTATTAGATGCCTTTGCTTGGCCATTACCTTGTGGGTTATATGGGGTGGAAAAATGATGTTGGATATGGAACTCTTCACAAAGATGGTGTAATTCTTAGTTCTTGAATAGACAACCATTATCTGTGATAATGGATTGAAGAACACCATACCGACAAATGATATAGTTCAAGATAAACTTAGAGATCCATGTGTCAGTGATGTAGGACATGGGAGTAGCCTCAATCCACTTTGTAAAATACTTAGTAGCAGTAATGATGAACTTATGGTCATTGGATTATGTGGGATGTATCTTACCTATGAGGTCAAGTCCCCATTGGGAAAAGGGTCATGGTGACATTATGGGATAGAGCTCCTACACAGGTGCATGTATCAAGTCTCCATGTACCTGACATTGATGACATTTCTTAACAAATACATATGAGTCCTTTTCCATGGTAGGCCAATAGTAACCCAATCTTATAATAGCTTTAGCTAAGGTAGGACTGATAGAATAGGATCCACATATACTCTCATGTACCCCATATAAGGTTGCTTGTGCTTTGTCAGTATCAAGAAATATGAGTAGGTTATTATCTAAGGAACATATATGCCTCTAATGATGGTGTACTTGGATGACTTGCAAAGGAATGTCCTACGTTGGTTATTAGAAAGGTTAGGGGGTATGATTTCAAGATCAAGGTAGTCATAGATATCTTTATACCATGGGGAATTGGGACCAACAATATCACATACCATCTTTGAATCTGGGATGTCATAAGCAGGGACCAAAAGTTGTTCTACCAAAAACTCAAACTTAGGCATGTTGCTTGGTATGTCAAGGAGTGAAGCAATAGTATCCTTGGAATTTGCTTCCCTATTTAGAACTTGAGGTATTTGATGAAAGTCAACCTTGTCAAAGTACTCCTTGAAACTATCAGCCATGCATTTGTAGGGAGTAAGCTTTTCATCCTTAGTCTCATAATCATCATTTACCTGTCAGATTACCAGTTGAGAATCACCATAAACTTGTAGGTTCTTGATCTTCCATTTGACTGCCATGTGTAATCCTGTCACAAGATCCTCATATTCTGCTATCCTTTTGGTACATGGAAAGGAAATCCTAAATGACTTAGGGATAGAATCACCCTGTGGTGTAATAAATAGGATACCATCCCCTAAGTCATGATTTGTATGGGACCCGTCAAAGTATAATTTCCATGTTGTGATTGTGTCAATGGTGAATATGAACTCATCAGGAAAATCTTCAACTAAAGGGTGATCTTCTTGTATTGGTGCATTGACCAACTGATCAACAATGACTAGTCCCTTAATATCCTTTCTCTCTATGTACTAGATATCATACTCACTAAGTATCATAACCCATTTGGCTAGTCACCCTATTAATGTTGCTTTTCTTAGAAGATATTTTAAAGGATCTATCTTCACAACTAGCATTGTTTGATGGTTTAGCATATAGTTCCTTAGTTTTTGAGTAACATATACCACCGCAATACAAGCATGTTGAATGGCACTGTAGTTAAGATCATAACCTACCAAAGTATGATTGATATAACATCTCATAGCCTACGGTCATGTCTATCATCATCTCAATGTTGGGGAAAGGGAAATCATCCTCAGGACAAGATTTATTTATATCTTTGAAATCTGTGTAGATACAAATGCCCCCTATTGGTTTGGTGACTGGTACAAGATTGGAAATCTAATTTGCACAAACGATTGATCTAATGAAGCCAATGTCTAATAGTTTCTTCAATTCAACTTTGACTAATAAAGCAATATGTGGGTGTATTTTCCTCAATTTTTGTTTCACTAATTTTACACTCGATTGTAAGGGAAAATTTAGTACAAGTTCAATATCTAGCCTAGGCATTTCTATATATGACTAGGAAAAATTAATTTTTCTTTGTGTAAAGAAGTTACAGAATGTTGGTTGTTCTTCTTTTGTCAATGATGCTACAAACTACACCATTCAGGGATTTTCTTTTGTACTTATGTTAACTTCCATTGACTCTTCAACTAGCATGGGTGACATTTCCTATGCAACAGGGAGAATGTTCAAACCTCCATCCTTAGGTGCCTCAAAGAGTTTTAACCCTTTGGATGTGTGCTTATTTTTTAGTTTTTCATTGTCTAAAGGTGCCTTTTGGTTTTCACCCAGAGACTCATCATTTTTCTTTTTGTCAACATTTTTCTTCTTTTTGTGACTGAAGGGTTGAAATGATTTCCCAAAATATTCCTTTTTGTCCAAATCAATGGTAAATCTACCCTTGTGATCACCACTAGGTATGTCTTATCCTAATCCCAAGAACTCAGCAATCACTTTGTCGTTCTCAAAAATGTCTAAGACGGGTGTGTCTTGTTGGTCCCAATCAATGAGTTGGGGATAAACTAAAGGCATGTCATCATCAGAGTTGTCAAAGTTCAATGGGGTCAAGGTAAAAGTTGAGTTGTTCAAGTAGTCACAGAAGTTTTGTAGCAAGTCCTCTTTTCTCTTTTGCTTGGGTCTAGGTGGATTCTGAGGTGGGCCTAATGCCAAGGTTTGGTTATCTAAAATGGATTTATCAAGTTCCCAAGAGGTAGGATCAAGAGATTCCCAATAGTAATGTTTAAACCATTCCTCTTTTGTCATATTATTTGGTGGAAAAGAACTCAATGGATTTGGTGAAGATTTCAACATTAAGTCAAGTTCTCCAAACATTTTATCAAGGTTCATGGCAGAGGTGGAGGATAGAGAATCCCACACATATTCATTTGAGTTAGGGGAATCACAATAGGGTTGATAAGATGGTTCATTGAATCTCTCGATATCTTATGAAGCACTTACTTTCTTGAGTAAAGGTGATGTGGTACTAGGAATGCCAATCTGAATTTGTTGAAACCCAATCCCTAAGCCTTTCAGCCATTTTGAAACAATGATTGGTTTAGTCCTGCCATCTTGATGTAAGCCTAAGCCACTATGTCCATTATATCCCTTGCTCTGCATGATTGTGAAACCTTTGCCATATTGATCTATAGGAATGTGAGCAAGTGATGGAAGTTATTTAGGGTCTTCTCTATACAACCAGGTGGTCATGTCTTTTGCATGCATGGCTTCTTTTCTTAATTATCCCCATTTTGTAAAGGTTATTGAGGGAGAAATGTGTATGGTGACCAGTGATTGTCTCCTATCTATCATAGGTAAACCATATGATTTAGGAGGAATCAGATGGATAACACAATAAGATGTCTTCATGTGATATTCTCCAAAACCCTTGTATTGGATCTCAACATGGAAGGTAATGATGGAGAAGTGAATGTTCTAGTGAGAGTGGATGGATCGAAATAATGAGATGAATTGGATGATGAGGCTTCTTGGTTTACAGGCACTTGGCGTTGAGGTATCTCTCATAGATTGCTGCATATTGGAATGGATGTGGGTCACCATCTATTGTTATTTTAGTGCCATTGTAAGAAAATTTTATATATTGATGATATGTGGAAGGGACTACCTTCATGGCATGAATCCATGGTTTTCCTAGTAGAAGATTGTATGGAAGGGTGAGATCCAAGACTTGGAATTTTGTCTCCATAACTGCAGGACCAATTCCAATAGGAAGTGATACCACCCCCTTTGATTTTCATTCCTCATTGCAATAATCCTTAATGAAAATGCTTTTGGTTGTGTCTACACATGCTTCCAAGAAACCTAATGCCTTAATCAATTTTAAAGTACAAAGAATTACCCCTACTCCTCCATCTACCATAACTCATCTAACTTTGGTTTTGTCAACAAGGACTTCAAGATGTAACAAGTCATTATGATTTGTCTTCTTAGTGCATAGTCTTGTTCAGAGAATGTGGCATGATGATTATTGGAGAAGTATCCCACATTTTCCTAGAAATGATTGACATCAAGATCATTAGGAATAGTCATGATTTGTAAAGCCTTATCTAAAGTGGATAGATGTTCAGGGGAGATATACAATAGTTCCAAAATGGAAATTTGGGTTGGGGTCTTCCCCAATTGATCATGTTATATTGTGGCTTGGAAGTCTGTGGTGTCTGATGTGATGGAGGGCCTTGGATGGTGATCTTGGTCCGATGAGTTTTAACAACACACTCAAAAGTTTTATTTATGGTAATGTTATTGACATGGTCATCGATGGCTCAGATATGATTTATGATGGGGCCAATATAATCATGCTTGACACTAGCATAGTTGGCAAAAGAATTGGTCTTGTTACCCAAACTAGGAACTTTTCATTTCCCATGGTCATGTAATGGATCTAAAAAAACCTTGTGAATAGTGTTAGAAGATGTAAGTTTTTGTCTATTGACTTGAATAGTTCCTTTCTTGACAAAGTCTTGTATGATGTTTTTGATTTGACATAAAAATTGTAGATTATTCCTTTCTGTTCGATGAAAATCACAAAAGGACTTATCATCCCACCAAGATGGTTTGAATTTCCATGGATCATATTATCTTGGCTCTTGAAACTATATAAGATTGTGTTGCAATAGTTGCTTGAAGATTGACTTTATGGATTCCTCGAGGGGAGTGAATTCATGTTTCTAAAATGTTCTCTTTTGTTATGACCATTGGGTATTTTGGGTAGTGTTGGAGGTTTGGTTGACATTGTTAAGTGTGTTGGTAGAGGGGTTATTTACTCTAAGTTGATGATCAATCCTACTTGTAAATATTTAGCATCAACTACCCCATCATTGGTAATGTTTTTATTCTAAGACCAAAACTTTTTTATGTCATTGGGGGTGTTATGCACAGTTGGATTTCTATTGGATGTCCATGTCTTAAGCTCTCCTTTTTCAATGAGATATTTTTATAGTATGAGCCCCTTTTCCACTAGTTCTATAAAGGATGTGCAACAATGTACCCTTAAGTTACTTCTCAATTTTGGGTTGAGGTTTTCTTGGAATGTAGTGACCTTTTGTTTCTTAGGTATCTTGATAGGACATCAACCGGCTATAGTTCTCCATCTCTAGAAGAAAGCGATAAAAGTTTCCCCTTCGTCTTGTGTAGTATGACACAAGGTTGCTATGTTTATTTCGTGTTCGATGTTAAAGGAGAATTTTTCAATGAATTTCTCAGCCAGTTCACCCCATGGTTTTATGCCATAGTCAAGAAGTGAAAACCACTCTAGTGAAATTCCTACAAAACTTCTCAAAAAGAGTCACATAGGCTACATCTATGCACATCATGGAAAATTCCCTTATGTGTTCGATTGGATTTTGCTTTCCATTGTATTTGGGAAAGTTTGGTATGACATACCCATGAGGGAAAGGTGTCATGTACAATGATTTATCGAAGGGAAATGGGCATAAATCCTTTGCTAAAAAGGTTTTCTTGGTTGACACTGCCATGTTATCCATCTGTGTTTGAAGTGCATGCATTTGTGTCTGGAGGACATCAACTTCAGTTAATGACGTGTTAGCTAGATTATTTGTATCTATGTACATGTTTGGAATCCAGCATTATGTGATGGGTTTTGGTTAAATGTGGGTATGTAAAGAGGGTTTGCATTTGGAATGTTAGTGAGTGGGTTTTGATTCAAAATTTGTGAGAATGGATTTTGATTCAGAATTTGTGTAAATGGATTTTGATTCAGAATTTGTGAAAATTGATTTTGATTTAGAGTTTGTGAAAATGGATTTTGACTCGAAATCTATGAAGTGTTGGGTCGGTTTCGATATTGGAAAGAGGGTATGCCTCCTATATGTGAAACACCAATTTGTGGTATAGTACTAGTGACATGAACACTAGGTATAGCTACTGTCTGTGGAATAGTGCTAGTGACATTGACACTCGGTATAGGAGCTGATGTTCTATATTTTTTGTTCCCAACAAAAGGACCAAAGGGATTGGATGATGATGCCCCTATGGTAGAATATATCACCCATGTCGAGGTAGGCATACCAAATGGAGTTGTATGTATTATTGAATCACTTTGTGTAGGTCCTCCATATGGTATAGAAATAGTCACTTGGGGTACAGTAGCCCTAGTGGTAGTGGTATTTGTTCCCTAGGTAGATGCAGTTTGTAGGGTATGAATATCAAACCCAAGAGGTAGTTTAGCACCTTTTGCTAGCAATTTGGCTAAGTATCATTGAGGATCATTTGCTAGATAGTCATATACAAAGGAAGAAAACTTAGGGTCATGTGCAACAACATCTATGTCTTCCACTACAACATGTCCTTGTGTGTCTTTAGTAAAAAGTTTCTCTAACAAAGTCTTGTGAGGTCTAGATGAAGCTGCCCCTATAAAGGGGTTTGAGAACAAATTAATGAAATTGTTTGGATCAACCATATTTTCTCTTTCTTTCCCTTTTGATCTTGTTTGAACCATGTGATGTAATCTCAAAGTACAAGTGATGCAAAAGCTAAGTCTATGGATAGTATGAATCTAATAAATTTTTTTGGAATTTTTTGAATATAAAGGATGGATGTATGCAACTATTTTTTTGGTATTTTCTCTATAAATAAGGTATGTTTAAGATGACACTATTCTAGGATGATATTGTCTAAATATAGAAAGGTCTAAGTGATCAATTTGGAAGGTTCTAAAAGAGGTTGTCTATCAGCTAAAGCTTAACCCAAGTTTCAATTTAGTTTTGATAAGGAACCCTCGTAGGACTAGGACTAAAAGAGAAGGTGAACTCCCAAACTTGAATGATGAGATGGAAGGATTCACGTGTAGGACAAAAGATATGATGACTAGGTTCAATAACAACGTTTGTTGAATCAAGGGTTTATCCAAAGTGTGAAAGGTTCCTATCCTAAAATCTGAAAAATATGATCTCTCTATAGGAAATATAGACCCCTAAGATGAAAGTAAGATGTAGGAATAGGGTACCTATTGCTATGACTAAATGATTCCTAAAGGATGTAATTGTGCAAGTTTTGAGCGAAATTTCTGGTTTTTGTCAAAGAATCAGTGAGAAAGGATAAGTAAGGGGTATGTGCAGGATCATCATGGAAAAAACAGGCCCTTAAGTGGCAATAAAATCAAAAAAATCAGAGTTAGGAAACTTGATATAAAAATTTGAATAAGTCATCTATATTATTTCAAAAATATGTAAGAATAGAATCTATAGAAAATTGAATGTAGTTTCTAAACTACTAGGTTTAAAAAAAAAAAATAGAAATCTATTTGGTGAAAATTTGAAATTTCAATGCAGTACTTAAATTTCAGGGAAAAATAAGAAGTAGGTGTCTGTCTGACCACCCTAACCACAATAAAATGATAATGTTTTTTTTATAAGATTTTAGAGATAAGTAGAAGACTCATGTCCTGATGTGATGCATATTTATTTGTAATTTTTTTCCATGTAAATAATTAATTTTTATTACAACTTTTAAAAAATATAAAAAGCTTGTATGTCTTACCACCTTAACTTGGTCAAAACTTCATGAAATTCAATTTTTCCTTTTTTAATCCTATAGTATGTGAACCATAAAATGTGATGCATATTTTGGATTCAAAAAATGTGATATTGTTTGAAAGTTATAGATGTTTTTCAATCAGTCTATCAATTAGGACTTTAGTCGTAATTTGAATAGAAAATGAATAATAATTACTTATTAAATTCAAAGTAAAGCATAATTTATATTTTTGGAAATCTAAAAATTTCCTTTAAAAAACCTTTTCGTTTCATCAATTTTTAGTTAAAAAAAAGTCATCAGCCACTACCCATCATATTGCCACTTTTTGGCCCATCATGATCCTACACATACCCTAATATACTATTTTGATTGTTTGTTCTCGGTCTATCATAGTAAATTATGGGTTTCTGATACTCAGGAAGATATGTTGCAGAATTTAATAGTTGTGGTTTTCTTTCTCAGTTGTAGTTTTTTGGTAAATTCAGTTTTAGGTATCAGACACACATAGTTTTATTAGAAGCAAATGCGACTCGGGGTATCAATTTTGACTCTGGATTGATCAGATGTGGTTTTCAAAACTATGGCTGTGTATTGGTAAGGTAGATCAGTTCTATGATAGGGGCATGTGTGTTGTTCTAGACTGTAGATGAGGCTCACCTATTTAGATGCATCACAGAAGGTATCAATTGCGGGTTTTCTAGTAACAGGGTAATGACATATGCGACTAAGATATCAGATTCAATTTTATCCTAGGAAGATGTGAGTTATTATGATAGATGTAACTCAAGTGTAAACAAATGTGACTCAGATTCTAGGACATACAAATTGGACTCAGTTTTTGATAGATGCGACTCAAGTTCAGGCTCAGTTTCTAATAGATGTGACTCTAGTTTAAACAGATGCAACTCTAAGTAAATTGGACTCAATTTATGACAGATGCGACTCTAGTTTAAATCGATGTGACTCTAAGTAATAGTTGTGTCTTTCTGGTGAATAGTTGTGGTTTTTTAGTGAATTGCAGTGTAAATTAACTCTGTTTCAAGATCAAGTTTTGGTAAATAAAAAACACAAAAACACAATATTTTAGTTTTATTTTGACACAAAGAACATTTAATCTAGAATCATGATGGTAATAACAGAATGTGCTTTCACACCAAACAGAGTAGACAGTAGTAAAATTTAAACCCAAATGACAATTTGCTATTCTACCAAATAATCTATTTCAAAAATAAAGTCTTCGAAACATGTCCCGCATAAAAATTCATTAGTAGTTTTTAGATTGATTTTTGTCGGTTGTCCTACAAAAAGGGTTTTGAAAACTTGTCTTAAGTCTATGATGTCATGTAAACACTATGTTAACTCCTTAAAACACATGCTGAAAACCAAACAATTAGCAAGAATAAAAACACAATGAAAGACTAAAAATCAGAAATTAAACCCAAAAATTTCACCAGTTAGATGCGTCGTTCAGAGTAGCAGATGCGTCATGGATTATCAACAGTCAAGTGTGTCGTGAAAAGCCACATATGCATCAAAATTTTTTCAGGTGAGTCACTGTATTCGTAAGATGTGGTTCGTAATATCAATTGCCTTGTTTTTTCTATTAGATGCATCGGGTCGTATGATACCTGCATAAATCAAACAAAATTTATACAGACTTGTGAAGAATGTGTCTTCATGTTGGGTTCACCAATGTAACATCATGAAAAAACTAAAAGATTAAAGAAATACACAAAGCTTATAAACAATAATGCAATCTAAAGTTAAACAACAAAGAACAAAGGAAATAGCTAAAACCAAAAGCAATCTCACCAAAGATCGATGCAACTCCATGGATAACCTTTGCTGTCCTTCTCCATTTCACCGATTTGGTTTTCTTTCCCTCAGATTTTTAGTAAGTGTGTAATTATAGCCTTGATAGATGTGATTATAGAAAAATATCAAAGATTAACAAGTAAGTGCTCCAAAAGTCATACAATTTCAAGAGGAGTAAAATGATGAAAGATAGATCAATTTATGGAAAATTGATCATTCAAATGATAGGCCAAGATTAAAAGATAAATGGATGATCGAGATTAAAGGATTTTACATGCATTATGATAACTGTTAGTACTAACATGAGTGATAACAAGATGAAAGGTTAAAATCAAGATTAAATAATGATTTAATCTCTAGTTGAAAGTATTCAAAAATTAGAAGAATATAGATTGCATGAAAAGGATAAAGATAGATTAACATAAATGATCTATTTGAATGCACACATGAATTAAATTAACTAAATAAACTTATTTAATTAATAAATGTGTGCATGTAGAAGAATTAAAACAAGAAAACTAATGGATTAAATAGAGAGTTCATTTGTGAAATACAATCAATCATTAAATTAGGAGATAACTGACGGATTTAAATAGATCTCGAGTCAAATGGAAATGAATACTTAGATAACCTAAACATTTATCTAAATATAGAGCAATGTGTTAAAAATAGACTTTGATGAATTAAATGATTATTTAATTTAAGATTTAACATTTTAAGGATTAATTAAACAAATAAGATTTATTTAATTGAGTGAAAAAAATGTTAAATGAATAATTAAAGTATTAAAGTATTTATTTAATTATAGTTGAAAATACAATAAAGATAAATTAAATAATAATTTATTTAATTTAAGAAGGAGAATAAAGTTAGTGACATAATTAAATAAAGGACATTTATTTAATTAATGAGGATAGAATAAAGATAGTGTGAATTAATTAAATAATTAAGTTTATTAAATTAATAGATGAATAAATGTTAAAGTGAATTAATTAAAAAATTAAGTTTATTTAATTAATAGATGAATAAGGAATTTAGAAAGTAATTAAATAATTAACATTATTTCATCATGACCATGAAAATATTAATTATGAAGAAATTGAAGTTGTAGGCTTAGACCAAATTTCAGTGTCTACAACCCTTGATGATCTTGATTAGTCAAAATTTGAAGTTTGGGAATTGCAAGAAAATTCTCTAAATGCTGATAGATTCATTGAGTTAATGAAAGATAAAATAAATAAGTCTAGGGAGAAGAGAAGGGAACTTTGTGATCAAATTAAGCAGGATGATAGTAAACGCATTGTAGATGAACAACTTAGTCTAGTCTTGAAGGAAAAGACAAAAAACTGTGAAAAGTTTGACAGAGAAAATAGAGTCCTAAAGCATGAGATGGAATCTATTATGATGAGGATGACCAAGGAAATTGAAGACATAAAGAATAATGAAGAGAAGATTGCATAATACTTGAAAGAAAAATCTAAAGAATGTAGTCGAATTACTGGTGAATTCAATCTGTTGGAACTTGAGTTGGACCAATCCAAACATAATGAGGAAGAACTTGAAAAGCACATTGTTGATCTTAGAGATGAACTTGCTATTGCAATTGAATTCAAGGAGAAGTTCAAGGTTAGCTCAACCAATATTGATGAACTAATTAAAAATTAGAGGATTGATGGTGACAAGAGAGGCCTTGGATATGAGGAAGGAGAAAGTTCGAAATCTAGATAAAGGAGATTCAAACAAGGAAATCAGATGAAGAAAACTAGAAGGTATCCAGTAAGACAACCTAATGCTAAGAGGTTCAATGGATATTGTTTTACTTGCAATAAATTTGGTCATATGGGGAGTTAGTGCAAAAGTAGAAGAAATTAAAGTGGTCCATCATTCTCTCATCAGTGCTTTAATTGTAACAAGTATGGTCATAAGTCAAATGAATGTAGAAATGTGATGATTTTTTTTTATAGAGATGTCAGATGTTATACATGCAATAGATTTTTCCATATTTCTAACTGGTGAAAATCAAGAAAAAAATAGTGGAACAACTGGTTTGGACAAAGAAATGTGGTGTGCTACAATTACAACATAACTGGTCATATTGCTAGATTTTGCAAAAGAGGTCTAGTAAATCAAAGAAGAAACATGAAAAAAGGATGAAAAAGGAAAAGGGAAAGTCACAACAAATCATATCAAGAAGAAGATGAAGAAGAAATGGGGAAAGAAGAGTCCCTCTATTACAGAAAATGAGCCTGCACCATAACTTGCTTTTGGTAATTCCTCTAGGAATTAGTTTTTAGGCCTTTCGCCTAGGGGGAACTGTCAAGGAAATATTTCAAACCCCCTAACAGTAATTGACACTAGGATTTTGATAAGTGTAGTGATTGCACCGATGATCTACAAATGTTGTTGGACAGTTGGAAAATTTATTTATGCAGAATTGAATGTCCTTGGAAGGGTTATCTTTCACAGTGTATGGAAACAGGGTATCCAGATGAGTTAGGGAAAAAGCATTTATTGTGTCAAAAATGGTTAGGTGTGCAAATGATAAAAGGAAATTTCTATCTTTCATTTGTCACTTTGCATTTTGAGAAGAAGTTTGAAGAGCTTTGAAGTGAACTTTGGTGAAATTTGGTGAGGATTCAAGTGTGAAGGAAACTTGAAGATCAAACCCTAATCTAGAAAAAAAGGTATTTATTAGGAAAACTTGTAAACCTATGAATTTGTGAAAATGGCTACTCCATTGGTAGTTGAAGTCAAGGATAGACCCTATCTAAAATTGAAGTGGCATCCTTTCAAGTATGTTGAGACCAAGCCCTTAAGTGCATTTTTGTCTATTCGGTATGACATATTGCATATTGAAGATATTAGGGTGTACAATCATGCTAATATTAAGGAGTTAGGGAGCTTGTATTTTCTAAATTTGTATTCCAAACACATTGTTGGAGAGAATTTTTGTGTTAAGCTCAAATTCAAAACCCTAGAGGAGAAGAAATTCACACAAATTGTGAAATTCCTTGTGTTTGATAAAAGTGAATGGGTCTAGTATATCTTGAGTTGAGTTCATGCTGAATTTATGTGGTTGAATCAACCTTTCAAGATTACAAGAGAATATATAAGAGCTATTATAGGTTTAAATTCCTTAGGTGAATTGCCGATTTTGAAGTCCGTGAAGAATCAAATGGTCACTGATGCAACTAGTTTGACATTTGAGAGAAGAGCAATGACAATTGATGATATTGTTGATGTGGATGTGAAAATTTCCTTGATGGTCATTGGTTACAAGATATATCATTCCAGGCAAGAAAATTTTGTATCTGGTACTACCATATATATAGGATATTAGATGGTGAAGGAGAATGTAGAGTATGATTTATGTGAATTGCTTCAAAGTCAGCTTATGGATAATCTTGGAAAGATAAAGAAAGATAAGAAGAATTCCTTAAAATATGATAATTTGTTGCTATGTTTGTTATTTTATTTCATGAATGAAGTTCTAGGAGTCAGGAAAGTGTTTTGGAAAAGAGGTTACAAGCTTGTAGCTATTCAGATTAGAGATATGTTATTTAGCCTTGGTGATTTGCAAGCTAGGAAATTTGCAATCTAGGGATATCTCAAGAACTTTTAGAATGTAATGCAAGAAAGAGAAAGAATTCCTACTTCTATTGTGGAGAAGTATAAGCACAATTATTTTTATGGTGGATATTGATCAATGCCTGATGAAAGCTGTAGAATCTAGAACCGTTTGGATTATGCCAATGGGTTATGAAGTTGATGAAAGAATTTTGGAGCTATATGCACAAAATTTGTTGACTAATCTTTTGGATTCATCTAAAGAAAAGTTTGGAACATATGTAGAAAAGGACATGCAATTCCATGAGCAGGTAATGATGCCAATGATAGTCTAGAGAGTAAGAAAAGAAGTGGTAGTCTTTGCAGAAAGCATGGCTATATCTGTAGAAGTAGTAAGAGAAGTCAAAAGGAAGAGAGAACAAGCTGAAACCGAAAAAGGAAAAGAGCTGGGTAAAACTGAATCTGCTAGTCTAGAAAGATCCTTTTCCTGAACTAGATCAACAAGGAGATATGCACCCCTATTCGGTCATGCAAAGAAGTTAGCCATCAAAAAATATCAAGTTAAGGAATTTGGTAAGAGGAAGAAGGATAAGAACACAAGAGTGTATGAAGCTGTCTTAGAAGATGAAGAGACAAAATCTAATGAAGAAGTTAGAGAAATAAAGCATATGGGCACTAAAGTTGCGACAACAGTCACTAAGGACAAGCCCTCTGATGAAAAGGTGAAAGAAAAGAAGAAGATGAAGTGTGAGAAACTAGGTATGTTTGTAGAGGAAGTTGAGAAATGCATAATCAAGAATGGTAATATTAAATCCCTATGTGAAGTGTATGGCACTTTTGATAGTGTTGATCAAAGAGTTCTTGAGGAGGTTACAATAAAATATTTGAACAATTTCAATAAGACTCTTGTTGAGATAATGACATAGTTGCCTAAGGAATTGTATGAAATTTTGGAAATGAGGAGAGTACGCGCAAGAACTAAAGAAGAGAAAATGAGAGAGTGGATTCTTGAAAATCTAAGTCCAGTAATGTCAATTGAAGAAATGAAGTCAATCTTAAAAGAAGAAAAAAGAGAATTCAAGAGAAAAAAAAGGATAAACAAGCTTATGATGGGAAGGACTGAAGAGGTTGCAAAAGAAACTAAGAGAATTATGAAGGAAGTTATAGTAAAGAAGAAAATTGATGTTGTTTCTAAAGAAGAGCATGTGGAAAATATTCCATTTGGTCCAATAAATGAAGAGGTTATAGTTGAGGACACTCAGATTCCTCCTGATGTGCATGATATAGAAGTGCCTATGGAGATTGAAGCTCCTAAAGTTGTGTCAATTGAAGAAAAGGAGATGTCAAGTGAAAAGTTGAGGTTCCTAAAGGCATGCAAGAATTGGTAGCTGAAGAATAAATGGTTGAGGAAAATAAGGTTGAAGTTAAGGAAGTTCTAGTGGAAGCAAGAGACATTGCAGAGGTAGTGAAGAAATTTCTGGAAGAATAAAAGGAAGAATTTGATATTGAGTTGGGAGATGGTCCTATTCATTTATCCACTTTGTCCCCAATTTATAAAATGAAAGTTGCATCATTTGCACAAGCTAAGGCTAGGGAAGAAATTATAAAGTCTAACATTGAGGACAATGAATTATTGAATCTTGCATCTAGTATTTTGGAGAAGATCATGCCTACTCATGTGTTAAGGACCAATCCAGTTCTTCTTCTGGTGAGCTGAAGAAGACTATAAATTTGGTAAATACTCATTTTGAGTTACTTGAGAAGTCATATTTGGTAAAGGTACAAAAGGATTTTGATGACAAAATTTTTAGTAGTCTGAAAGAAATGATAGCTAAAGATAAATCTTTGTTAGCTACCTGTGTGAAGAATGTTCATAGTGCTCTATCTGAAGGTGGAAAGGTTTATAAGTCATGTTTGATAAGTCATGTTTGTCTTTGTCTAAACTTATTGATGACGATGAGAAGAAGATTAAGGATCATGAGAAAGAGTTAGTTGCTATTTCTGATGCTTTTGATCCTTTAACTATTTCTGGTGGAGAGCAGAAAAGGTCAAGTTATATCTCTATTTGATAAGATAAAGTGTCTAAAGCATGATAATTAAAGAGTTGTGGAAAGAGTTTGTGAACTTAGAGGCTTAATTGATCTGAAGATAGAAACTATGTTCAGTGCTTTGAAAGAAGCACAAGATGCTTTGGTGGTCAATGATGTGGTGAACCTTGAAACAATAGAGATGCAATCGTATTTACTCTATGGTCACGTAACTATTCTAGAAAGCCTTAAGAAGTGTTGGGACTCAAGCCTAGGCCTATTGAAAACCAATTTTGTAGATATTTTCAAGTTTGTGTAAATTGTTGATTTTTTTTGAAATTTTTTGCTTGTTTATAGAAGTTTTGTATGTAGATTCCCAACCTTTTCCATTTATATCAAAGGGGGAGAGTAGAATAGTGAAAAATGTGTGTTCATCTAAGGGGGAGTTGTAGTTTTGAGCTGTGAATGAAAATATTTTCAGAGTTTTGGTTGGAAGTGTATTTATGTTGGTATTGATCCAACACTTAGTTATTTTTCACTAAGTGTTTCCATCAATTCCAAAGGGGGAGATTGTTGGCAAGAGACACTGTACATGCTTTTTGGTGTTGTCATTGCCGACAACCCTTGTCAACTAGTTAATTTTCACATTGTAATTTACTCATACTAGCAGATAGATTGAAGATCAGTGATTATTTGTTAAGCTAGAACAGGGCATCCGATAGATCTATGTTCTTCGATTCATATGCATGTTTTCTATTATTACTTTGTGTTGTGGATCTCAGGGAAGATTTTTTGATTCATAATCTATGTTATCTATAAATCTTGGTACCTTGTATCAATTTGAGTGGAAGTTAGAAGGTTTGGTTGGAATTTTTTTTGTTCATCAGTGTATGAAGGCCGACTTGGTGAATATAGTGTTTCGTAGATATTTGAGGAGTTATTGTTTAAGTGTTTTTGCATTCGATCAATTTGATTTGGGTTTTCACTATGCTATGGATGACTCTTTTGGATGCACATTGAATATTATAGATGATTTGACCCAACAGTTTTTTGAATATTTCTTATTTTATTAAAGCCGACATGAAGTGATTAAATTCCTTGTAGCAGATATATATGTAATCAATTATATCATTTTCATATATGTTTGATGTGATTTGATGTATTTTTTGAATGTCAGAAGATTAGTAGAGTGATTATGCATAGTTTTCCTTGTGGATTAATGATTTTGTGATGCGAGTTGAAGCAACATAAAGCATAAGTACAAAATCAAACAAAAGGTCCAAAATTTGATTGTTGAGCTTAACCAGAACTGTAATCAGGAATTTGTAGATTGTATCTTTCTCAGTTCAAATCTTTTAGAAGTATTTCAAAATTTTGTAAGTGAGCATTTCTATTTTTGAGTAGTGAGCTCTAGGAAGTGTGTCTGAATGCAAGTGCATTCCCATTTTATAAACACCTTTTTGAGTATACCCAAACTATATTGTGGATTGGCCATCCACTGTGGTTTTTCCCCTAACAAGGTTTCCATGCAAAAATCCTTGTGTTATGGTGTTTTGGTTTCTTGCTTTATGTTCATGATATTTATTTTGGTTGAATGTTATAAATTCTTTGAAGATCAGATTAATAAAGTTAAAAATTGCACAACACTGATTCACCCCCCTTCTCAATGTTCCTTGATTCCAACACAGATATCACAACAATCTTCCAAGTTAGATGAAGGGGGTTTATTCTATTGAGAAGGATTGGTTTGTTTACAAGAACACAAATCCTTTTTAATGTTATGTGTCATTGCTTCATGAGGGATGGGAGTTATATAGCCCCCATTACCAAAATGGGGTGATTTGGTAGAAATAAGTTAATTGAATGGAACACAAGGTTGTTTTGGTTGAGATTGTGATATTTTGCACTCTCCCTTAAAGGTAGGTGTGAAACCACAACCGCTACTAGAACTTGTCTTTGAAAATTAATCATTTGTATATGAATCTTTGGATGATGAGGGTGATATTTGTAAAATTTTATTGAAATGAGGCGTATAATCTAACAACCCCTATTATGCAAAAGAGTTTTTTTGAAGAGTTAGGATCAATCTGGAAAGGTTCAAGTTTTCATCTAGTAATGAAAGGTTTAGAGGAGTCGGAAGTGTTGTGATCGGTTGATGTATAGCTTCGTTCATCTGCATCAACCATTTAGATCTTGTTTTTGTACTCAAATTTCATTATACATTGAAGGGTAGATATGAATCCTTTCATAGCATGAATCCATGGTCTCCCTAGGAGAAGATTGTATGGAAGGGGTCCATGCATGATATGAATAGAGGTAGGAAACACTACAAGTCCAACCTCAATAGGTAATGTGATCATCCTTAGTGGTTTCCTATTAACATTTTTAAAGCCATGAATATGAAAATCATTAATTTTGATGAGCCTTTTGTCCATACCAAGTTTGTTTAGGAGGTCAATGCTAAAAGTATTGGTTTCAAATCCATTTTCGATGATAGTGTTCCTAACTAGAGTTTCATTAATGATCACTTTTATTATCAAGGGATCATTCTTATTTTGAATCTCAAGTGAGGGAAATTCATGTTTAGGGAATGTATTTTTGATTGGGTCACCTGCATGGGATGTGTAGAAGTTGAAAAACCAACCTCACAGTCCCCAAGAATCACTTGCATGCAATCACCTATCACATGCAAAAAATATTCAAAACAAAAAGAAGAGAAGTTCTGTAAGATACCCTAAAAGCAAATATGTGCAAGCAAAAACCAAAATTATGATTATTGAATGTAATTCTTTTACAAAAATAGAAAAGCCTTCAAAAAGGAAATCATGCAAAAAATAAATACATGCACAACCCTAATCTTATCTTGACAAAAAAGAAAACTCAACTAGATAAGGATTACAATTATCCTAGGAATTAAAAAGTTCCTAAGTAAACTTATGCTAAAGTGTAATTAAATAGTTAATTACACCAACACCCCCCCATAAGTGCAACTTAGGGAGAAGCAAATTATTATGCAAAATATGAGTCCCATAACAAGGCCTGATGAGATACCCATTTACAAATACAATGCAAACTAAATCAAATAGGGTAAAGGAGAGAACCACATGGGAACAAAACTCCCCCCCAAAATAGAATTCAAAAAAAGATAAGTGATGAAAGATGGAGGAATCCATAAGACCCCCAAAGGACACTATCAATCACAAAGATACATAAATGAACCCCCCAGAAGAGAGGAATGAAGAGACCACATAGCCCCCCAAAATGAAGTAGCTCCAAAAGAACTGAAGAAACTGCATCTCCTAAAAGAAGTAAGAGGGAAGAGGATGAATGAATGAAATATTTGAAGGTGAAGTGGGTGTAGCCCAAGATGTCTCCATAGAAATAGGTGTGAGCTCAACCAATGAAGAAGCCAAAGTAGGTGAAGACTGAATAGAAGCCTCCAAAGATGAATGATCAACAATGTCCTACTACACTGAAACAGAAGAAACCACATTTGTAGTCATAGAAGTATCAACAACTGCAATAGGAGGTGAACTAGAAGGATCAAGAACTCGGTCTGAAGGGAGAACACCAATGTTCAAGAAGCCAAATGTCTCCTATGAATGATGATTCACACTAGAAGTGTGAGGAACAATTGTAGGAACAAAAACACCATTAGTAGAAAAATCAGTAAAGGAATACAATCGAGATGAGTGATCCACTATCCTAGTAGCAATAACTTCTCTACTTTCCAAGTCTTTGATGATAACCGAATCAAGTGTGAACTCAATAGATCTCCCAGTGCCTCCATGTGTGATCTAATAGATGGAAAGAATGTTGTTTGTCAAGTGAGGGACACATAAGACATCTTGAAAGGAGTTGTCCCCAAAACTGATAGAAACCTTCCCTATAACACTCATGTAAGTGTGTTTTCCCATCAAAATGGGAGACATATTTTAAGGCTCAGAGGAACTCAACATAGAATATGAAGATGCCATATGATGAGATGCTCCTGAATCTAGAAGTCATCACCCTAATCCAACACCTGAAGAAGCAAAAACAACATGTCCCTTCATATCTGATGATGTAAACTAGTTGTACCCTTGTCATGCTGCTTTGAAGAAGAAGAATGAGGAAAAGAAGATGATGCAGAAATCCTAGAAGGAAATTCAATTTGATGTTTTTGAAGAAGATGCTTTAGCTCATCAATGTCCTTGTAGAAATTATTTTTTGCATGTCCTTCCCTCTTGCAATATCCACATGTAGTCTTCTCCTTCTTAAATTATTTCCCCTTAGAATAGGAAGATGAATTTGAGGAATCCTTCTGCTACTCATGAGGTTTGGAATCCTTTTTTTTCTATTTCTTTCCTTTTCCTATAGAAGCCTTATGATCTCTGGACTCTTGTGATGCAATAAGTTCCTATGATGAAGAAGGTTTCACCATTCCCATGCTAGCTAACTTAGCTTTATCTCAAGTGAGAGATGAAGATAAGTAATCAAGAGATGGCATAATGAAGCTCATACCAAGTGCATCCCTAGTGGCATAAAAGGTAGATATGAAAACTAAATGATCGGGTGCAAGCTTAGAAAGAATGGACAATATCAACTAAGAGTCTTCCTTCTGAACACCACATTGTGACAACTGCAATCTAAGAGACTTGAGTTTGGTGAAAAACTCCTAGATGTTGTCAAAATCCCTAGGATTTAAGCCAATAAGCTCATTCTCTAACTAAAACCCTCTTATAGTATCCTACTTCCCAAACAAAAACTCGAAAGTAGTCCAGACCTCATGGGGTGTAGTACAAGACTCAATATGAAAAAGAAAGTTAGATGAAAGAGATAGGCATAATGTACCATAATATTCATCAGACCTATTAAACCATTTTCTATTTTTAGTAGGACCTATAGGTTCAATTTATGTACCCATGGTCTATAAAACCCTTTGTGTTTCAAATGAATCTCCATTTTTTTTCAACCAAAATAGTTGAATGGAGTAAGGGGTGCAATATTTTTGTGTATCCATGATAGAAAACAACAATATATACTCTCAAATAAAAAAATGCTTGTTGATCTCAAAACAAATGGCTTGATTGCAAGCTTCCCAAGAAAATAATTGAAAAGGTAAAGGCTGAGATCAAACAAGAATATCAGATACCTAGTAAAAAATCCTGAAAAAATAGGTCCAAGATCTATGTAGAGAATTGAACTAGCTTTCCAATGTCGCTTGAATCATGAAAAACTGATAAACGAGGCAAAAGATATTCCCTCTAGAGTGAAAATAACAACTTTGATTTTAGAGGCCGAAAAATGCATCAAAACAGAAAAATTAGGAAATCACACCTCCACCACTATGAAGTTCATCAAACCAGCTTTCCAACAATATCTCGTTTTTGAAAAAGAGGTCTCTATTTGCAAAAGTTGTGAGAAAATGAAAAAAAGTCCTATAAAAGGAAATTTCCCACTAATCAGGTGCAAAGAACTAGCCCTCAAGGGTTGGCAATAGGTCACCCACAAGACCATACACTCGGCGGGCAAGTGCAGGGTTGAAGCCCTTGGATGCCAATAGGACTAGCTTGGGGGTTGGGCCAATGGCAGGGGTTGAGCACTATGGCCTGGACCCCGATATGACATGGGGCTGGGCGGATATAGCTCATGGGGGCTTGGGCTTGACATTGGTGGGGTAGAGGTATTGACCGCCAGTGGTAGTGGTGGAACCAGTTGGGGAGGTCGTACAACCTCTTTGGCTAATTTTTTGTCTTTTTTTTCAGCTTTCTCCAAAATTGATGAAACGAAAGGTGTTGCTAGGGTTTTTGGGCACTCTAAACACGGTGGAGAGGTCCGTTTTTCCCAAAAATGTACAAAAAAATTGTGTACCCCCAAATCAACAAATAATTAGCCTGGCTTGAAGAAAATGCTATGAGAGAATATCTTCAAATCATGAATAGGAAACCATAGGTCTAGAGCTCTGATACCATGTATAAGTTGAAAAACCAACTTCACAGTCCCCAAGAATCACCTACATGCAATCACCTATCACATGCAATAGATATTTAGAACAAAAAGAAGAGAAGTTTTGTAAACCCTCAGAGAAAATATGTGCAAGCAAAAACCATAATTATGATTATTGAATGTAATTTTTTTACAAATAATACAAAAGCCTTCAGAAAGGAAATCATGCAAAAAAGGAAAGACATGCACAACCCTAATCTTATCTTGAGAAAAAAGATAACTCAACTAGATAGGGATTACAATTATCCTAAGAATTAAAAAATTCCTAAGTAAACTTATGCTAAAGTGTAATTAAATAATTAATTACACCAATAGGATGAGGGGAGGATGTTACATTATTCGATTTTATGTAAGATTGGATCTCCTCCTTCTGTAGTTGCAACATTTCATGAAATAAAAATCTGATTGTAGGTGATAGTTGAATGAGTTTTCATACAGATATATTAACAGGAGTCTTTTTAAGGTCTTCAACACTAGGCACACTATGTGGAAGAAAAGGTAATGGATTAGGAGCATTATGTGGTCCCTTAGATGCTTGAGTCACTAAGTTACAACTTAGTTGCTTCAAAACACTATGATGATTAGAGTGCATCATGTATTTTAAGATATATCTTAGTGTTTTGTGTAATTCACAAATGGGAGGTGACTTAGGAATCTCACTAATTAAAGGAGATCCCACTTGTGTCATTATAACCTCAAGAATCTTGTCTTTATTGGCATGATGTGTTGGTGAAGGGGATGCTAGTGTCACTTTATTACCATCACCTAGGGAAGGTTTAGTGTTTGAAGGATGTGTTTCAATATTTTCTTGTACCATGATATTATCCCTAGGAGGGTAGTTGTTAGAATAATGAAAAACCAGACGTTCTTGACCATATAAGGGTTTCCCTAGGAGAAGGGGGACAACTAAGACTGTACTCATGTCCTTCATCAATCAAAGTCTCTTTTTCACAACAATGTGAGAGACGAGGAGAAAGGTTGTTGCCATGATTACCTATGGTTGTGTTGTCGTGTTCATACATGTCTTGTTCTAGAAGAGAGGTAAGAGGAGAGAAATAACTTGGATTCTCAACACTCTCATTGATTGCTGCTTCTATCACCAGAATATCTTCTTTTCCAATAGGAGAGATATTAGGAGAACAACAAATATGAGTGTTAGGAATGTCCAAGGTTGTATTCTCTATCACAAAAACACTCTCATAGGGAGGGGATAAGAAATTTTTTGTAACATTCCTAAAGATGCAAGACACTAACATGGTGTGGATAAAAAAGAAAAGAACCTTTAACCATTTCATGTAATGTTTCAGCAGTGTAAACAATGTATATCCAAAGATGCAAAATATTTTCATCCAATATATGCAAATCTTTAAGAATGAAAACAATGTATATGCAAGAATGAAAATAATTTTTATCAATCTTATGTAAAGTTTTATGAATAGAAACATTGTATATGCAAAAGTGAAAAGTAATTTTATCGATGTTATGCAAAATTTTAGAAATGTAACCATTTTTAGATGTAAGGATGTTTTCAATTGAAGTGATTTGAAGAATGAGTAGTCTAGAATGATGTTTTTGGCCTAAATGCATGAAAAAAATGTTCCAGAAACTTTCCAGACTTATAGTATATGGTACTAGGAGGCTGAGGAAGCAAAAAAATGAGGTTTCCATTGTTGTAACAAACTGTGAAAAACATGGATAGGAACTAATTCTCCTAGAATGGTGCATGAGTCCAAGTAAGGATTTTTTGCAAAAAATTTAGAGATTTTTAATGAATTTTGATGATTTTTGTGTTGGATGGTCTGAAGAATAAATGGAAATTATGTAGTGTTCAGGTGTTTTTCAAATATTTGAAAGACCAAAATGCAAACTATATGCACTTTTATTAATGCAAAAATTTGAAACCCTTGAATGCTAATTATCCAATGCAACATGCAATGCAAAGCTAATGCAAGAAAATATAAGAAGTGAAGGAATCTAAATAAAGAAAAGAAGGTGTTTGAAAAGAAGGTTCACCAAAATGAACCATATATTTTTAGATCTATGTTGCTCTCTTGCACTTCTAGGGTTTTTCACCTAAAAGGAGAGAGATAGGCCAAAAACCTAGGTGGTTCACTCAAAATAATGTAAGTATGATGGAAATGTGCTTGAATACAATGATTTAAATGCATAAAAATGATAAAATAGATTGATTACTAATGCAAACTATTGAAATTCAAGTTATTTGAAAACACTTTGTGATGTACAAAAAAACCTAGAAATGAAAGCAAACTGTAACAGAAATGAATGAGATTGAATGTGTGCACTTGAAAGTTGGAAAGTGGTTGGATGGAGGTCTAGAATTATATAGAGGACACTAAAAAAATTCTACTAGGACTAATTTTCCATTCTGGAATTAGTCTTGTTTCCGACAAAGTCTCTTAGAACAGGTTTCTAGATACTAGGTATTCAGATTTGCAAAAACCCTTTTTTAGGCTTAGCAGTGGGACTAATTCACCATTAAAGGAGACTTAGTCCACCTCTGAATTTCTAAAAACTCAGGGTTGGAAACTCTAGCCTTCAGTCTAACTTTCTCTTCCTGATAGGTTGCGAGATCCGAAATCATAGAATTTGACCTGTAAGTGTTCTCTAAGCTTCTTTTAGGGCTTTGGCCACCTTGTATAGCTTTTAAAAATTTATGAAGACTTTTCCACCTTTGTGCTTTGCTAAATCTGCATGAGAGACTTACAAATCACATGTAAAGAGGAAAAACTTGTCGATTGTTAGGGCATGGGGGTTTGCCTTCGTCAAACCCCTTTTAGGTAATTAAACCAAAATGATGCAATAAAGTAATGAAGAATGAGAAAATGGAGTTAATACCTTTCCATGATGATTGATCATAATTTTCTGCAACAAAGGATGAAAATTTTCCCTTCAATTTCTAAAAATGCTATCTTGATGACCTAAAATGTTGAAACCCTAGATTACTTGACTTGAGGTGGAAGAAAAATGATGAATTGAGTTAAGTTCTTATGATGAGTTATGAATTAGGGTTAAGAAGCTTGTATTTATAGGAAATTCACCTTATTTTCCCATTAATTGGATCCCCAAGGCCGACATGGAGAAAAATTAAACTTAAAACCTATTTTTTCCCACTTAAACCCTAAAAATGGCTCAAATGGGACTCATTTTCTATCAAGGGTGAATGTGTCCCACCTGGATGGGACTAATTTTCCTTTAATGGAAAATGGTCCCACATGGGCCATTCTTCCAACTGGAATGTTGGGAGATAATGAAACCAGGTTTATATAGTGACTTTGTTGGTTATTTCATCAAATTATGCCTCAGGATGCACTATATGGGGTAATAGGGGCCTGTTAATGATGATGTAAAGGTTAATTAGAGCTCAAGGGACACAAAAGGCAATGTAAAAGTGTGATTAAATACACTTTACAACATTAAAATGAGGTCTGCATAGACTAGGAAGGCACAACATCTAATGTGAATGTGTAAGACACATTGCAACACTAGATTTACATTAAGTTTATTTTACAAGCCTTCTAGATTGATGCGAAAATGAAATTAAATATATTTTACATGGGTTCACTAGGCTTAGAGAGGTGTGAAAGTCTTTTACAAAACTTTACAACACCTCTACAAAACATCAATAAATGCATTTGCAAGGGTCCAAGATCTAATTTGGATGTGTAAAACACCTCATAACACTAAATTAGGGCCCCTTTAAGTCCAATTTATCATCAATTATTCCCAAATCAAGTAAGTTTCCCTTTTTTCTATGGTATAGTTGTGTAAAGAAATTCAGTTGCAATATATAAGAAAAGCATTGAGTTGATGGTTTCTTGTGTATTGTTCTTTATGTGTGCATGATTCTTTCTCCAAAATTTTATTTTATCATTGTTTATTTCAATTTAAGTTTATTTTCTATTAGTAGTTCATGTTGGCTTTAATGGTGGATGCATGTTATAGTGTTTGATGTACTTTCTAGCTCATACTTTCAATAGTTTGTTGATAACAAATTGTTGTGTAAAGTTAGTCTAAGCTAATTGATTTACAACACTTAACTTCAACTATGTATGGGTGATCCCACAATACTCGTTTACAATTTTTGGCCAAACTAGACACTGAACTATTTTTTTCTAACTAAATCTTCACTTTCGAGCACCGATAGTAGCTAAATCGTGAGGAATTTGAAGATGATGCAAACTAGTGATTTGTGACATTATCTGTAGATTCTAAATATATTTTTTTCAAAAAATTGGAATCAAATTTCCCTTATTTTTCCATCTCCTTCGAAAACTAGTTTTCTTTAGTAAACACAGTTTTTAAGGAGTGATGTTCACCATATACAACATAACTTTTTTTCCATGAAGGATAAATTTTTATTTTTTTTGAATTTAGATTTGTAACTACAATGTCTACCGCTTTCATTTGGTTTCATAGTTTTTTATTGAATATTTTTTCCTTAATCAAGTTTCGAAGTCAAACTAATTACAATTTAGACATAGGTGGACTATATGCAAAAAAAAAAATGTATGTATCAAAATTCAAATTTTTTTGTTGAATCAAGGACTTTAGTATCTAGTGCACTAAAAAAAATCAATTTTTTTTATAATCTGCTATTTTTCCACATGTGTAGAACATAGAGCTTGATTTTCGATGAAAACCGTACATTGACAAGAAATAAAAAATAAATATAATAATTAAACTAAATTTATTTAAATCTATACATTTTGGGAAGCTTATAATAAGGACTACATACAAAAAATAAATTTTAAATGTATTCATTTGATCCCCCAAAAGGTAAATCAAAAGTGGTTTTTTATCAGCATTTTGATAGGTGTAAAGGAGACTCCGTTATAGGTATGGTTTAAAAATTGTGAGGTTATATCCAAGGGGGTTTGATCTAAGGTGGTTCATTCAAACCCTCTTCAATTGTAATCCTTTAAATGGAACTTTTCAAGCCTTAAATCATTATATTTCCTAAAAATATGTGATTTCAACAAAAATGAGGATCTCCCAGAAATTGTAAACCAGTATTGTGGGATCACTTGTATGTGTATGCTTTAAGTGCTCATGTTGCAATCTAAAAATAATAAGTAAGCCTTAGAAGATTGTACTAGTTTTGTGAAACTATGAGTTATCCCTGGTTAAGAAAAACTCAGTTTGGAAGTCTATCCACTATAGCATCAACCATTTTTACTATTCATCTTAGTTTCAGACTTAGAAAAATTTCTAAACTCTTCAACCTTTTGAACTTTCTTTTAAAATCTAAGTTAAATATATAATAATAGAATCACATTAAATCAAAATATAATGATTTAAACAAGTTTCAGACTATTACCACAAAGTTGTTGTCATTGTTCATTCATTTCTAGAAATCTAAAACTTCATTACAGACCCAAGAAGACTCCATTCTTTGTTAACCATCAATTCCCCTTGTGATTACCAACAAATTGCAACAAACAACTAAGTTGTTTTTGCAAAGTCACGACTTGACACCTGAGAGACATTGTGGTGATTTTATGAAACTCGGTTGCAAATTTTTACCTTTCAAGAGAGGCATCACACTTGTTTGTTGTCTATGTTGATAGGTGCAAAAACACCGATCAATAGGGATAAAGGTTGATGAGGAGTTAATCATGTATTTATTGATCATAGGTAGGATCTTGATCAAATATTGGATCATCTTGGATGTCATGATCATAGATATTGTTACACCCTATCTCTTAGTTACCAAGTTACTTTTACCTTGTATGTAAATATGATGATAAATTTTTATAAAAAATTTACTATGTTCAATAGGAGAAGGAAATACTGAAGTACGTATTTTGATGTTATTACTTTTGAATGGATGATTATGTTTTATGTTGATGGAAAATGCAATGAATGAATATGTGTTACAATAATATTACTATAATTCCCAGATGATGCAAATGATTTATGATGCAAAAATATATTTCATGTGAACATCTAACTACCTTGGTGTTTCACTAAGTTGGATTCAAGGAGTCAAGCTCTCCAGGTACGAGAGGGGGAGTATCACTTAGGAGAGGAGCTTGGTCTGGTAACGCTTAATGAGCCTAACTAAGCATTCACACTCACACCCAAGTTGGTCTAGTCAAGTTAGTTCATGAAACTGGTAGGTAACCTTTGGTCATTGAATGGGAGTGATTTTCAATGGTTTTGGATATTTTCTTGTTCTGTGGATGTTCTTGACTGGGGTTATGTGATTGAGTCTTTATGTTGATTGAAAGTTCTTTGTGTGTTTATATTTATATGATAATCAATGAAGTATATACACTTCATGTATATACATCAATCAATGAAAATATGAGTATATGTGCTTAAGCATGGATGTTAAAATAATTATATATATATATATTTATGTATATGTATATTCTTATGCTAAGTTAAATGTATGTACATATATATTAATATATGTATGATTATTTTAACATATGTTTAAATATATAAGTGTATACCTGGATATTAAGATATCGATAAATGTATACACTACATAAGTATATTAATATATATGTATAATTATATATTAAATACATATGTATAAATATATGTATATAAATATAAAACTGATAATTATATATGTGTGTGTATGTGTGATTGGTAAATATTGATTTAATAAAATACATAGATATATATTGATATATATATATATATATAACACAAAAGAATACTTTTATATGTATATATTTATATATACTATTATATGTATATTATAATGATAAACATTAAAAGTGGGTGATCCCACAATAGTGGTTTACAATTTTTGGCCAAATTGGACACTGACTTTTTCTTTTAACTAAATCTTCACATTCAAGCACCTATAGCAGTTAAACCGTGAGGAATTTGAAGATGATACAAATTAGAGTCTTGTCACATTTTGTCTGTAGATTCTAAAAATATTTTTTTCAAAATTTTTGGAATCATATTGCACTTCTTTTTCCATCACCCACGAAAATTGGTTTTTTTCAAAAAACATCATTTTTAAAAAGTGACACATATCGTATAATGCATAACTTTTTTTCATTGAAAGATAAAATTATAATTTTTTCGAATTTAGATTTGTAACTCTGATATCTAGTGCTTCCACTTGGTTAAATAGCTTTTTATTGAATATTTTTTCTTTAATCAAGTTTCAAAGTCAAGTAAAGAACAATTCAGACATAACACGACCGTATAACGCATAACTTTTACTGTATGTATCAAAATTCCTTTTTTTTTTGGATCAAGGACTCCAATATCTAGTGCACTCATATTTTAATTTTTTTTTATAATCTTCTATTTTTCCATGTGTACAAAATAGAGAGTTTTCTTTTTGGTGAAAAACCTATATTTAATAAAACTTAAAAAACAAATAGATAAAATAATCAAAACATATTAAAATTATATTCGTTGGATAGCTCGTTTTCAAGGAAACCTGATACCAGTTGGGTTTTTGAGATCTCCTCCATTTTCATTCTCAAATCCAGCTTCGAAGTGCAAAATTCTGAGCAATTTTGGTCCATGAGAGGATGTGGGTGCAAATAAGTGGGTTCGGTCGAACAAAAAAATAATGTTTAGTTGAATGGGGGTTTGACCAAACCCATTTAACATACAATAAAAAAATTAATTGGAAATGGGTTCTGTTGAAAATCCTAAACATGTTCGGTCGAACCACATCTATTAAAAATTAAATTTTAATATTAATATAAATATAAATGATATTTGTTTTAAATTATGACTTCAGAGAGAGATATGGAGGGAGTGGGAGAGAAAGGGAGAGTGGGGGTAGGAGGGAGATAATTGAGAGAGAGAGGGGGGGGAGTGGGAGAGAGATAAAGGGTAGGGTTTAAGGGTTAAGGGTAGAGGAGCTCAAGAGGGAGAGTGGGTAGGAGGGAGAGACTTTCAAGAGAGAGAGGGGGGGAGTGGGACAGAGATAAAGGGTAGGGTTTAAGGGTTTAGGGTAGAGGGGAGAGAGGGAGAGAGGGTTGAAAGGAGAGACTTAAGAGGGAGAGGGGGGAGTGGGAGAGAGATAAAGGGTAGGGGGTATAAGGGTTTAGGGTTTAGGGTTTAAGGGTTAAGGGTAGAGGGGAGAGAGGGAGAGGGTGTAGGAGGGAGAGTCTTGAGAGAGAGATAAAAGGGGTAGGGGATCCTACTATTTAAGGGTTAAGGGTAGAGGAGCTCGAGAGGGAGAGTGGGTAGGAGGGAGAGACTTGAGAGAAAGAGGGGGGGAGTGGGAGAGAGATAAAGGGTAGGGTTTAAGGGTTTAGGGTAGAGGAGAGAGAGGGAGAGGGGTGGGAGGGAGAGACTTTAGAGAGAGGAGGGGAGTGGGAGAGAGATAAAGGGTAGAGGAGCTCAAGAGGGAGAGTGGGTAGGATGGAGAGACTTCCAAGAGAGAGAGGGGGGAGTGGGAGAGAGATAAAGGGTAGGGTTAAGGGTTTAGGGTAGAGGGGAGAGAGGGAGAGGGGGTGGAAAGGAGAGACTTGAGAGAGAGAAGGGGGTGAGTGGGAGATAGATAAAGGTAGGGGGTATAAGGGTTTAGGGTTTAAAGGGTTAAGGGTAGAGGGGAGAGAGGGAGAGGGTGTAGGAGAGAGTCTTGAGAGAGAGAAGGGAGTGAGTGGGAGATAGATAAAGGTGGTAGGGGGTCCTAGGGTTTAAGGGTTAAGGGTAGAGGAGCTCAAGAGGGAGAATGGGTAGGAGGGAGAGACTTGAGAGAGAGGGGGGAGTGGGAGAGAGATAAAAGGTAGGGTTTAAGGGTTTAGGGTAGAGGGGTAGGAGGGAGAGACTTGAGAGAGAGTGGGGAGGAGTGGGAGAGAGATAAAGGGTAGGGTTTAAGGGTTAAGGGTAGAGGAGCTTGAGATGGAGAGTGGGTAGGAGGGAGAGACTTTCAAGAGAGAGAGGGGGGAGTGAGAGAGAGATAAAGGGTAGGGTTTAAGGGTTTAGGGTAGAGGGGAGAGAGGGAGAGGGGGTGGAAAGGAGAGACTTGAGAGAGAGAGGGGAGTGGGAGAGAGATAAATGGTAGGAGGTATAAGGGTTAAGGGTAGAGGGGAGAGAGGGAGAGGGTGTAGGAGGGAGAGTCTTGAGAGAGAGAAGGGGGGGAGTGGGAGATAGATAAAGGGGGTAGGGGGTCCTAGTGTTTAAGGGTTAAGTTTTATTTTTTTATTTGCATTGATTTATGTTTTATATATGTGTACAATCTTTTTGTAATTAGATAATACTTAATTTTAAAATTTACATAGTTTCCCATGGAACAATTCAATGGAAAAAATTATATAAGTTGTATATAAGTGTATATAAGATTCTTTAACTTACGAATTACATGAAACAAATATAAGTTGTATATAATTCTAATTTAGGAAAAATGATTTTAGAAAACTTCACTACGTTTCAAATAAGGATTGAAAGCATATATGTGGGTTTACATGCAGCCTAAAAAAGTGAGAGATGGTGCTATCAAAGATTTTTGAACTTAAGAATTTTCCATGGAACAAATATGTACATATAATTGTAATTTAGGAAAAATAATTTTAAAAAAATTCACTACATTTCAAATAAGGATTGAAAGCATATATATGGGTTTACATGCAACCAAAAAAAGTGAGAGATGATGCTATCAAAAATTCTTGAACTTAAGAATTTTCCATGGAACAAATATGTATGTATATAATTGTAATTTACACAAAATGATTTACATCTATGTACAAGTTACTATAAGTTCTCATTTGAACATGTATAGGGTTACAAGTGAACTTGAAAACCATGGATATAATCTAAGTCAAAGATTTTGGTTCAGCCCGCTCTTCAGTAACATGTAGAATTTTTTAATGATCATCACTATCTAGTCTCCATTTTCTTCAGCCACGTGCATGTGGAACTGCATGAAGATGTAGAGTGGTAGCAATTATTAAGTGACTATATTGATATACCTTGTTATTAGGTTGTTAGTCAACAAAATGAATCCCATGCTGAACAACTTTGACTTGTTTTAGATATGTCCCTTGCACTACAACAAAACCTGCATGGTAAAAATGAACTTAAGGTAAGACATATGTACGTGTGCAACATTTTCATGCTCAAAGTTTGTACAATATATATTTAATGTTTATAATGTAATGTGCACATGTGAATACAATATATATAAAATTTTAAATTCAAACTCACCTACGGGAAATGACATTTCATCACTTGTTTCAAGTTTTGTTAGCTTATTCTTCTCTTATGTGCAATGCAATAAATAATAGCTAACACCTTCAATGTTTCCAGGCTCTACTATGACTGCAAAAAAATCTCCTGTACACCAAATTTACACAAAAAAATTCTTAAAAAATTACAAATGTCTCTAAAGATCATTAACTAGATATATATAATATTTAAATTATTGAAAACTTACACATGTGTACCTTTTCCAACCAATCCTGAAATATGGTCATAATCAATTGAAATCAAAGGAATGTCTTCAAATCTTTCTTCCTCATTTTCATCATATGTTTTTGAAACAACTAGTGGCACCATATCCCATTTACCAACATATCCAAGTTCTTGATTGTTGCATGCATAATAAGAGTTTCCCTCAATGCACTCAGTGCAAAAACAAGAGTAATCCCTAGTGTCTAATATCCATCCATGGCGACTATCCGAACTCCTAACACAATGCAAAGATCTTATTTTTTCTACCCTCTTGCATCCATGCATCGATCTTCTATCCACACCTAGATACATATGTACAACAAAAAACTTATGTGAATAAATATGTATATATATTCTTTAAATTTAAATAAATTCAAATTTTTGATTTAATGTAATTTATACATACCCGATATCTCCCAAAACACTCTGTGGAATGTGTCGGTTTGTTCTTCAAGGTGTTCCAACCACATTTGATGCAAAGTGTTTCTTGCACCATTCAACAACATCATGTGCATTGTCTAGACGATCTTCTAGATAACTCATTTGATGCTTTCTTAAAGCTCGTTTGATGCAAGCTCCTACTCCATCATGCTCACCCTTTCCATGCCCAGTCAAAAAAAAAACTCAGAAAATGTGGTATTTTGTCGATTTTATGATATCTACAAAGTGCATAGAATGGCTATGAAGATTTGAATTGTGCCGCACATCCATCTAACCATACAAAATGATTTTCAAATTTTATACCCCTGCTTCTCAAATTCTCAAAAAATATTGTAGAGCAATGTCGGACAAAAAGTGTGTCATGCTCTTTATCATCACTAATATAAAAGTGATATTCTTTCTTAATGGCGTGTTCTTCATTTGTACTTTCAACACAATCCAATTGTGATTGTGCATGTCGATAACACACATGAACCATAATAGTGATCTACTTTGAAAAGTAATACTTTGATTGAATCTCCTTTTGATGTACAAAGGAGTAATTTTCTGCAAAGTCAACTACTGATAGAACTGTTCCATGTGGGAAAGTATCTCTCAATGTTTGGAATTGTTGTGCTTGCCACTTAGCAAAAAATGAATGATGTATGTATGGTTGTATCAATTTTTGAAAATATTCCATAAATTTTCCAATGGGAATCTCCTCTTTTGCATAGTTCAACCTTGTGGATTCTTTCCCAAAATTTGTTTGCAACTTTACATACTTGTACATGTGTCAGTAAAATATGTGAATAACTAATCAACCACACTTGATCAATGAAACATTACATCAAAGAGAATCCAAATAACCTGATCTATGAGAAATTGAAACAAATAAACTCTTTAAAAATAATACTTACCTCTTGCAATTTATTGTCTTTGTTAGGTCAGTATCCTCAATTCTTGAAGGAAATTTAGCCATATTTCCACATGTCTCACAAATTCCTTTTATGCAGTTTATTTGAGGTCCATTTTCATGATCACATAATATAGACTTTATGAAAAAACTTGCCTATTTAAGAGGTGCATTTTGAAACCCACGTCTTTCTTCTCTCATCTTTCAAAACACCTAATAGTAGAGATCAAATTCAATATAATAATGACAACAAGTTTCAAAAAACTTGTTTATCTTCACATAATATGGCTTTAACCTTTGAAACATTGTTTTCCCAATCTTTATATAAGGATATGCATTACAAAAGTTCATAGACATCTCAAATTGTGTTATGTCTAGCCAATGTTTGATATTATTTTCGTAAATACTAGGTTCAATCCTATGTCTCATAACATCTCTAGCATTTGATGATGGATGAGTCTAATCATGCCAAAAACCTGAGACCAAGTTCCTAACAACATCTTCAATCCTGTCATAATGGGGAGCTCTACACATAATTTCCCAATTGCCTTCTAAGCTCTCATCCAAAAACTTTCTCTTTTTGTCATATTTTATCAATGTGGTTCTACTATAACCAATTTCAGTTGAAAGTGTGGACATTTTTCTTTTTCTTGCTATATCTTGATGTACAATAGATGTCAACATCACCCTTCTTGTAGTGTCCTTATCCACTGATCGAGATCCTTTCCCAATGGAATCTAAACCATTTTTAACATTTTGAACAATATCCTTTTGTAATCCCATGTGTTTCTTCTTATTTGATGCTGAATGAACACCCAAAAATTGTAATGACTCTTTGAGCTCATCACGAATAAGTAAACATGATAGCAATTGGGTTTTTTCAAGTGTATCAAGATGATTGAAATGATGATTGATCATTCCATTCACAGATTTAGTCATTGACCTCTTTCTCTTATTATAAGGCTAGTTGGCATAATATTTCAGTTTCTCCATATCCATTTCAAGTAAATGATCTAAATTTCTATGATAAATTTGTTTCCCCACCTTCTCAGCTAGTTTTATATGCCCATCCATACCAGTAGGAGGAAGTGATCCTGACCTCTCTCCAACATGCATTGTTTGAACTTGTGCCTCCTCCCTATCTTCAAGGACCATGCATTCTTGAGCAGATTCATTTGATCCAATGTCTAGATTTGGCTTGAATTGAGCATGAAAACTTCCTACTTGTTGAGCCCTTCCTACACATGTGTCACAAAATATTTTTCAAACAAAAGTGAGAGATGATGTTAAATATAAGTGAAGTTTATGTATGCAAGCAAACAAACTGATAAAACATGATGAGCTATAAGTGAGAGAAGTTTGTGCTAGTTTTATATGTTCATCCGTACCAGTATAAGGAAGTGATCTTTACCCCTCTCCAACAAGCATTGTTTGAACTTGGGTCTCCTCCCTAACTTCAAGGTCCATGTGTTCTTCAACGGATTTGTTTGATCCAATATCTAGATTTGGCTCGACTCCATCTTGAGGAATCCCTAGAGCATAAAACATAAAAATAATTTGAGAACATTGAAGTGATGGAAATAAAAGACCAAAGACACAAAACAAAAATATTGAAACAAAAAGAATTGGCTTAAGGAATTGGAGTCAAGGATCATATAAACATTGCAACTTGCATGACCAAGATGACTTGAGGACATTTAAAAGTATTTATAGTCATTCAAGTGCAATGATGGTTAGAAACCTTCAAAGTAAAAGTCCTAAACACACACTTGAGAGTGAGATCTAGAGAAGAAACAAGCATGTACCTTGTTTCTTTCTATGATAATTTTCCAAGTTTTGGTCACGCCTCTTTTGTTCTTCTTCTTTTGACAATTTTCGTTGAGACATTTTTTCTTTTTCTTTGTTGTCCCATTTTCTTCTTCAACTTAAAGATGACTCTAAACAAGTCCTCTACCAACTTAGTTAAATTATCCTCCAAATTTTTCCTTGATTGATAAAAATGAAAAGTTGTCAAGCTCCAATATTTGCCTCCTTGATAAATGTGCAAAAACCGCTTCTCCAAAATCTGTGCTCCAAGTGAATCAAAATTATTCAAGTGTACATGGAATAACTAGATCTTAGTTTAAATGAATCAAGTAGTAAAAAAACAAGTTATTTCATTGTGGAGTTTGTTGAACATATTTAATTCATAGGTATGGACAACATATCTAGTAATTTTAAAATTTTGTTAAAGTGTCAAAAATGTATATTAGAGGTATAATTTGAATTGAATTTTCTTAATTATATTTTAATTTAAATTCAAGTTAGTTGTTGAAAATGTATAATAGAGGTATAATTTGAATTGAATTTCAAGTTACTTGTCAAAAACGTATAATAGCTCGATATAATTTGAATTGAATTTTCTTAAAATTATATTTGAATTGAATTTCAAGTTACTTGTCAAAAAGATTATATCTTGTTCTCAACTCAATGGTTCATGTTGCTTAAGTCATTTTAAAAAAAATATTTATTGTGATCAACATGAATGAACTTAATTATAAAGTGGCATTGATTTCCCTAAAATTCTACTAGAGATCAAATGTATATTGAATATAAGGAAATGTAAGTTGTAAGAGATCATAAAATAAGAAAACATGCATGTATATTGGATATTTAAAGAAAATGCATACATATATTATGTGTAAACATGTTTAAACCATAAGAAAACACATGTACATACATGTAAATGGATTCAATACATATAAACATAACACATATTATAAGAAAAGAGGCAAATGTATGTATATATCATATAAGAAAATGTATGTGCATATCATAAAAGAAAAATGTAAATTAAATATCATCAAATGTTGAATACTAAAGATCAAAAAATAAGAAAATGTAAGTTAGAGATCATTAAATATCAAATACTATTAAAGATCATCATATAATCAAATACATGTGGTCAAGATCATAAATCTAGAGTGCATGGCCTAATATTAATGTCTACTCCTAGATGAATGGCCATCTAAATGAGAACGGTCCTGCTCTGATGGATGTGCTAAGCCTTACAAATAAAATTGTGTACAAGATGTGTTAAATACATATAATTTATATTAAATAAATTTTATGAAAGTTATTTTGAAATGAACTTGTATTTTTAAATATCAATCTAGATATATGCATACATAAATATATTGCATGTACATATACACATGTGATTATATAAAAATGTAAAAATCACATGTCCACTAACAGCAAATTCATCCATAGAGTCACATCGATCATGCACACGATCTGGACCAAGGCTAGGAGTGATATGAGGTATGTCCACCTGTAACAATATATATACACATATATATCAACTTACATGAATATCTAGTTAAAAAAATTGAAAAATAATGAAAAAAGAATTGAAAAATGCACATGCACACATACATGCACATCATCTGCTATTGGATGACCTAAGTCCTCTAAAACAGTCGCCTCCACCATATCCACCAAATGATCAAGCGATGAAGCAACATCTGCATCCATCTGATCTATCCCATGTTGTGCCATAAATGATGAATGTAGAGGACTATGAAGGTGAGATGGCATCGGTGATGATGAACCAGAACCAATCAACATATCAGTAAAACCCATAGTCTGTGCAGCTATCGTATGAACTATAGGTGGATCCTGATGTGCACTAGTGCTCGGCTGAGAGTGATGGGATCCTGGAACTGAATGACCTCTGCATCTCAAATGATCTCTAACATGCTCTATACCCATCCCATTTTCTAATTCAATGTGGGCATATGCCTCCAATAGGTCCTCAACCAAACAATGCAGAGTCATGCGTGACATATCTCCTATAAGTGCATCAAGTTGTGTAGGAGTAGGGATGTTGACCACTGTAAAAGGATCCATGGTGGTCCACTGTGCTGAAAATGGTGTGGATTAGGAATGTATGGACATCAAATACTAACCTACATGATCATCAGATATCCTAGTGGTGGCAGCCGCAATGTCACCTACAGTGTCAATTGCTTCCTTTTGGGAAGCAATGACAACCTCATCTGCTATGGGGGCTAAAGCTGGGGTGAGAGCAAGAGACCTATCACCACCAATACCCTAAACACTAGGGGTGGTCTATCTAATCAATGATAGGTGGGCCTATCAACAATCCTACCACACCCCTGACCAACATATAGTGGAATGTCTAGGTAGTTAACTTTGAGGCCCAAATAGACCTTAGCATACAACTGCTAAACAAAATATAATGGAATCTGGTCATTTTTTGGGTATAGACAATGTGCTACAAGAAATCGTGGGTAGATCAATGAAGCCATAGCATGATCGACACATCTAGTGACCTGGTATCCCATAACCTTACGCACATTTTGAGAAAATGGTAAAAAAGTGGCTTTTATCATTTCTTTGGTGACACTATCCTGTATTTTTTTAAGGGGAATGTCACCATGCACTTCTTCCCACATGCGGGAAAGAATAGCAGTCACTCTATCTGGAGAATATGCACTAGTCCTCTCAAGTTCATCTTTTAGTTTTTCTAGACTATAGAATATTAACATGCATGCTTCACTATATATCCCTGGGTTTGCACCCTGTGGTAATGAATCTCTCAATTTTTTAATCTCATTACTAGTATTTGCAAACAAAGAATCTAGCACAGGTGGAACATGATCTGCATTTTCCATGTTATATATATATACAGTACACCTAAAAGAGCAATGAGACTTTGGTAATTAATATATCTAGAGAAAGGGAATACAAATCTAAAATAGAACTTGTAATAATTCATCTACTCATCAATAATATTTTCATACCATTAACAATTTAAAAAGAATTGGAAGACAACTATAATCTATAACATAGCATTCTTAAATGGTTGAAATTTTAAATGAAATGATGAAAGAAAGAATAAGAATACAAAGATTAGTATAAAATTATTTGAAAATAATTGGGGATAAAAATATTTAATCTAATAGTTGTTAACATAAATGAACTTCAATTATATAGCCAAGAGCATCAAAAAATTATAAATTGGAAAGAAAAATAATTAGACATTTATCATATTTTTATATGTATAAAGTTTAGATACCATCAAACTATTTAAACTTATAGATTGCATAAAGCTATAAATTGAATTTCGTTAAAACTAATTTATTAAGAATCAAATCTGATAAAGTTTGACTTCATTGCATACTTGTTATAAATATCTCACTAATCCAACAATACATAATATTATATATGTTAAAAATATATATTTACCCTTAAATATATATACTTGTTATAAATATATATTGAAAGAAGATGAAGGTCCTTATTTACCCTTAAATGACATTTAAATTGGATATTTTAATGTTCAATATAATGAAATGCTGAAAAAATGAAAGTGACAATAATATTGAAAATAAAAATGTTTGGGCCCTAGCTCTTGGCTAAGTAATTCCGCTATGGCCTCGCTGGTCACGAAGTTCTAGTCTCCCTCCTCCTGTGGTACCGAGGGCGTGTCGCGCTAGCCACCGGTCACGCTTAAAAATTTTTTACCAGCGCACGCTTATAGGGTCGTGCTACCTCCTAGCAAAAAATAAAAAATAAAAAAAAAAAATAAAAATGTTGAACATGAATGTGAAAATATTGTAAAATTTGATGGAACACCTATTGATAAGAGTAGCATCATAGAAGAAGAAGAAGAAGAAATACATCAACAATTTCTTGACTAATGTGGATATGAACCCTATGACATTGAAATTGCACTCAATAATCAACTTGTTGATAACAATGATTAAATTGATAGCTCACATGAACCAATGAAACTCAATGTGTCTCCAAATTACATAAGAAGAGAGAACCTTTGTGAAGAAGAAAAATAAATTCAAAAACCATCTTTTTGTTATGAGTTCGTTAAAATTTAAAAACATTCAAGAACCCCAAAATGGTTTGAAATTGATGAGCATAATAGAAATTCTTGAAGGCAAGAGGTCATCACAAACCATTGCATTGTGGACTTCAAAAATTTTCAATGAATGGTTCTCAAATAAGACATTAACCAAAAAATTCAAAAATTTTATACAATTACTAAAGACATGTACAAAATGAGACCTTTACTAAATAAATTTCAAAGATTCATGTAAACAAAAAGTTTGATCGAAATAATATTGTTGTTAAAGTTTTTTTTAATGCATTCAATTCTATTGTAAATAATTGAGTAAGGAAAAAGATAAAAGAGTTGCTCATAGAGTAATAAAATCATTAGTAAGAAATTAAAAAATTAAAAAGGCTCAATTATTAAGGTAAAATTGTCTTGAATTAAGCCTAAATCGTAAAACATTATCAAAATTATTATCAATAAGATGATGATTAGAAAGTCCTATTGAAAATCATACTTGGGCTTTTAGCAGTAGGCTTCCATGAGTCGATAAGAAGCTAATTAATAGCACAAAGGATGAAATTCAACAATTTTGGCACTCTAACTCTAGATTTACATATGAGGTTGGAAACAACATTTTTTATACTCTACCTAGGCCATGATTTTGTTATGAGTACAAAGAGTTTATGATAGAAATACATCCATTATTATTAGTTAAAAAGTAGGTTAAATATTATTTTTCTTAAAAATTCACTTTTATATAAATGTAGGTGTTTTGGAGAACAAAGCTATAGTATGAATAAGTGATTGACATCGATGGCTATAAATTTCAAGGTGGGAACATTCAATATAATTCATAAGGTGTTATAATATTAAATGCTTTCATTGTTTAGTTAGTTTTAATCAATGTTGTATGATTTATTAAACATTTTTTTAATATTTAAATGTAGGTGTTTTGGGGAGTAGTAGTGATAGATCTAGCTCATTGAGAAAGGATATAGGTAGAGAGGAGGAGTGACTTTGACAAGGATTGAGACATGGATCACCTCAGGGTGGTAGATATGAGTGGAACATATCCATAGAGAAGGATAGGCTAAGAGGATAGATATCGGAGAAAAATACCTTAGGGGCACCTTTTTAGTTGTGTGTATGCTCTACAGAGTGGATTTACTCATGAGTGCTTTGATGTATTTGAAGACACATTTGTACATGAGAACATAGATAATATGATATGGCAACTATTAGTTGTGTTGATGATGGGTGTGGATATTTTATGTGTATGTTGATGATGTGCATGATATATATATATAGTTATCTTTTCTTGCATTTGGATGCTCATAGGTATGGATGTTCATGACCTTATGTGTACATGTCTAATGGTACTGAAGAAGGATAAATATGGCTATTGAAAACTTTTACCATTATCTTGACAACTAATTATGGCTATATGATTATCTTATTGTAATGAACCTAAGCATCCAATAGATATTAGTGAAGCTAGGAATTAGGAAGCATGGATTGTGCTTTATTATACACATTTTACGCTTAAAAAAATATGTGGTCTAATTTTATGTATATTGAAAATTCTAATTTCTAATAGTATATCCAAGGTATAGGATATATTAGTGGTAGGGAGTAGTGTAGGATAAAAAGGAGAATGTATAAAGAGGGGAAACGTGAAAGCTGTAATGACATGGTAATGGAAGGAGAAGTTACACCATAAGGTTAGGATTTTCATAGGATAAGGAGGAATGGTATGAAGAACATATCTACATATAGATAGTGCTAGTAGTAACAATGGTGTGAACATATATAAAAGGATGGGATATAAGAAAATACTAGTGGAGAGAAAGGCTGTAGGACATGGGTGGTGGATCCCATGGAAATGGTAACTATAGTATGATAGGAGGAATCATTATAAGAGGATGAAGGGTAGATGGATGCATAGAGGGAAGTACAACATTATTAAAATCCATTAGAGTGGTAATATTATGAATAGTGTATTAATTCCCTAAGGATAGCCACCTAAAAAACATTATATAAAATTACTAGCCAAATGAGTGAGGATATTTAGATGAGAGGTGCATCAATACGTAATTATCAATTTAAGAAAATATCTTGTTTAGCAACATATGTATCTAAATCATAGTCCTAATCATTATTTTCCATCTTCTTTAATGTGGCTCTTTATATGGTTGTCTTAGCTATTATATCAAAAAATGATTCAATCGTCATTTTATTTGCTAGCCATATTAGAGTTAAGATGAAAACTCCATAAAACAAGATTTTAAAGGATATTAATTCACCAGATAAAGATCTGTAAGGAAAACACTCTCAAACATGTAAACATACCCCACCCTCTTAGACAAATGCATACTCTAATAATGTATGCAACTAAAAACTAATAACATGTAATGAATGGATGTAGGTGATAATAATTAAATAATCCTAATTGAACTAGGTTGTCCCTATATATTTAAGAAGTTGTAAGAGCATTGTATGAAATGCGTTATATGACACATAAGAGAATAAAAAGAGGGTTGTACACTAGAATATTGATTAGAATTATGAAAATCATCACAATCATCTTAAATAATGGGTTTGAATATGTCAAAATGGAGTGTCGGTTATGAGGAGGAGGATTTGAATTTTTTTGACAAGATGTAAAGCATTTGTTAAATACATCCTATAAACCAAGTCAAGGAATATGGTGTTGGAATTTGTGCCAAATTTGGTGCCATTTTTAGGTCATTATTTTGGCTGATGGCTTTGGTAAACCACACTTGGTTTATGGTTTAAATTTTTCCTATTTATGGGTGTTTGAGATGGAGAAAGCATAATGATTTTATAGGTATCATCATGCTACTAGAAATTACTCCATATGAATCACATGTTGATGATACTACTATAAGGGTATGCACATGAATATTTTATTGTAAATGATATTATTATCAAATAATATAATTGGTTCATGTTTTTGGTTGTGGTATTTTTCTTCCAAGAGAATTTTCGCATGTACATAATTATGTTATAAATTTATAATTTATACATTTTTCTTGTAACTAAAATTAAATCTATTTTGCATATATATCTCTTGATAAGTTAATATGGACATTTTTAATGTAACAAATGATACAATTTGTGGTTCTATTTGAACTTCATAACTTTATATTGTTTGTTTCCATATTCTATTAAGTTCTTATATATGTTTCACTTGTTCTTTCCATTTAGGAGCAAGCTATCCATAGCTTTGATTGTTGAAATGGGAAGGCATATTTCATTCACACATAGAACATAGAAATGTATGCAAAATGGGGAAGAAAATTCAATTTGAATTCAACAAATTTGAAAAAACTTTAAAAACTTCCAAAAAAATCTAATTTGAATTCAACAAATTTGAAAAATATTGCATCTAGGGTTTCAAAATTTAACATATTAATGCATTTTAAACTCTAAAAAATTTGAATTTCAAATACCTGGTGCTCATTATGGAAGTCAGGTTGATGAAGTTTGTAGAGACCAAGTTGAAGTTGTGTTCACCAGAAAGAAGAAATTAGTTTGCTCACCATCACAGTCTCAATTCACCGCACACAGGGAAAGCAAGTTCTAGTAATTTTAGAAAGTGACAGTCAAAATGTGAGTTTTTGTTTTCTTGTCATATGTAAAGGGGTTTAGTCAAACCATATGGTTCAACTGAACCCATTGAGTTTGAGGAAAAGGAAAAAAATGAAATTCCCTTCCTCATATGAATTGTAAACCACTATTCTGAAGTCACCCAACTATATATATTACTATATATAAAATAGAGAATGCAATTTTAAATGGTTGCAAGGCAGACCTAGGAGCATATATGGTGTAGTCCATAAAAAAAATTTATCTTAAGTTAAATCATCAAACTAAGTGAATATATTGCACATAAATGCAAGGATTAATACTATGCCTTTATAAAGTGCATGAATGTATAATGAGCCATCACTATGTCAATAGTTTGTTGTGCATAAGTATAGAATGCCATGTTGGGTGCAAGGGTATGGAAATTCCAAATGAATAAGGATGAGAATAATTCAATGAAAAATGTGGAAAATAAATCCAACCTATGAGTCTTGGACCAGCACATGGTGTGCCCTTAGAAATATGGTAATCAATGTATAAAGCAAGTAAAGGACCAGGTCAACAAATGTAAAGGCACTTATGAGTTTTCTTGTTGTTGTTTAATCATTTTAATAAGAAGCTAATATAGTTTTAAAACCTTATGAATAAGTCAAACCATCACTATTTTATGGGGTGCCAACTTGGAAAGGTGGTGCCAATCTATAGAGTATGGAATGCTTAAGAAGTTTTCTAAATTCACATAAGTCTTATATTAGCTTGTGAGGATTTGTTAAGAAGAAACTTGGTAGAAATATGTGAAGGAATTCAAATTAGGAAACTTTTTTGTGAGATTTCTATTTGTTTGACTCAGTAAGTGAGCCTTTTTTTCCCTTATAACAAGTCAAGTCAGCCATTAAAATAGAGAGGACTATTATGTGTTGCAAACCTGTGAGTTAGATTGACGATTCATTGTATGAGGATAGAAAGATGGCAGAAATAGTAACTTGTTTGTAGCCTTCAAATGCTCACAATTTATTATAAATAGAGGTGCTCATTCTACCAATTTCTACACTTATCATTCAAATTATCTTTGATGTTGTTTTTCTATGATTTTGAAGTTAGTGAGGTGAGAGATTGTGAGTTGAGAGTTGCATGGCTATTTCATATTTGAGATTGTTGAGAGAATTAGTGATAAGTTAGAAGAGAGAAAATAAGTTGATCTTGAAGGAAGTATCAATAAAGGTTGAGGAATAGAGTTAAGAAAGGAGTTTAATCAATTGAAGCATTATACAAGCATGCTAGTTTCTATACCTTTTCCATTTATGTTGGAAAGGTTATATAGTTTTGATTACTATAAAATAAAGGTTAAATTTTTATGATTAATACATTGGAAAGAAATGAATTAGATTATGTTGATATGCTTGCTTATGCTTGAATTTTTCATGATTGTTTATTATGTTGATGAAACCTTTTATTTTGGAATATATTTATATAGATATGTATGCACCCTATATAAGAAAATTTATATGAATGCAAAGTATTGATACTTTATGTAGTAGTCAACACTATAAGTAGTTTTTTCTATACTAGACATATCATCATTGATAGGAAGTGAAGACATTCAAACAATATTGATAATCTATATTTTATTGATCAATTGATTGTTACTTACTTTGATTGAAACCATAGGTTGAGAATAACCTATTGGGTTGGGTTGTTAATTTTTTTTTGACTATATCTTGATTGAAGTCATTTATTGTTTAACATTATACTTTTGATTGAGGTCATTTATTTATTAGATTATACTTTTGATAAGAGTTATTTATTGTTGAGTTTTTACTTTTGAAATAGAGTCATTTGATATGGTGATGTTATGAAATACTCATATGTTTAATTAGGTTTTTCCTAGGGTTAGGATAATCCATGGGAAAGGGGATAACCTAAGAATATAATATGATTTGAGATACTTAGTAGTAATGTAAATATGATTATGATATGTTATGCGGGTTATTCCTAGGATTTTTTTAATCCATGGGAAAGGGGGTAACCGAGGTATAGAGTATGAATGGCCATTAAAATAAATCGAGCTAGGAAGGTGTGTGAATAATAGATGTCCACTCTAAGTTCTAGGTGATGAATACTTTGGAAAAAGTAGTGTAAGGAGGCCACTTTTTACACTATTAGTTTCACTATGAACCAAGATTATGTACTAAGAAATGGATGTACATACATTTAGGGGTAGCCATTGTATGTTAGTTCTAGAATGTATAGGACACAACATGGAGCTCAAAAAAGGCTATTTTTATGAGGTTTCTAAACCAACCTCTTCATCGAAGGGTAGGGACGTCCTACTAGTTAGGTTGATGTGCAGGGGACTGAAGTAAGTCTGAGGTTGGCAGAAAAGTTCTTGAGTGATGTTTCTCTTCATCAATTGGTGGTCAATATTTGAGGGGGACATTCTAGACCATTTGTACTTTATATAATCTATAAGCTTGTTTAAGCTATGTATGTAACTTGCACCCCCTCATGCTTAAATATATTAACCTATTATAATCTTAAGGTTGAGACAAAATTTTTACTTCTCACTTAATGAGCACTTTGTAAGAGCAACAAGAAGATTAGTAGCATGATTTAATTTCTAGGGGTTGAGGGGATCATATAGTTTGAACACCATCTGAGCTTCTCTATGATCACATAGTTAGTTAAAGAATCTACAACACATCAAATTTTCTACCTTAACTAGCTTCATCCTACCATTATGGACCATATATCTTACTAAATTATATTGTGCATCAATGTGGCTAGTCCTAACATGAAATGTTAGGTTCTTAGCTAGGAAAATCACACTCTAATTGCCACAATAAATTTTAACACCTTTTTTTCTTTGGAATTTAAACATAGTATATTAATCTAAATAACCACATTACAATCATGAGCAGTTGACATATACTTAGTGTCAATAGTAGAAAAAGAAATCAATGCTTATTGCTTACTCATCCAACAAAGTACACCACAAAATTAAATAAACACACAAGTATTGGTGGATAATCTTCTATCAACATCACCTACCTAGTATGAATCCACATAACCATGAATATCAAAGTAAATATTGTATCTTATAAAATTATCATGATAAAAAAATGAATACTTTGAGGCACCCACAAATATCTAGAAAGACTCTTTTAATTGTATCTAGATGAACTTTACTAGGATTATTCATATATATGGAAATAACTCGCATTACTTGGGCAACGTTTAGTCTCATAAATAGACAATATCATACATCAAACTTCCAACTAGATTCTGGTAAGGAACTCTACTCATGTTTTCCATCTTTAATGGGGATGTTGGACAATCTAAAATAAATAAATTTGTTCCAGCTATAAAAGGAACACAAAATGGACTGTAATCATAGATGTTAAATATATATAAAAATAAATTGACATACTTAATTTGGACAAGCCTTAGATTTATGTTCACTCTCTCTTCTAAATTTCTTCCCAATAAATTTTTTAGTTGCACAAAGTTTATTCATTTCAAATTTAGCTACAAGTTGAGACTTTAAAGTTCTAAAATTATTCATTTCCCTTTACCAATAAACAACATATCATCATAATATAATACAATAAATAGTAAATGATCACCGTAAATTTTATAATAAACATAATGATATGATTTAGAATACTCAAATCCAAAACTCAACACACATGTATCAAATTATTGGTACCACATCCTAGTACTTTGTTTGAGGCCATACAAAGATTTCTTCAATTTGCAATCAAACTAATTTTACCTTTCATCATGTAGTGCTCTAGCTATTCCATATAAATATCCTCTTTTATATTACCATGAAGGAAAACCATTTTCACATCTATTAGCTCAACCTCTAGATCCAAAGTGGAAACAATAGAAAGTAAAAATCTAATGGATGTCATTTTGACAATAAGAGAAAATATATCATCATAATTAACACCCTCAACTTGAGAGTAAAATTTTGCAACCAACCATTCTTTGTACTTCTCAATACATTTAATGTGGATGTATATGCCTTATAGTCCTTTGAAAAAGCTAAGTTGGAGGTTCTTCCTCGTCTTTTGAAGATTTAAAGCTAGATAGGCTCTCCTCAAATTAGTGTCTATCTAGAGGCCTTGATTTAACTTTCTTAGAAATAGAAGCAAGTTGAATCAAATATTTTGTTCACATTATTTTGGCTACAATGTAATAGAAGAAGGCTTAAATTCTCTAAAAATATCATTTCTACTATACATTGTACCTTATGTTCTACAAGATACCAAAGATTAGATCATTTCACACCATATGTTGGATGTTGTGGTTGTGTTGTTGATATGTGTTTGTCATTGATATCAACACTATTAGTATTAATACAAATGTTAGAAGCTACATATTTCGAGGATATTGAGAAAATTGTAATAAGAAGTGATAAAGGTTGTTAGTGGTGAAGTTATGTTCAGTTTGTGTTGGAAAAACAAGGAAAAACAACTGAGAGGGGGGTGAATAAATTGTCACAAAATAATTAAATTTTCAAACTTTACTTAACTTAATCTTAGATTTGATGAATAACCAATTAACCATAACCAATTAACACATTAGAGATACAAAGAACACCAAGAATTTTTTATGTGGAAACCCTGTTAGGGGAAAACCATGGTGGATGTTAGTCCACAATATTATACCCTATTAAAAGTATCATGAAAACAATAGAGGGGAATTTACATGCATTTAGGAACACTGCCTAGAGCTCACTACTCAATTATAGAAGACACTCATTACCCAACAATATAGAATAGGATTAAAATCTAGAGGGTACAAACTGAGAAAATAGCTTCTGCACAAGCCTAATTATAGTTCCAATTAAGCACAAAAAATTCCTTCACTTTTCACTCAAAGTACTTCACACTTCACTCGATCTTCTTCACACTCTGCTCTGCAATTGAATGATATTTGTACATACACATATAGGAGCACACCCAACGCACGAAGCACACTTTGCATCAATGAAACAATCGCTCTTATATATTCGCCACATGAGATTTCATCAACTTAGTTGGCCAGGAAAATAAAACATATTTGCAATGTCAGCCCAAATTTACAATTAAATTTTCAATGTAGATCTAAACACCATCAGCCAAAACAATGATACGACCCAAAACAATATTTATGAGCACACAAAACATTCAATTTTAACTTTTCATGGATCCACAACATGTTACCACCACCATGTCAACTCAAGAACATCAAAAACTCCAAATGTGCAAGAAAAATATTCAAACTCGCTGAAAGTATTATTGTGGATCGAATGGACATACCAAAAGATAGAGAACAATCTAGAGACATACACAAACACCAAGAAACAACAAAGAAACATCCACAACAATTAGAATTACTAGAATCACACAATCTTCACTTAGGAATGTTGATAGAGACCACATAAATACTGTTAGACCACAACACGATCAAATCTTATATGTGGACCTTGAAACTTCTAGTAGATGATCTTAGATACTCTAAAATAAACCCCTTTAGGTCCAAAAATAGTTGAACTCTCAACGTACCAAACAAGATACCTTCATGACTGGACAGTTCTACTAGATCCCTGGAACACTTTCTTTTAAAAATTTTCTCAATATCCTCAACATATGGGCTAACCTCTAATACACCAAATTATAATATTGTTTGACATAAATGAATACCTCATTACATCAGCAACACATCCACAACATCCAACAATCTTTCCCTTTGGCATTAATGGCAAAACATGATGTGAAAAATACCATCAACCCAACACACTTGATTCTTAACTACTTTTCTCCCACAAGGCTCTTCTCAAAATATTTTTCACATTGCACTTCTCCCCCTTTGACATCAATGGAAAAGGTAACCATGACCTTTCCATATAAACGCTCTGAACCACATATCTGCACATCTAACTACTCCCCCTGAGTAGCAGCCACAAAAACATTAATCCAAATCAGAATATAGCAATGTAGGATCATAGATTGATGCAAATAAATGCATCTTTAGTTCTTATCAGAGGGTATCATTCCCTTAGCTTCCTCCTCGAGATACTCAAAAGTATCCTTCGGGTAATGATTCTTAGTAAAGACGCCCCAGAATTTTTCTTTTCTATCATAGGTAACATACTCCAACTAAACTTCCTCTTTTCTCTCATTCAAGAAGTGAAACTCTGATTGATATATGTTTAGTCTTAGAGTGTAGCAACCAAATCTTTTGAAATATTTATTGCACCTGAATTGTCATAGTAAATGGAAATAGGCTCTTCATATATCACCCTGATATCTTTCAACATTTGTTTCATCCATATGACTTGAGTACAATTATTTGTAGCAATAATATATAAATTACTAGCCAATGAGTGAGGATATTTAGGGTGGAGAGGTGCATCAATACATAATTATCAATTTAAGAAAATACCTTGTTTGGAAACATATGTATCTAAATCATAGTCCTAATCATTATTTTTCATCTTCTTTAATGTGGCTCTTTATATGGTTGTCACTAGCTATTATATCAAAAAATGATTCAATCGTCATTTTATTTGCTAGCCATATTAGAGTTAAAATGAAAACTCCATAAAACAAGATTTTAAAGGATATTAATTTAACTAGATAAAAGATCAAGGAAAACACTCTCAAACATGCAACATACCCCAATTTCTTAGACAATGCATATTTCCTAATAATGTATGCAACTAAAAACTAATAACATGTAATGAATGGATGTAGGTGATAATAATTAAATAATCCTAATTGAACTAGGGTTGTCCCTTTTATATATTTAAGAAGTTGTAAGAGCATTGTATGAAATGTTATATGACACATAAGAGAATAAAAAAGAGGGGTTGTACACTAGAATATTGATTAGAATTATTAAAATCATCAAGATCATCTTAAATAATGGGTTTGAATATCTCAAAAATGGAGTGTCAGTTATGAGGAGGAGGATTTTAATTTTTTTGACAAGATGTAAAGCATTTGTTAAATACATCCTATAAACCAAGTCAAGGAATATGGTGTTGGAATTTGTGCCAAATTTGGTGCCATTTTTAGGTCATTATTTTGGCTCATGGCTTTGGTAAACCACACTTGGTTTATGGTTTAAATTTTTCCTATTTATGGGTGTTTGAGATGGAGAAAGCATAATGATTTTATAGGTATCATCATGCTACTAGAAATTACTCCATATGAATCACATGTTGATGATACTACTATAAGGGTATGCACATGAATATTTTATTGTAAATGATATTATTATCAAATAATATAATTGGTTCATGTTTTTGGTTGTGGTATTTTTCTTCCAAGAGAATTTTCTCATGTACATAATTATGTTATAAATTTATAATTTATACATTTTTCTTGTAACTAAAATTAAATCTATTTTGCATATATATCTCTTGATAAGTTAATATGGACATTTTTAATGTAACAAATGATACAATTTGTGGTTCTATTTGAACTTCATAACTTTATATTGTTTGTTTCCATATTCTATTAAGTTCTTATATATGTTTCACTTGTTCTTTCCATTTAGGAGCAAGCTATCCATAGCTTTGATTGTTGAAATGGGAAGGCATATTTCATTCACACATAGAACATAGAAATGTATGCAAAATGGGGAAGAAAATTCAATTTGAATTCAACAAATTTGAAAAAACTTTAAAAACTTCCAAAAAAATCTAATTTGAATTCAACAAATTTGAAAAATATTGCATCTAGGGTTTCAAAATTTAACATATTAATGCATTTTAAACTCTAAAAAATTTGAATTTCAAATACCTGGTGCTCATTATGGAAGTCAGGTTGATGAAGTTTGGAGAGACCAAGTTGAAGTTGTGTTCACCAGAAAGAAGAAATTAGTTTGCTCACCATCACAGTCTCGATTCACCGCACACAGGGAAAGCAAGTTCTAGTAATTTTAGAAAGTGACAGTCAAAATGTGAGTTTTTGTTTTCTTGTCATATGTAAAGGGGTTTAGTCAAACCATATGGTTCAACTGAACCCATTGAGTTTGAGGAAAAGGAAAAAAATGAAATTCCCTTCCTCATATGAATTGTAAACCACTATTCTGAAGTCACCCAACTATATATATTACTATATATAAAATAGAGAATGCAATTTTAAATGGTTGCAAGGCAGACCTAGGAGCATATATGGTGTAGTCCATAAAAATAAATTTATCTTAAGTTAAATCATCAAACTAAGTGAATATATTGCACATAAATGCAAGGATTAATACTATGCCTTTATAAAGTGCATGAATGTATAATGAGCCATCACTATGTCAATAGTTTGTTGTGCATAAGTATAGAATGCCATGTTGGGTGCAAGGGTATGGAAATTCCAAATGAATAAGGATGAGAATAATTCAATGAAAAATGTGGAAAATAAATCCAACCTATGAGTCTTGGACCAGCACATGGTGTGCCCTTAGAAATATGGTAATCAATGTATAAAGCAAGTAAAGGACCAGGTCAACAAATGTAAAGGCACTTATGAGTTTTCTTGTTGTTGTTTAAGCATTTTAATAAGAAGCTAATATAGTTTTAAAACCTTATGAATAAGTCAAACCATCACTATTTTATGGGGTGCCAACTTGGAAAGGTGGTGCCAATCTATAGAGTATGGAATGCTTAAGAAGTTTTCTAAATTCACATAAGTCTTATATTAGCTTGTGAGGATTTGTCAAGAAGAAACTTGGTAGAAATATGTGAAGGAATTCAAATTAGGAAACTTTTTTGTGAGATTTCTATTTGTTTGACTCAGTAAGTGAGCCTTTTTTTCCCTTATAACAAGTCAAGTCAGCCATTAAAATAGAGAGGACTATTATGTGTTGCAAACCTGTGAGTTAGATTGACGATTCATTGTATGAGGATAGAAAGATGGCAGAAATAGTAACTTGTTTGTAGCCTTCAAATGCTCACAATTTATTATAAATAGAGGTGCTCATTCTACCAATTTCTACACTTATCATTCAAATTATCTTTGATGTTGTTTTTCTATGATTTTGAAGTTAGTGAGGTGAGAGATTGTGAGTTGAGAGTTGCATGGCTATTTCATATTTGAGATTGTTGAGAGAATTAGTGATAAGTTAGAAGAGAGAAAATAAGTTGATCTTGAAGGAAGTATCAATAAAGGTTGAGGAATAGAGTTAAGAAAGGAGTTTAATCAATTGAAGCATTATACAAGCATGCTAGTTTCTATACCTTTTCCATTTATGTTGGAAAGGTTATATAGTTTTGATTACTATAAAATAAAGGTTAAATTTTTATGATTAATACATTGGAAAGAAATGAATTAGATTATGTTGATATGCTTGCTTATGCTTGAATTTTTCATGATTGTTTATTATGTTGATGAAACCTTTTATTTTGGAATATATTTATATAGATATGTATTCACCCTATATAAGAAAATTTATATGAATGCAAAGTATTGATACTTTACGTAGTAGTCAACACTCTAAGTAGTTTTTATGTACTAGACATATCATCATTGATAGGAAGTGAAGATGTTCAAACAATATTGATAATCTATATTTTATTGATCAATTGATTGTTACTTACTTTGATTGAAACCATAGGTTGAGAATAACCTATTGGGTTGGGTTGTTAATTTGTTTTTTGACTATATCTTGATTGAAGTCATTTATTGTTTAACATTATACTTTTGATTGAGGTCATTTATTTATTAGATTATACTTTTGATAAGAGTTATTTATTGTTGAGTTTTTACTTTTGAAATAGAGTCATTTGATATGGTGATGTTATGAAATACTCATATGTTTAATTAGGTTTTTCCTAGGGTTAGGATAATCCATGGGAAAGGGGATAACCTAAGAATATAATATGATTTGAGATACTTAGTAGTAATGTAAATATGATTATGATATGTTATGCGGGTTATTCCTAGGATTTTTCTAATCCATGGGAAAGGGGGTAACCTAGGTATAGAGTATGAATGGCCATTAAAATAAATTGAGCTAGGAAGGTGTGTGAATAATAGACGTCCACTCTAAGTTCTAGGTGATGAATACTTTGGAAAAAGTAGTGTAAGGATGCCACTTTTTACACTATTAGTTTCACTATGAACCAAGATTATGTACTAAGAAATGGATGTACATAAATTTAGGGGTAGCCATTTTATGTTAGTTCTAGAAATGTATAGGACACAACATGGAGCTCAAAAAAGGCTATTTTTATGAGGTTTCTAAACCAACCTCTTCATCGAAGGGTAGGGACATCCTACTAGTTAGGTTGATGTGCAGGGGACTAAAGTAAGTCTGAGGTTGGCAGAAAAGTTCTTGAGTGATGCTTCTCTTCATCAGTTGGTGGTCAATATTTGAGGGGTACTTTCTAGACCATTTGTACTTTATATAATCTATAAGCTTGTTAAGCTATGTATGTAACTTGCATCCCCTCATGCTTAAATATATAAACCTATTATAATCTTAAGGTTGAGACAAAATTTTTACTTCTCACTTAATGAGCACTTTGTAAGAGCAACAAGAAGATTAGTAGCATGATTTAATTTCTAGGGGTTGAGGGGATCATATAATTTGAACACCATCTGAGCTTCTCTATGATCACATAGTTAGTTAAAGAATCTACAACACATCAAATTTTCTACCTTAACTAGCTTCATCCTACCATTATGGACCATATATTTGACTAAATTATATTGTACATCAATGTGGCTAGTCCTAACATGAAATGTTAGGTTCTTAGCTAGGAAAATCACACTCTAATTGTCACAATAAATTTTAACACCTTTTTTTTCTTTGGAATTTAAACATAGTATATTAATCTAAATAACCACATTACAATCATGAGTAGTTGACATATACTTAGTGTCAATAGTAGAAAAAGAAATCAATGCTTATTGCTTACTCATCCAACAAAGTACACCACAAAATTAAATAAACAAACAAGTATTGGTGGATCATCTTCTATCAACATCACCTACCTAGTATGAATTCACATAACCATGAATATGAAAGTAAATATTGTATCTTATAAAATTATCATGATAAAAAAATGAATACTCTAAGGTACCCAAAAATATCTAGAAAGACTCTTTTAATTGTATCTGGATGAACTTTACTAGGATTATTCATATATATGGAAATAACTCCCATTACTTGGGCAATGTTTAGTCTCATAAATAGACAATATCATACATCAAACTTCCAACTAGATTCTGGTAAGGCACTCTACTCATGTTTTCCATCTTTAATGGGGATGTTGGACAATCTAAAATAAATAAATTTGTTCCAGCTATAAAAGGAACACAAAATGGACTGTAATCATAGATGTTAAATATATATAAAAATAAATTGACATACTTAATTTAGACAAGCCTTAGATTTATGTTCACTCTCTTTTCTAAATTTCTTCCCAATAACTTTTTTAGTTGCACAAAGTTTATTCATTTCAAATTTAGCTACAAGTAGAGATTTTAAAGTTCTAAAATTATTCATTTCCCTTTACCAATAAACAACATATCATCATAATATAATACAATAAATAGTAAATGATCACCATCAATTTTATAATAAACATAATGATATGATTTAGAATACTCAAATCCAAAACTCAACACACATGTATCAAATTATTGGTACCACATCCTCGTACTTTGTTTGAGGCCATACAAAGATTTCTTCAATTTGCAATCAAACTAATTTTACCTTTCATCATGTAGTGCTCTAGCTATGTCATATAAATATCCTCTTTTATATTACCATGAAGGAAAACCATTTTCACATCTATTAGCTCAACCTCTAGATCCAAAGTGGCAACAATAGAAAGTAAAAATCTAATGGATGTCATTTTGACAATAAGAGAAAACATATCATCATAATTAACACCCTCAACTTGAGAGTAAAATTTTGCAACCAACCATTCTTTATACTTCTCAATACATTTAATGTGGATGTATATGCTTTATATAGTCCTTTGAAAAAGCTAAGTTGGAGGTTCTTCCTCATCTTTTGAAGATTTAAAGCTAGATAGGCTCTCGTCAAATTAGTGTCTATCTAGAGGCCTTGATTTAAATTTCTTAGAAATAGAAGCAAGTTGAATCAAATATTTTTGTTCACTTTATTTTGGCTACAATGTAATAGAAGAAGGCTTAAATTCTCTAAAAATATCATTTCTACTATACATTGTACCTTATGTTCTACAAGATACCAAAGCTTAGATCATTTCACACCATATGTTGGATGTTGTGGTTGTGTTGTTGATATGTGGTTGTCATTCATATCAACACTATTAGTATTAATACATTAGAAGCTACATATGTCGAGGATATTGAGAAAATTGTAATAAGAAGTGATAAAGGTTGTTAGTGGTGAAGTTAAGTTTAGTTTGTGTTGGAAAAACAAGGAAAAACAACTAAGAGGGGGGTGAATAAATTGTCACAAAATAATTAAATTTTCAAAATTTACTTAACTTAATCTCAGATTTGATGAATAACCAATTAACACATCAGAGAGACAAAGAACACCAAGAATTTTTTATGTGGAAACCCTGTTAGGGGAAAAACCACTGTTGATGTTAGTCCACAATATTATACCCTATTAAAAGTATAATGAAAACAATAAAGGGGAATGTACATGCATTTAGGAACACTTCCTAGAGCTCACTGCTCAATTATAGAAGACACTCATTACCCAACAATATAGAATAGGATTAAAATCTAGAACGTACAAACTAAGAAAATAGCTTTTGCACAAGCCTAATTATAGTTCCAATTAAGCATAAAAAACTCCTTCACTTTTCACTCAAATTACTTCACACTTCACTCAATCTTCTTCACACTCTACTCTGCAATTGAATGATATTTGCACATACACACATAGAAGCACACCCAATGCATGAAGCACACTTTGCATCAATGAAACAATCGCTCTTATATATTCGCCACATGAGATTTCATCAACAACTTAGTCGGCCAGAAAAATAAAACATATTTGCAATGTCAGCCCAAATTTACAATTAAATTTTCAATGTAGATCTAAACACCATTAGCCAAAACAATGATATGACCCAAAACAATATTTATGAGCACACAAAAACATTCAATTTTAACTTTTCATGGATCCACAACATGTTACCACCATCATGTCAGCCAAGAACATCAAAACCCAAATGTGTGCAAGAAAAATATTCAACCGCGAGCACACTGATCAATGTGGACATACTAAAAAGTTAGAGAACAATCTAGAGAAATCCAAAAATATGAAGAAACAATAGAGAAACATCCACAACAACTAAGATTACCATAATCATGCAAACTTCACTCAGGAATGCTAATAGAGACCATAGAAATAATGTCAGATCACAACATGATCAAATCTATACGTGGACCTTTGAAACTTTTAGTAGATGATCTAGATACTCTAAAAAATAAACCCTTTAGTCCACAATAGCTGAACTTCAATGTACAAAACAAGGTACCTTCATGACCTGAATAGTTCTATTGGGATCCTGGAACACTTTCTTTTACAATTTTCTCAATATCCTCAACATTTACAACCTCTGATACACCAAATTCTAATAGTGTTGACATCAATGAATACCACATATTAGCAACACATCCACAACATCCAACAATATTCCCCTTTGGCATTGATGGCAACACATGATGTGAAAAATACCATCAACCCAACACACTTGCTTCTTAACTACTTTTCTCCCACAAGGCTCTTCTCCTAGAAAGATTTTTCACATTGCACTTGTCCCCCTTTGACATCAATGGCAAAGGTAACCATGACCTTTCCCTATACACACTTTGAACCACATATCTGCACATCTAAATACTCCCCCTGAGTAGCAGCCACAAAAAAATTAATCCAAATCAGAATATAGCAATGTAGATCACAAATTGATGCAAATAAATGCATCTTTTAGTTCTTATTAGGAGGGGTAATTACCCCTAGCGTTCCTCTGAGATACTCAAAAGTATCCTTTGGAAATGACTTAGTAAAGATGTCTGTAATTTTTTCATTGGTAGGCACATACTCCAATATAACTTCTTTCTCATTCACTTGAATTGTCATAGTAAATGGAAATAGGCTCTTCATATATCACCCTGATATCTTTCAACATTTGTTTCATCCATAAGACTTGAGTACAATTATTTGTAGCAATAATATATTCTGCTTCAACATTAGATAAAGAAATGCAATTTTTCTTTTTGCTCAACCAGAACACCAGCTTCTTCCCTAGGAAGAAAGCAACACCACTAGTACTTTTCCCATCAACTACATCTCCAACCCAATCCACATTAGTATATGAAATCAAAGTAAAATCATCATCCTTTGGATACCAAAGTCCAAACTCAGTTGTTCCTTTCAGATATCTGAAGATTCTCTTAATAGTAGTCACATGTGATTCTTTTGGATCAACCTAAAATCTAGCAACAATACCTACAACATTCATAATATCTGGTCTAGTATGGGTTACATAGAGCAATCCACCGATCATTGACATGTATCTAGTTTGATTCACCTTAGGAGAATCATCATTTTCTATTAGTTTGCATCTGATCACCATGGGAGTACCAACAGACTTTGATTCTTCCATCCTAAATTTCTTTTGTAGCTCTCTCACAAATTTGGACTGAGATATGAAAATTCACTTGTCTAACTGGGTAACTTGCAATCCTAGAAAGAACTTCATCTCTCCAATCATACTCATCTCAAATTCACCCTTCATCTCATCAGAAAACTTCATACATAGATTTTCATCTCCTCCAAAAATGATGTCATCAACAAAGACTTTTATAATTAACTCTTTATCATGATCCAATTTGAAATATAAGTTTCTATCGATAGTACCTTTAGTGAATCCAAGCTTCAGTAAGTATTTGTCCAATCTAGCATACTGGGATTTGGGAGCTTGCTTAAGTCCATATAGAGCTTTCTTCAAGTGGAAAACCATATCTTCCTTGTCAGTTAGCTAAAATCAATGTATACTTCTTCTTCTAGTTCTCCATTCAGAAATACCAACTTCACATCCATTTGATAGAATTTATAGTTCTTGTATGCATCATAAGCAAGAAATAATTTAACAGCTTCAATTTTGGAAATAGGGGAAAAAGTTTCTTCAAAATCAACACCTTCCATCTAAAAATAACCTTTACATACTAGTCTTGCTTTATTCTAGACCACTTCACCTTGTTCATTCAACTTTTTTTGAATCACCCATTTAGTACCAATCACATTTTTGTCTTTAGGTCTAGGAACTAATATCCATGTGTCATTCTTTTCAATTTGTGTCAGCTCTTCCTTCATACCTTCCATCCAGTGTTCATCTTGGCATGCTTCAGTGACATTTTTAGGTTCAATCTTGGAAATCAGGCAACACTCTTCTGTAATCTTTCTTCTAGTTGCACTCCTTTATTCTTGTCTCCTATAATTTGAATTTCAGAATGATTTAGCTTTACATACCTTGGATTTTTGGGACTTTTATAATATTTTGGTTCTTTTTTTCTTTCTTCTGCACTTGCACTTGTCTGTGCTTCCTAATTTACTTGATTTACTAGAACAAATTGAGGTTGCTTTACTAGAACATATAGAATAATTTGAAGTTGATTTGGTTTCTAAATTTTTTTCCCTTTGTTTGTATTGTCTTCATCTAAATTATATCCACAATATTTGGATGATTTAGCAGAATCCTCATCAACTGTGACATCTACACTCTCAACCATATTTCTTAGTTTTTGGTTATAGTATTGGTAGGCCTTTCTTTTAATAGAGTAACCTAAAAATATTCCTTTACCGCTTCTTGCATCAAACTTGCATATATCATCATCTCTCTTTATATAACATTTTCTTCCAATGATCTTGAAATATTTAATAGTAGGCTTATAACCAAACCATAGTTGAAAAGGGGTCTTAATAGAATTACCATTAACATTTACCCAATTTAAAGTATACACAATAGTGCTTACAACTTCACTCCAATAGATTTGGGGAACATTTCCTTCTATCATAACTATTCTAGCAACATCCAAAATTGTTCTATTCTTTCTTTTTGCAACTCCATTCTATTAAGGGGTTCAGGGAGCAGATAACTGTCATCTGATTCCATGTTCTTCACAAAAAGAGTTGAACTCCCTGGAGATGAACTCACCACCTCTATCAAATCTCAAACACTTGACTTTTAGACCTTTCTCATTCTCTACCATAGCCTTGAAACTTTTACACTTTTCCAATGCTTCACATTTTTCTCTTAAGAAGGAAACCCATATCATTCTAGAGTAATCATCAGTGATCAACATGAAGTGCCTTTCTCCATGAATACTTCTGACTCTAGAGGGACCACAAAGGTTAGTATGTAGCAGCTCCAACAAATAATTTGAATGTTCACAATTGTTTTCTCTAGAAGGAGACTCTAGTCTATTTACCCATCTGACACTCCTTACAAATTAGGTTAGCGAGCTTGAATAACTTAGGTAGATCTCTTACTGCTTGAGTGGAACTTACCTTGACAATGTTATCAAAATCTACATGACATAGTCTCATATGCCACAACTAGCTTTCATCTACTTGAGCAATTAAACAACTCCCACTAGCAGTATCCAAGTGAAAAATATTACCTTTTGTCTTTCTACTTATAGCAATCATATTGCCAGAACTTCCACGTATCTTGCATCTTCCATCTTTGACTTGTAGATCATAACCTTTGTCCACCATCAGTACAAAACTCAAAAGATTATGTTTCAAGCCTTCAACATAAAGAACGTCACTAGTGTTATCCCTACCACCAAGGCAAATAGAACCTTTTCCATGAATCACACTAGCATTTTTGTGTCTAAATCTTACAATACCACCATCATACTTCTCTAGACTTACAAAAAAAATTTTTTTATCACCAGTCATGTCAATGTTAGCATCCACTGTCAATAACCCACTCATCCTTTTCTTCAACTCAAGCAGCAAGAGCTTTCTCATCTTTAGTAGATTTAATAGCCACAAGACTATTTTCAATGGTAGAAATGAAAATCCATTCATCTTCATTTCCATTATCTTTATCAAACTCATCATCAGTCACTCCTTCAACAAAGTAACATTTCTTTTGGAATCTAGACTTGTTAGGCTTAGATCTAGGAACTCTTTCAAGACATCTTGATGCAAAATGACCTATTTTACTACAAAAAAAAAATTAATAGGCAACACTCCTTAATACTTACCTTTTCCTCTACCTTCTTTCTTTACAATCAGGGCTTCCAATTCATCTACCCCTCTTTCTTTATCTTCAAGTTATTTCAATTCTTCATCATACTTGGATATCTTTTTGGAACATTCTCCCAGACCATATCTTTGCTTGTTACTTCTAGATATAGTAGCCTTGAATGCAAATTCAATCTTTAGAATAGATTCACCAAATTCACCTAATTCAAAAGCAACAAGCTTACCAACCAACATGTCTCTTGACATCTTTGTTATTGATCTAAGCTCTTCAATAGTGTGAGCCTTCACTTTGTAGGAGGAAGGAAAGAATCTGAGTATGTTAGCTACAATTTCATCCTCATCTAGAGAACCACCAACACATGTAATACCCATCACTATTTCATTTACTCTTTGCATAAAAGAAGTGATATTTTCATCTTCACCCATCTTCAAATTCTCATGCTTTCCTTTCAAACTCTGTAACTTAGCCATCTTCACATGTGGATCTCCTTCATACAAATTTTCTAGCTTCATCCAAATCTCATGAGCTATCTATAGTCCTACTACATTTGCCATCTCTAAATCTATCAAAGCACTCACCAAAGCTTCAATATCCTTGATATTGTTTTTAGCATCTTTGATATCATCAGCAGTGGAGGGAGCATTCTAATGAATAAAATATGGATCTTTTGTAATATTCCAGTAGGCTTCACCAATACACTTTAGGTGACATTGCATCCTAACTTTCCAAAGTTAGTAGTTAGTTCCATAAAATCTAAGACTGTCCTTCTTGAATTTTTCCATCTTGGATCACCTTAATCTTTTAGACTTCTACAGAGGAACCTACTCTGATACCAATTGTTGGAAAAAAAAGGAAAGACAACTAAGAGGGGGGGTTGAATCAGTTGTCACAAAATAATAAAATTTTCAAACTTTACTTAACTTTTTCTTAGATCTAATGAATAAGCAATTAACCATAATCAATTAACACATCAGAGAGATAGAGAACACCAACAGTTTTTTACGTGGAAACCCTATTAGGGGAAAAACCACAGTGGACATTAGTCCACAATATTATACCCTATTAAAAGTATAATGAAAACAATAAAGGGGAATGCACATGCATTCAAGCACATTTCCTAGAGCTCACTTCAAGATTATAGAAGGGGTTCACTTCCCAACAATACAAAATAGGATTAAAATATAGAGGGTACAAACAAAGAAAATAGCTTCTGCACAAGCCTGATTATAGTTCCAATTAAGCACAGAAAACTCCTTCATTTTTCACTCAAACTACTTGACACTTTGATCGATCTTCTTCACACTCTACTCTGCAATTGCATGATATTCACACATACACATATAGGAGCACACCTAGCACATGAATCACACTTTGAACTAATGAAACAATTGCTCTTATATATCCGCCACATGAGATTTCATCAACAACTTAGTCGGCCAGGAAAATAAAAAATATTTGCAATGTCGGCCCAAATTTACAATTAAATTTTCAATGTAGATCTAAACACCATTGGCCAAAACAATATTCAAAAGAATACCAAACATTCAAGTTTAACTTTTCAAGGATCCACAACACTTTAACAACATCATGTTGACCAAGAACATGAAAAACCAAATGTGCGCAAGAAAAATATTTTACCAAGAGCACACCGATCAATGTGTACGTACTACAAAGATAAAGCACAATCTAGAGACATCCAAAAACATCAAGAAACAATAGAGAAACATCCATAGTAACTGAGATTACTAGAATCACACAAAATTAACTCAAGAAAACTGAGAGACCATAGAAATACTATCAGACCACAACGTGATCAAATCTATACACAGACCTCTAAAAATTCCGGTAGATGATCTAGATACTCACAAAAATAAACCCTTTAGTCCATAATAGTTGAACTTCAATGTATAGAACAAGATGCCTTGATGACTTGTACAATTCCACTAGGAAACTGGAACACTTTCTTTTACAATTTTCTCAATATCCTCGACATATATAGCCTTTGATACACCAAATGCTAATATTGTCGACATCAATGACAACCACATATCAAAAACACATCCACAACATCCAACAGTTTGTTGGTGAACTCAATACATTGTTGTTTAGAGGTTGTAGACTAAAAGGTTTCTTTTTGAGCATATCTAGTTTATCCATGTTGAGTTTCAAAGATCCGCATGAAGATTTGATCAAGTTATGAAGATTTGTATTCTGACAGTTTTTATGTTACTTCAATTTGTGTTTTTGAATGAATATCATGTGATTTCAGTAAGTTTAGTTGTTACGAATGCCTTTCTGGTGATTCATGATATTTGAGGATGTTTCTAGATCGTGCTCTATATGTGTTGCACATCCACATTGTTTGTTGTGCTTGCAATCTAAGATTTTTTCTTTTGTGTTCCTTTTTTTCATGTTCTTGGCCGACAAGGTATTGAAGTGCATTGTGGATCTCCGAGGAGTAATTAATTAAAATGGTTCATGTTTGAGGATGTTATTTTTGGTCTTCACTATGTTGTGGCTAACCTTAGTTGATTAGTATGAATAATATTTATTGATCTAAGCTGACTATTTGTATTCATTTTATTATTTCTTTGTGGCCAACTTATAGCAATGTAATTTCTTGTTGCAGATATATAATAATGATAGTTTATTCGAATTGAAGTGTGCAAGTGCAAAGAATGTGAGTCTTGTGTGTGAATATTGTTTAGATCATTCAAAGGAAAAGTAGAGTGTGCAAAAGAGTGAAGAAGAGTGAAGAAGTGTTCATGTGCTTAACTGGAACTATAATTAGGCATTAGTAGATGCTATTTTGTTAGTTCAAAATATGATGGATATAATCAGAATCTTTCTGTAAGATAGTGTGTCTTCCTTTGTAATTAAGGAGTGAGCTCTAGGAAGTGTGCCTGAATGCATGTGCATTCCCCATTCATATTTCCTTATACTTTTAACAAAGTATAATCTTGTGGACTGACCTCCATTGTGATTTTTCCTGTATCATGGTTTCCACATAAAAATATTGGTGTTATGTGTGCTTCTGATGTGTTGTTAATTTATGCTTTAATGAGTAATGATCATATATGAGAATAAGGTTATAAAGTTGAATAAGTTTAAAATTCGGTGACAACTAATTCACCCACCCTCTTAATTGTCTGCCCCTGTGTTGCCAACAATTGGTATCAAAGCAGGTTCCTTGAAAGAAGTTTAATAACTTGAGGCGATCTGAGATGGCAACTTATAAGAAGAATAGTCTTAGATTTGATGGAACAAATTATTCTTTGTGGAAAAATCGAATGAAGTGCCATCTAAGATGCATTGGTGAACCCTACTGGAGCATTACAAGAAATAGGTATGTTATTCCATAGAATGGTCCTACTACTTCTGTTGAGATCAGGGATGTTCAGTATAATATCAGGGCTAAGAAGGCATTGTTGAGTGCTTTGACTAGTACTAAGAGGAAAAATGTGATGGACCTAAAGATTTCTTTTGAGATTTGGAAAAAGTTGGAGACCTTTTATGAAGGTGATGCTAATGTGAAGATTATAAAGCTACAAAGTCTAAAAGGGAAATATAAAAATTTGAGAATGGGTGATGATGAAAATGTTACTACTTTCATGAAAATATTGAATGAACTTGTGTGTGGTATCAGATTTGCTGGTAGATAGATAGATGAATAAGAAAGTGTTGCTAAAGTGCTTAGATCCATGCCTGATTCTTACAAAGTCAAAGCTAGTGCTATTGAAAAGCTCTAGACTGTGACAAATGTTACCAGATATATGTGGATTGGTAAGCTTACTACTTTTGAGTTGAGTGAATTTGGTGATACCCTTCCTAAAGTAGAATCTATATTCAAGGCCACTACTTCTGGAAGAGGTAAACAGAGATATGATATGGGTGAAAGCTCATCAAGAAATACTGTCATAGAAAAAAGGCCCCATGTCATTTTCATGGCCTTTTAGGTCTTTTTTCATGGTATTTAATATATTTTTCTTTGATTTTATGTAGCAACATGGGTTGACCATGCATATTTAGGTACTAAAATTCAAATAACGATGTCTTGTGAAGGTGTTGTGAAGTTTTGTAAGACATTTCTACATTCTTCTAGACTCTATTCATTACAATTCACCTAAAAACCACCTTTTTACACATCATCAAGTCCTATTTTGAAGTGTTGTAAAGTCTTGTAACAAGATTTCATGCTTTCCTAGGCACAAATTCACTATTTATCTCTTCTTATGACTTAATTTCCCCTCTTTATGCCCTCATATGCTTTAATTAAGTCTATTTTTTGGATATTATCCCGACAAATAACATTAAATGAAACTTAATTCTTGACACTTTTTTTTAGGTCCTAGGTGGGACCCATTCACCATGGGTGGCGAATGAGTCCCCCTTGGCCCCAAATTCAAAATATTTTAAATTTCTTTTCAATATTTTATTAAAAATCACTTGATGTTGGCATGTGATGAGTTATGAATGGGAAACTATGACACAAGATTGTATAAATAGGAATTTTTCATCTCATTTTACATATCCTACAATCTCATTCATTCAAGCAACCTCATACAAGCATTCAAGCATCTTACAACATGTTTTCAAGCAACATTCAAGCACTTTGAATCATCCATTGACATTACTTCCGACTTGCATTATCAAGGTTTCATGAGTTAATAGCACTTTTATGTTATTAGTTTATCTTTCCTTTACATTTCATTATTCTATTAAGGGTTTGACTACCTCAAGTGGGGTTTGACCAAGGAAAACCCCTATTTGCTAACCCTCAACCATTTTTCCCTCTTACATGTGTGTTTGTAAACTTAGGTATGCATATTCATCAAGCATTTATGTTTTGAAAAGTGGAAAGAAAATTCAACTAGGTGTTTCAAGTCAACTTAAGTATATTTCAAGCTTGAAGAGAGTTTTCTATTTGTTTCCCGCAGAACTGACTTTGGTAACCCGACAAGCAAACATTTCCAGATCTAGTGTTGCAGAGTTGTCTTCTAATTTTCTAGGGAGAGGACTAATTCACCATCAATGGTGAATGAGTTCCACCTTAGGATGAAAAATATGAGTTTTGTCAGATTTTAGATCCTAACTGTCAGAAATGAGTTCCCAACACTATTTTACCAAGAGGAGGACTAATTCACCACCCTCAGTGAATGAGTCCCACTATGAAAAATCAATAATTTTCATCAGCATCTAGAACATCCAGAATCATTACAATTCATCCAGGTGCACTCAGATTCATCCCTATACTTTTTTTTTTTTCATCATTTCTTCATTTACATAGTCATTTGTGTATCACAATGTGTTTTAAAAAATAGCTTAAATTGCACTTTTTCATTCATTTTCATTCATTTAGATGAATTAATTGCATTTAGTTTACTTAATTTAGGCATAAAAACATCACACATAACATTAATTGAATGAACCCCATGCATTTTTGGGTCCTATCTCTCTCCTTTTAGGTGAAAAACCCTAGAAGGGCTAGAGTTGTCCATAGTGACCCGAAAATCTACGGTTCATTTTGGTTAAACCAACTTTTGAACACTTTAAATTTATGATTTCATTCTCATATTGCATCCTATTTTACATTTGCATCAACATTCAATTAGGTTACTATTTTTTTTTGCCTTCTAGGTATTTCATATTGCATTAGTGAAAAATTCATTTAGATTTCATTTTTGCATTACATTTCATTGAAAAAAGTAAAAATATGCATTATGTATCTATACTTGCATTATGTAGAGCATTAAAATCACCTTAAATTTTTTGAAAAACACAAAAAAAATTGCATCCTAGGACTCATTCGCCACCCTAGGCGAATTAGTCCCTTTGCAATTTTTAGACAATATTTTTGGCATTTTTCTAGCATTTTCCTACATTTCTATTTTTTGTAGTTTGTTCTCTATTACAGTTAGTAGTCTTTATGTTATTTTCATTTAAACATCTTAGATTACCTTGTATTTGACTTCAACCCTTCCTTTGTGGTACTTTTATTAGTGTTTGGTGTCCCATTGATAATACTTTAGTGAGAAGAAGTTCTAGACCCATGGCTTCCCACAATAGTACTTTCATTGTGGACCTTGAAATCTCAAGAGCTCCTACTCCTAGTATAGACAATGGTCCATTAGGCATTGATCATACCACGTCCATGCCTTCACCCTTCCATCCAATGAATGTTGACACCCAAAACAACTCTCTTCCTCAAGACAAGTTCATTAGTCTTCATGAAGAATTTGCACATTTACAACAAGACTTAACACTTGAAAACATTTCCCAAACTATCATACCTTCCATTGATAATCTTCATCATTTGATTGAAAGTGATGAAGGTTTGTAAGTGATGAAGAAAATTGTTGAGATTTTTAACAAACATTCCTCTTCCAATACCCAGTCTACAAACATTCCTGTATGCCAAGGAGGACCTTCAATTCCTCCCCCTTCAACCATAGCTTCTATACCAACTTATTCCAATCCGCAAGTCACTACAACTATGCAATAGGTTAGTTATATGGCTCCTTCCTTTTCAATTCCACCTAACATTCCTACCTCTCTTGTGGCATCGCAATTCCATTCCACCACCTTCACACCCCTTAGTATTCCTTTCACTTCACCTAACATCCCTTACACTCCATCACCATTTTCTCTTCCATCTCAATCTACATAACCTGATCCCATTATTACACAACTCCTTCCTACCATTTCTTTCATGCAACATCAACTTTCCAACATTAGCCAAGGTCAATCAACTCTACCCACATATAATTTCCATAGAAGTCCCTTATCTTTAGAAATATTACGTACCCTGATGCCACAAGGGATAGAAATGCCTCAGTTTGAGAAATACAGAGGAATAGGAGACCCTATCAATCATGTTAATGCCTACACAACTTTATGTAGTGATTTTTTCCTTGATGAGAGACTCTTAGCCAAGATTTTTCCAAGAACCTTGAAATATACTGCATTAGAGTGGTTTTCCAACTTTCCTAATCATTCCATCTATTCCTTCAACGAAATTTTGGATGCTTTCATAAGTAAATTCCAAGTTCACATGACACCTAAGAAAAAAAAGGTTGACTTCATGCGATGTAGGAAAAACACAAATGAAAGAGTCACATATTTTTTCTCATGATTCCAATCCTTGTATGCCCAAATTGATGTTAAGATTCTTGATGCACATCTACAAAATATGTTTATCAAAAACTTGCACACACATCTTCAGGATAAGCTAACTATGATGAAATCCCCTTTGTTTATGCATTTATCCACAACCTTGTGTGAATATCATAACTCGATTTCAAGTCATGATTCAAAATCCACTTCTCACCAAGCTGACAAACTTGAACACAACAATCAAAACAACAATAACAATCAAAAATTTTGCAAACCAAATCAAGGCTTTTTATACTTAAATCCACCTCCTCAACAACAACAACCACAACCAACCCAACAAAATCAAAATCAAGTGGCAGCTATTAAGGCAATAGTGCCTTATCATTATGGGGACCCTAACAAACAATTTACTCCCCTACCCAACACCCTCCATAATACAATGAACCAATTAATTCAACAACACATGCTCACTTTTCCACCCGTTCGACCACTTGATCCAAACTAGCCATTACAACCTACATTCAAACCTAATGCTTAATTTCATTTTCATCACCAAAATGGACATGACACTGAACATTGCAAGTTTCTAAAACATTTAATTCGAGACCTCATTGATTCAGGACATTTAACCATTATGGGTGTTATGATAAAGGCAATAAGTCTGTTGCACCCCCTAACCAGAATTTACAAATCTTCACCAATCCTATGCCTAGAAATACTACTTCATTTACCAAGGCTAGTGAACCTTTCAAACCTAATATAATGACTGTTGATACAAATCATGAACAACACAATAAAACTCCAACTGTTACGCAAGATCATCCTATGGATATACTTGTGGGGGTGACAAAAGTTATCCCTTGAAAGGGCCAAACCACTAAATCTCTTGATATTACTTTTTCTACTAAATACATATTACAAAATCTTCCTGATGGTCCTCCCTACATAGCTGGCACAATCTATGATAAGCCCACTAATGAGATATTAATAAATCCCACTTGTGATGAGAACGTGATCATAGAAGAGTTTCTTGTATTAAATGAGCTATATCAAGATGATTATAATAAACTGACTACATGGATTAAGATACATACTGGTTTCACATGCCCTACAAGCAGATCGATTGCACTCCCTTTACAAAAAGGACCTACAAGTTTGGAGGTAACATTTTCAATTATTCCACAATCTAACCAATTTCGATTGTGGCTAGGCCACCCTTGGCTTCTCTCAATGAAAGTGGTCTCATTAGTTGTTCACAAGTGTTTGAAGTTTCCAAATGGCAATGAGGTATTCACCATACACCATATTGGCTTTAATCCTTTATCTTCCAAAGGTAATTTCTCATTAGAATCATTTCGGCCTAAACCCATGGAACCCATTACACCTAAAAAGGACTTCTTTTTCATAGCATATCAAATGTTCATAGCCAAGAAAATAACTAAATTATCTCTTTGTGGCATGTCCCCATCCACTTCCGCACCTTCCATCATAGATGAAACCATGATTCAACCTGAATCGGACATTGAGCAAACCATAAAACCTTCTAAACAACCACCCTTAGACATTTCTCTGCCATCTTCTAAATGACCAAGAGAAACTAAAACTAATCCTATCATACCTCCTCATGTTAAACAAGTGTACAAAGAAAAAGAGAAAGTGGTTAACCCGTCTTCTTTGACTTCTTTTGTTCTTCCTTCTTTGGAAGTAGAAGAACCTATGTTGACTCGATCTTCTCTTACACCTCAACAACTCCAAAACTACATTAACAAAAATTGTGCTACTAGGGAACGTCGATGTTGTCATTATCTCCTTGCTTGTCAATCTGGCATAGAAGAAAACAAAGACAATCTACCTCTACCTTTGACAGAAGCAATAGATGACCACCCTACCTCTCCTGACCCACCACCTGATAATCCAATCAAACCTTCACAACAAATTGAACCAATTAAACAACCTAAACTTTTGATACATCTATCTTTAGAAATCACTCTTCGTCCTGCTATTGTCATTAATCTTGATCATGAGGATGATGTGGAGATTGCAAAAATCGATGAAGAAATACACAATAATTTAATCTCTTTATTCTCATCCACAATGATATTAAAAGATAAATTCTCTTCATCAAGTGAAGGACCTGTTACCACTCCTAGTTTGGCACTTACAATTCTTCTTTTGGACAATCAACTGCCCATGCATTACACTGACCATGATTGGGACATGGATGACTTGTTATATGGTTGACTTGCATTTTCCTTGCTAAGCCTTTTTTTGATTTCTTTTTTTATTTCTTTCATGTGTGTATCATGTTCCCCCATGACATGTGTTTTATGTTCCCTCTCTTTTTAAACTTGTTCTATTCATACCTCTATTCTTCTAATCATTGTTCTTTGTATTTTCTTTTGTTTTTTTTTTTTCATTTGGGGATGGCACAAAGCGTAGAGACGCCCTATGTCTCTTCCCTACTAACCCAAAAGGTCTTTGTCTTTTCTTTTTATTTGTGATTTCCATTTGGGGATGACACAAAGCATAGACATTCCCTATGTCTCTTCCATTGACCCAAAAGGTCTTTGTCTTTTTCACTTTTGTTTTGTGTTTTCCTTTTGGGGATGATGCAAAGCATTGAGACCGAAATATCTCCCTCATGTTGACTCAATTTTTTTTTTTTCTTGTTTTTTCCTTTTGGGGATGATGTAAGGAATTGAGATCACAATTTATCTTCCATGTTGACTCAAAATGGACTTTCTTTTTCATTTTTTTTCACTCTATTTGTGTCATTCTTCCAGTTCTATGTATATTTGGGGAATGATGACAGTTTCGAGCTCTTTCATAGAAACATTGCAGCAATGAACATACTAACCCAAAATCCATAGATCCCTTATGTGTTTAGTGTGATTTCTTTTATGGGGGGAAACTCCCTTTCTTTGTCTTTCATTTTTCCTTGACATGACGCAACCTAACTTCAAAACATATGACTTGGCATAGAGCTTTCTGAGTTGGCTCTTGTGTCTTGTTTTCTTTTTTCTTTTCTTTTTCTTCTCTACTTTCAAGTAATTTCTCATAGAAAAATGTGTAGCAATTCCTTTAAAGTGGGGGGCATACATTACCATAATTCATTTGCATTCTTGGTTCCTAGCATAACCTTGTCATTTGCATAATGCATTTTTTACTTTGCGGATGACATTGGGTGTGATGTCCTTCATAAGTGTGATCTATCTCAGCATATTGCATTCCTCTTGGTGGCTTGATGTGACACACTACATCCCCTAAGTTGTGAATATACTATTCTTTGATTGGTCCTCTCTTGGAGACATTAGACACAATGCTCCCTAAGTGATTGACCTTGCATAAACTTAACAACACTCCTTTGAACATATTTTAATTTTTGCATTTTTCCACCTTGCATAACACAGCTTGCATAATTATGGTACTTTTTCTTTTTAGCATTTGTCTCTATGGCACCTTGTTAAAGTTATCAACATGCATAACTTTAACATGGTTGAGTGGGAAGCCCACCTAGAGGTATGAATTTTCCCCTAGCCACTTTTGTATTTTTGTGAGTTCATACCAACTAGTGTATGTATCTTAGCTTTTTGGGCCTTCTTACCCCACGAACAACTAGTTTCATGGCCCCATAGTGAGTACATTTGGGCTTTCTCACTTGGCAGACCATCTTGTGTTCTGTCACCCCAGAGTGCGTATACATTCTCTTTTAGCCTAGATCTTATCCACAACTAGTTGGATTAGTGATTGAAGCTTCATTCAATTCATTTCAAACACTTGCATGTTCCTTTGTTCTTATGTTTAGTTTTCCATGGGATCTTCGTCCTAGCAGTTTGATCATCTCTCTTGATTATTGTATTCAATCTTGCTAATGTAAGTGCATTTGATCCCTCCTCTTAATGTTCATGGCTACTTTAGTGTGACTTTGAAGCAGGTTCATCCTCTCACTAAAGTGGGGGCTTGAATGTGTCATAGAGAAATGGTCCCTTGTCATTTTCATGGCCTTTTAGGTCTTATTTCATGATATTTGATATATTTTTCTTTGATTTTATGTTACAACATGGCTTGAACATGCATATTTAGGTACTAAACTTCAAATAATGATTTCTTTTGAAGGTGTTGTGAAGTTTTGTAAGATATTTCTACATTCTTCTAGACTTTATTCATTACAATTCACCTAAAAAATCACCTTTTTACACATCATCAAGTCCTATTTTGAAGTGTTGTAAAGTCTTGTGATAAGATTTCATGCTTTCCTAGGCACAAATTCACTATTTATCTCTTCTTATGACTTAATTGACCCCATTTATGCCCTCATATGCTTTAATTAAGTGTATTTTTGGATATTATCCTGACAAAAAACATTAATTTAAACTTAATTCCTGACACTTTTTTTTAGGTCCTAGATGGGACCCACTCGCCATGGGTGGCAAATGAGTCCCCCTTGGCCCCAAATTCAAAATATTTTAAATTTCTTTTTAGGATTTTATTAAAAATCACTTGATGTTGCCCTGTGATGAGGTATGAAAGGGAAACTATGACACTAGATTGTATAAATAGGATTTTTTCATCTCCAACAATATCATTCATCCAAGCAACCTCATACAAGCATTCAAGCATCTTAGAACATCTTTTCGAGAAACATTCAAGCATTTTGAAGCATCCATTGACATTACTTTAGACTTGCATTATCAAGGGTTTGGTTAGTTAATAACACTTGTATGTTATTATTTTATCTTTCATTTACATTTCATTATTCTATTAAGGGTTTGATTACCTCAAGTGGGGTTTGACTAAGGAAAACCCCTATTTTCTAATCCTCAACCATTTTTCCCTCTTGCATGTGTGTTTGCAGACTTAGGTATGCAAATTTATAAAAAAATTATGTGTTGAAAAGTGGAAAGAAAATTCAACTAGGTGTTTCAAGTCAACTTAAGTATATTTCAAGCTTGAAGAGAGTTCTCTATCCATTTCTTGCAAAATTGACTTCGGCAACTTAACAAGTAGACATTTCCAGATTTGGTGTTGCAGAGTTGTCTTCTAATTTTTCATAATTTTGGGAGAGGACTGATTTTCCATCAATGGTGAATGAGTCCCACCTTAGGATTGAAAATCTGAGCTTTTTCATATTACATATCCTGACTATTAGAAACTAGTTCCTGACTCTATTTTACTATGAGGAGGACTCATTCACCACCCTAAGTGAATGAGTCCCACTACAAAAAATTAGTAATTTTCATCAGCATCTAGAACACTCCAGAGTCATTACAATTCATCCTTGTACTTTTTGTTTTGCATTATTTTTCATTTACATAGTTGTTTTCATATCATAATGTGTTTACAAACATAGCTTAAATTGCACTTTTGCATTCATTTTCACTCATTCAGATCAGTTAATTGCATTTAGTTTACTTCATTTAGGCATAACAACATCACACATAACATTAATTGAATGAACTCTATGCATTTTTGGGTCCTATGATCTCTCTCCTTTTAGGTGAAAAACCCTAGAAGAGCTAGAATTGTCCATAGTGACTTGAAAATCTATGGTTCAAAGACATTCAAGTATGAGGATGAAATGAAAAAAATCGATGAAGAGGAAAGAGAGCTAGAAGACCTTGATCCACTAATTGTGAAAATAGAAGCCAGAGGACAAGGTAAGTATAAGGGGAAGTTGTGTATTAAATGTTTCTCTTGCAATAAAATAGGTCATTTTGCATCAAGGTGTCCTGAGAGAGTTTCCAAGCCAAGATTTAATAATCCTGAATTCCAAAAGAAGTGTTACTATGTTGCTGATGAAGGTTTGATAGATGATGAATCTAATAAAGGAAATGCAAGTGAAGATAAATTTGTATTTATTGCTATCAAGGAAAATAATCTCGTGTCTACTGAATCTGCTAATTGTACAAATGTGGAGAAAGCCCTAGCTGCTCGAGTTGAAGAGAAGGATGAATGTATAATTGATAGTGGTTGATCTCATCATATGACATGAGATAAAAGTAAGATTGTGAGTTTGGAAAAGTATGATGGTGGTGTTGTGAGATTTGGTAATGAAAAAGCTGATGTGATCCATGGCAAAGGATGTATTTCTCTTGATGGTAAGCATAATACTGATGATGTTCTTTATGTTGAAGGTTTGAAGAATAATATTTTAAGTGTTGGACAAATGGTTGACAAGGGATACAGTCTTTAGTTAATGGATGGTAAGTACAAAATATTGGGAAATTATGGAAATGTGATTGCATTAGGTACAAAAACCAAAGGTAATATATTTCACCTAAGTGTTGCTAGAAAAAGTTGCTTGATTGCTCAAATTGATGAAAGATGGTTGTGGCATAGGAGAATGTGTCATGTTAACTTTGATAATATTGTCAAGATAAGTTCTACTAAGGCTGTGAGAGATCTTCCTAAGTTGATGAAACCTACTAATGCCATATGCAAGGAATTTCAATTAGGAAACCAAACAAGAATTTCATTTTGAAGCAAACAACAAAATTCAAATTGATTGTTGGATCTTGTGCATACTAATTTGTGTGGTCCTGCTAGAGCTTGAAGTTTACAAGGATACAAGTACTTCATGTTGCTTATTGATGACTATTCAAGAATGATGTGGCCTACTTTCTTAAGGGATAAATCTGAAGCTTTGGAAAAGTTCAAGATATTTAAGGCTATGGTTGAGATAGAGATAGGTCTAAATATTAAGTGTCTGAGATCAATGTATGTGTAGGATCATGATGGACTAAAAAGTTGCAATATGATGGGTATGTGGCTGATGACTATTTTTCTTCCCAAAATTGATGAAATGAAAAGGGTTTTTAAAGGATTTTCTCATCTTTCCACTAATATAAATTATTCTTTACTTTGAATTTAATAAGTAGTTATTATTAATTTTCTATTCAAATTACGACTAAAGTCCTAATTGATAGGCTGATTGGAAAACATCTATAGCTTTCAAATGGTATCACATTTTTTGAATCCAAAACATGTGTCACATTCTATGCTTCACATACTATAGGATTAAAAAAAGAAAAATTGAATTTCATGAAGCTTTGACCAACTTAAGGTGGTTAGACATACGAGTTTTTATATTTTTTTTAAAAGATTAATAAAAAATGTATAATTAATTATTTACTTGGAAAAAAGTTAAAAAAAAATATGCATCACATTGGGGAATGAGTCCTCTACTTATATCTAAAATCCTATAAAAAAATTTATCATTTTATTGTGGTTAGGGTGGTCAGACAAACACCTACTTCTTATTTTTTCCCTGAAATTTAAGTACCACTACATTGAAATTTCAAATTTTCACCAAATAGATTTTATTTTAAAAAAAAACCTAGTAGTTTAGAAACTAAATTCAATTTTCTACGGATTCTATTCTTACATATTTTTGAAATAATATAGATAACTTATTCAAATTTTTACATCAAGTTGCTTAACTCTGAATTTTTTGAATTTTTTACCACTTAAGGGCCTTTTTTTCCATGATGATCCTACACATACCCATTAGATAGAGGTGGTGAATTCACTTTTGGTGAGTTCAATTCTTTCTGTGAGGAACATGGAATAAAGAGACAATTATCTACATTGCAGACCCCTCAACAAAATGGAGTTGTGGAAAGGAAGAAAAAAATAGTTCTAGATGCTACCAGAACTATGATGTTGGAAGGAAACACACCTCATATCTACTGGAGAGAAGTTATGAGTACTACTGTGTACATACTTAACCAAGTACAAATCAAAGTTGATATTGGTAAGACTCCTTTTGAGCTATGGACTGGTCAAAATCCTACTGTTAGATATTTCAAGATCTTTGGAAGCAAGTGTTATATCAAAAGAGATGAAGATATAGGAAATTTTTATGCTAGGAGTGATGAAGGAATATTTTTGGGTTATTCTACTAAAATCAAGGCCTACAAGTGTTATAATAAGAAATTGAATAAAATGGTTGAAAGTGCAAATGTTAAGGTTGATGAAGACATAGGTGGACCATCCAAAACCTATGGATATGATTTTGATGATCAAAATGATAGTACAAACAAAAGTCATATTTCAAATCAAGTCCAAATCATTCTAGTGAATCAAGAAGATCAAGAGGAAGGATAAATTGGTGGAAGATAATAATAGAGATTAGACAAGCCCAAAGTTCAAGAACTCCCTAAGACTCTGAGGTATGCAAGGTTGAATCATTCAGAGAATCAAATCATAGGTGATAAGAACAAAGGTGTTTAGATTAGGAGAAAGATTGTAGAAGAATACTATTTGATTTCAAAGGCTGAGCCTAACAATGTGAATGAAGCATGCAAAGATGAACATTGGGTTGAAGTAATGAAGGAGGAACTATAACAAATTGAAAATAATGATACATGGATTCTTGTTCCTAGACCTAAGGATAAAAATGTAATTGGAACTAAATGGGTCTTTAGAAACAAACTGAATGAGCATGGTGAATTGGTTAGAAACAAAAGGAGAATGGTATGTAAGGGATATTCATAGATGGAAGGTGTTGATTTTAAATAAATCTTTTCCCTTGTTGCTAGAATTGAAGCTGTGAGATTGTTTCTTGCTTATGATGCTTACAAAAACTACAAGGTTTATTAGATGGATGTTAAGTTAGCTTTTCTAAATGGCGAGTTGGGAGAAGAGGTGTATGTTGAACAACTAGATGGATTTCAATTGATTGATCAGGGAGATATGGTTTGTTAGTTGAAGAAAGCATTGTATGGACTCAAGAAAGCCCCTAGAGCATGGTATTCTAGATTGGATAAGTACTTGGTGAAGCTTAGATTTAACAAAGGTACTACTGATAGTAATTTGTATTTCAAGATTGATCATAATAGAGATTTGATTATGGAAGTTTTGGTTGATGGTATCATATTTGGAGGAGATGATAGCTTTTGCATGAAATTTTCTAATGAGATGCAGAATGAGTTTGAGATGTCAATTATTGGAGAGATGAAATTCTTCTTGGGATTGCAAATTACTCAGTTAGATAAAGGGATCTTTATAACTCAGTCCAAGTATGTGAAAAATATTGTTGAATAAATTTGGTATGGAAGACTCAAAGCCAGTTGGTACACCCATGGTGATTGGATGCAAGTTGACAACTGCTGATGATTCTCCAAAGGAAAATCAAACTAGATATATATCAATGATTAGTGGATTGCTCTATTTGACTCAAACTAGGCCTGATATCATGAATGTTGTATGTATTGTTGCAAGATTTCAAGTTGATCCTAAAGAATCACATGTGACTTCTATGAAGAGGATTTTCAAATAATTTAAGGGGATAGTTGATTTTGGCCTATGGTATCCTAAAGATGATGATCTTACTTTGAGTGCCTTTACTGATGCTGATTGGGTAGGAGATGTGAATGACAAGAAAAGTACTAGTAGTGGAGCATTTTTCTTGGGAAATCAGCTGATTTCATGGTTAAGCAAAAAGCATAATGTTATTTCTTTATCTACTATAGAGGCATAATACATTGTTGCTACTAACAATTGTACTCAAGTACTATGGATGAAGCAGATGTTGAAGGATATTAGAGTTGTGTATGATGAACCTATTGTTATATTCTATGATAACTCAAGTGCTATTAACATATCTAAGAATTTGGTGCTTCATTCCAAGACCAAGCATATATCTATCAAGTTTCACTTTTTGAGAGAGAAAGTAAGTGAAAAGGAAGTCAGATTGGAGTATCTGCCTACTAAGGATCAGATTGTAGACATATTTACCAAGCCATTTATTAAGGATAATTTTGAGTATCTCAGAGGGAAGTTAGGGGTGATTAACCCTCCTAATCAGAACTAAGATGCATTGATTTGCATCAATCTGTGTATTTCATGGTCATATTTTGATCCGTATTGATGTAGTGGTGGCTGCTACTCAGGGGGAGTAGTCATATTTTCAAATGTTCAGGTGTTCACATATGTGGTTTAGAGCTTGTATAGGAAATATATTTTTCATTGATGAAAAAGGGGGAGAAGATTAATGTGAAAAACTTTGTGGGAAGAAGAGTCATGTGAAAGAGTTGGGGAGAAGAGTAAAAACCTAAGGAGGAGTAAGTGTAAAGAGAAAGTTGGATTGATGATTTTTTTACATCATGTGTTTCCATAAATGCCAAAGGGGGAGATTGTTGGATGTTGTGGCTATGTTGCTAATATGTGGTTTTCATTTATGTCAACACTATTAGCATTAATGCATTAGAAGTTGTATATGTCGAGGATATTAAGAAAATTGTAATAAGAAGTGCTACAGGTTGTCAGTGGTGAAGTGAAGTTTAGTATGTCGGTGAACTTAGTACATTGTTGTTCAAAGGTTGTGGACTAAAGGTTTTCTTTTTGAGTATATCTAGTTTATCCGCATCAAGTTTTAGAGATCCACGTGAAGATTAGCAGATTCTATTTTCTCAGTTCAAAATATGATTGATATAATCAGAATATTTTTGTAAGATAGTGTGTCTTCCTTTGTAATTGAGTAGTGAGCTCTAGGCAGTGTGCCTAAATGCATGTGCATTACCCAATCATATTTCCTTATACTTTTAATAGATTATAATCTTGTGGACTGACCTCCACTATGGTTTTTCCCCTAATAGGGTTTCCACGTAAAAATCTTGGTGTTATTTGTGCTTCTGATATGTTTTTCATATATTATTTCATGATTAATGATCATATCTAACAATAAGGTTATAAAGTTGAATAAGTTGAAAATTCAGTGACAACTGATTCATCCCCCCTCTCAATTTTCTACCCTTGTGTTGCCAACACCATAGACATATTCGATGAAGATACCTTTCACAGTCTTGTTCTCCAACTTTATTCACTTCTCATTTGGCACATGTGCATATGCCTCACAACCAAAAAATCAAATATGTCTCAATGAAGTCTTGTGACCCGACCATGCCTCTATTGGAATATTAGCAATAAGAGCTAATGTAGGATACTTGTTAATTAGATAACAAGTAGTGGAAATAGCTTCAACCCAAAAAAAATGTTTTAGACTAGCACCACTTAGCATACGCCTTCTCCATTAGTGTCTTATTGATTCTTTCTACAAGTTCTTTTTACTGTAGAGAATACAAAGTTTTATTTTTTGTATGAATTCCACAATCATTACAAAATCTATCAAAATCATTAGAGAAAAATTTACTACCATTATTAGTCCTCAAACATTTTATTTTATTTCTAGTTTGCATCCCAACTATTTCTTTAAATTCTTCAAGTCAATTAAAAACTCTAAATTTACTCTTTATAAAATATATCCATGTCCTACTATAATCATCAATAAATGAAACATATTATGTTGATTTTCAAACTAAAGGAACATCTACAAGACCATACACATCAATTAATAAGATCTAATACACCACAATATTTATGATAACTATAGTAAAACTAAATACAATTTTTTTCATAAATGTAATGCTCACATAATTGAAAATCAAGATTTTAATTAGACAACCATTCAACAAAAAAAATATTTTTCAAGGTCATTAGACCCTTTTCTCCATGCATTATTACCTATGCAAGTTTACAAATTTACAATGAGTGCATCACCATCTTCCTTCTTGAAATCGGATCATAATCAAATTTCTTTTTTATATTCTTCTTTGCACTACTTATGGAAGTGTCTACACTTACTATATTTCCAACAATTTTTTTTTGACTTTCTAGGAGATTTAGATCTCCCATTGGACTTGGGTTTATAATCCTTCTCATTGTTCTTTCCTTTCTCCTAGGTCTTCTACAAAAATTTAGGGCCTCCTTGGCACTGATGAATACCTTCCTCCTTATCTCTTAAAATTTTGAAAAAACCATCACAACTTTAGTATTCAAGATAATAGTACTCCCAATAGACATAACAAGAGAAACCCATGAATCAAGCAAAAAACAAAGAAAGATCTAACATTTCTCCTTCTAATCCATTTTGACACCAATTGATGCCAATTGAGCTACCAATATATTGAATTCTTCTAGGTGGCCTATAATTTATCCACCCTCTTCTATTCTCAAGGAATACAATTTCTTCCTCAAGAAATTATTAATCACTAAAAATTTTGCTTGATACATATCATAAATTTTCTTCCATAGTTTTTTATGTAGAGATATCTTCATGGAAATTAATAAAAATATATTCTCCCAAGAACAATATAATTATAAATTTGTCTTTATGGTCCATAACATCATATTGAGAAACCAAAGTAAGATATGTGGGTCTTAAAACTTTTTCATCGATAACATCCCATAGATCTCAATCTATCAAAATATCCTCCATATTCAACTTCCATATCTCAAATTTATTTATAGAAAATTTATTCACCTCTATTCTCCTTGATGAACTTACCATTTGAAACTTCTTGCACCTATATCCCAAAGTTTCTTCTACACAAGCTCCCCCTCAAATCTAGATTAGCTAAAAACCCAACAACCCATAAATAAAAAAAGGTGAAAAGACTTTGACACCACTTGTAAGGAAGCTAAGGTAGATAAATAGCTTTCTACACTAATATTGAGAGGAGGGTAATGATTTTTTTTAGATCATTATAATAGTTACAAAATCTAAATGAAAATAAGCACAAATATCATGCATACCAAAAAACACCGATTTATGTGGGAAAAACACTTTCAAAAGAAAAAACCCACACTCTAAACAATGTCTAATATATTATATTTTATGTCAAATAATACATAAGTATCCAAATTTCACAACCCTTAAAATTCCTTTCAGATTTCTTGTCATCATATTTTATTAGCATAAATTTTCAAGGATGATGGCTACCCACCTTATTGTCATGTTAAAAAGAATTCATTCTAGTAGTGACCCATTATTGATGTGGCCTTTGAGATACTTAAACAATTTGTTTACATGAATCTAATCCTTGCCATCCTTGACCTCTTCAAAAAATATTTATTGTAAGTGATACCTTAGACTCACGATTGGGTTTTTCTTTAATGCATTATGGGTGACCCCTTGACTTCATTAGTGAGACCCTATTGAAAAAATATTGATGCTAATTCCACCTATGAGAAGGAAATTATTTTTATTCATCATCATGTCCACGAGTGGTATTGGAGTACAACACCACTGAGAGGGGGGTGAATCATTGGTATGACATATTAAAATGAACTTAAATTAATCTTTCCCAACTTTGAACATGTAGAATGTTGGTTTCAGAATAGTTAAATTATCAAGTGTAGCATTATGCATGCAAAGCTATCTAACTTGAATGAACATAAAGAACATAATTAGATCACAAAAGATAAAGACCCCATAACATAATGTTTATGAGTGTAAGACCCTTTACAAAGAGAAAAAACCACTCAGAAAAGATTGCCTCACTCACTTAATAAAATATCACTGATTACAAAACCTCACTGGCTAGTTTTACAACCTCACTTGCTAACCAAGAAACCTCACTAGCTTAAACAAGAAACCTCATTGTTTACAACCTCACTCAGTTTTTGAGTTAGCAACTTCGTCACTGGAAAATAATCTTTTCACATTAAAATGATTCTAAAAATAAAATGAAAGAGTATAATCTCTATTTCATTACAAATAATTTCTTGATTGTCTTATTTTCATTGGAGACTCAAGAATCTATATATTTGTGTATGCAAATAAAACTAGCATGATGAAGTGCTTCAAATTTTCAAAATAGATTATTCATCAAAGCTTTCAACATAAACACAATAATGAATCTTTGCAGAGTGTAAATCACATCTTCATCAAACTTGATCCATGATTCCATTAACAAAAAAATCTCATAGAACCCACACCACTGTCAAAACTTGCACAATGAATTTTTAGAGATATTAAAAAAATATGATATCTAAAAATAGTTACAAACCAATTACAAAAGAGATGGCGTTTCACATTCCTATCAAAGAATGAACTCAAGAAGGTATCCATCTTGAAATTTAAATGTAAATCATTGATTTACAATAATTGGTTTCTTATTTTTATTATAATACAAGTTCTTGGATTTAGCCCCATCTTTATCAAAGTAGTCCAAACTTCATTTATTCAAGATTATATGCCTAGCCATCAATGTTGATGGTTTGAAGAGGTAATACCTTTCTTGTCTATTAGGAAAGTAAAATTTCCAACACTCTATAGAGGTGCTCTCTGTTGAGATGTTTAGTTAGCTTCTTGCATATCACTTGATTTTTTTTAAATAATTTTTGTTCCTTGAAATATGTTTTGAAATGTTAATGGTATATTGTGAGATCTTTCCTTACCGTTGCGATCATTATATAATGATCTTAGATGCAAAGGTAGTTTCTATAAAGACTGTGATTCACACATTCAATTAGGAAAAATGTAATACCATTAGGGAATTTAGAAGTTCGTGCCCTAGGGGCTTTAGGAGCTCTCTAAATTTCATCAAAAGACTTAAACCCTAAATCTTAGGGATTTAGGAAAAGATTAATAACAAAAAAAATTCATATCCAATAGCTTCATTTGTGCATCAATAAAAAATTAACACCATGAAATGAACTATAAAATTAAGCAACCTATAAGATAAAAACACATCATCATGATGCCATTATGTAATAAAGATGAACAAAGGAATGTGACCTTTGAAAACCATCAACCAATTATCTTTGAAAAAAAAACTATGAGAATCTCTTGGACATTAACCTTTGCTTAATACTAACCTTTCCTTCATGTTGCACCAAAACTTCCTTTGAAGCAGCTTGGACATCATTATGAAATGAAGGAACACCTTGAACACCATTATATGTTACATCTACAAGTTTGCATCAAATTAATATGAACAAGTACCCTGTCTTTGCATAATGCACAAAGGAAACAACATTCACCAACATAAATTGTGAACCTATACCATGAAGTGAACCTTTGGATGCATTAGACATCAACACCCTGAAGATGTATCAATCACTATAATAATGAAGAAATCACCTTATAAGGACTAAATGTAACTAACAAACTGATATCTTTGGCATCTTTGACATCAATGACAAAACACATGCCAACAAACTCCCACTTGGGCATTGATGTCAACCAACACCAACACCTACACCTAGTTTCTCTTCTCCCCTTTTGAAAACAATGAAGAATAAATTACACACTCCCCCTATCAAGAAGACCTTCAAGATCCATTAGCACAACAAATGTCATTAACATCAAAGCTTCATTGTCATCAAGCAAAAATTAAAGTCAATGTCAGCAAAAACATGAATCATTGTCAAGTATCAAACCACCTTCCAATTTCATCAAAAAAAATCTCCCACTATCAGAGCATAGTAATAAATGTAAAAATTTGCATATATACTCCTTGATGTATGCCAAAAACTTTGCACAAATCACCAATTCACAAAAAACACTAAACAAGACAAGCTAGAGCAAGATTTTACATTGTGCACTAACCAACAACTCTTGACCATTCATATCACTAACCTTTTAATCACTTTCCATTAGATCAACATGATCAAGACTATCATGATATTTTTTTTGTTAGCAAAATACACTAAAATTTGAGAACATTCAATGTGAATAACCATGTTAACTAAATATAAGAAGACATGAATGATATACCCAAAAACACTACCCCAAGAGCATTGTACTCATGGCACCATACTGCTGAGAAGATGACAAGACATTGGAACCTCAAAAAGTGGGGGAAAGCATTGATTAAGTGCTATCACACCCACTTTCAAAGGTATTCCACTCAAGGATAACCCTAGAGATCTCAATGAAAAAGAGAAAGCGATCTTACAATAGGGTTGTCCTAGGGGATGAATATGATTTAATGAGGGGTTCACTACCAAGTTTTGACTTGGAAAATACAATGACATGCAAGATGAAATGTTAAACCCTAATATGATGAAAGCTTAATTTAAATGACCTAGAAATGCAACAAGAACAAAATAGAAAGCTACCGTACAAAATGTTTGCACCTGGAAAATTGTAGAGACTTGAGTGGAAACTTAAAATTCTACAAATTCTAAAATTTTAGCCTATTAGGACTCATTTGCCATTTAGGGAAAATCAGTCCCAGTTCTAGATTTCTACACAGAAGCAAGTTTCAGGAAAAATGGATATCTAAACCCACAAAAATATTTGAAAAAATACTATAGTGGGACTCATCCATTTTGGATTTTATGGAAATTCAAAGTCTAAATCTTCCCTTCTTAGTCTACTCAATCTGCTCCTCTAGGTTCCTGGATTCAAAACTCTAATATCGAGGATGTAGATGACCTTTTTGTGAATATTATGTCTTTAAAAATGGGGAGACAACTCCAACAAGCTTGCAACCTAATCTTTAATGATCTTCAAGTCTTCAAAGCATCTAGATTTTCAATCACACAAAGCGAGAGAAAAACTTGATGATTGTTAGGGAATAGGGGTTTTCCTTGGTCAAACCCCTTTTAGGTAATTAAACCAAATGAAGAAACAATGGAATGAAGGCATGGAACATGGAAAAAATAATATGAATCATGGACAATGATACCTTGAATTATGCCTTGTGAATGATGTCTTGTAAATCTACAACTCAACATGAAGTGGCCATGAACGATGTAGACCTTGATCTTTGACAATAGGTGTAGAACAATGCTTGATATTAGATCTTAAATGCTACATCACAACACTAGCTCAATAACATGCTTGATGCTTGATATCCTTGAAATGATGATGGATCTTGAATTGTTGAAAGAATTGATGAATAATTTTTCCCTTCAATGCCTTAAAATTGAACTTAAAAGATATCATGATTACCTTATGAAGAATTAGAATGCTTAACCCTTGCCTGCTTGACTTGATAACATGAATGTATGATGAAATAGTGATTTGAGAGCTCATTTATATAGGAAACCCACTCACATGACTGTTAATTTGATCCCTAAGGTTGACATAGGAGAAATTTGAACTTAAAACTCATTATTTCCTACTCAAACCTTGAAAATAGCTCAAATGGGACTCATTTTCCAAGTTGGGTGAATGAGTCCCACCTAGATGAGACTCGTTCATCCAAAGTGGCAAATGGGTCTCACAGTGGCTATTTTTCTAGCTAGAATGTCACAAAGTCAAGAAATGAAGCTTATATGTTGATCTTGTCAAAATTTTCATTAAAATATGCCATTGGATGCATAATATAGGGTCATAGGGGCCTATTAATGATGATATAAAGTTCATAAATGCAAGAGGGCCCAAAATTCAATGTGGAATTGTAAATAAATACAATTTAAAACACTAAATTAAGGAAAAATTAGGTCTATTTAGCTTAGATGGGCCTTAAATCCCATGTGAATGTGTAAAACACATTACAACTCTAGATTAGTCCCACCTTAGTTTACAAACCTCCTAAATTTAATCTAAAAGTGTAAATAAATACATTTTACAACATTACATTAAGGAAGAGTTAAGCTAATTTAGCTGAAAAAGGGCCCAAGGCCTAATGTGGATGTGTAAAACACCTCACAACACTAAACCAAGGTGATATTAAGTCCTTTTTGTCATTAATTATTCCCAAATCGAGCAAGGAAAAGGAAAAATTTTCTATTTTTCCATCTAGCCCCCACTTTAGTGAGAGGGTGAACTTGTTTCAAATTCACACTAAAGTAGACATTCAAGAGGGGTCTGAGTGTATCAATGCAGATGGTCTAGGATAACAAAGAATGAGGATGGGATCAAGCCCCTAGGATCAAAGATCCTAATTCAAACCAACATATAAGAAAAAATGGACACACACTAGGTGTATGATTTACAACAAAACAAGATACACAAACATGCAATGCCAATAAATAAGAGAAAGAAAAACAAAAATAAGAAAAAAATATAAAAAAGGTGGATCAAGCTTTAACTATTTGTCCAACACGTTGTGGATAAGATCTAGGTTAGTTTTCCAAAAATGCATACTCACTCTGAGGCAATAGAACTCTTGGTTGTCTATTGGGTGAGAAGTCCCCAAAGGTGAGAAACATACCCTCATGGCTGGTATGTACTCACACACACACACAAGTGGCTATGGGGAAATTCATGCCTTGGTCGAGCTTCCTGCTCCAACCATACCAAAGGTATACCTCTTGATAAGTTTGATAAGGTGCTACTCAAAAATGATCTTTGAGTTCCACAAGGAAAGAAAAATTTTGTATTCTTAAAACTCATAGACAAAGAAGATGGCTCCATAGGCATGCAAACTATGTTATGCAATGTGCCCATATAACAGTTGTTGTGAACATGAAACAGTGTAAGGAATGTTCAAAAGGATTTTGCTTAGTTCAAGAAAGTTCTCTTCTTAGAGAACATTGTTCCTAATGTCTCCAAGAGAGGAAAAGTCAAAGAAATATCACACTCTTGGAGGAAATAAAACCCAATGACACCACCAAGAAAAGGACGCATCACAAGAAAAAAGAAAATTGCATAGTGAAACATGAGTGTCAATGTATTCCCCCACTTTAAACTTGTTGCTAACACCATTACTGTGAGAAATTTATTTAAAGTAAAAGAAGACATGAGAGCTTAGTCAGAAATCCATATGCTAAGTCATATGTTTATGAACCAACTACATTACGAATAAGTATGTCACATGCAAGCCAACTTAGGGAATTTCATCCACATACCAAGCTTGCTCTTATATTTACATGAAAGGTGATCAACTAGCCAAAAGAGACAACAACAAGTGACATACGAGGACAAGGATACTTAACCCCTTTCCCCCACTTAGTGCAGGACAAGGATGAGTCAAAATAAGTATCATTTGGAGGAAATAGGTGCTTCAACACAAGGAAGAGCACCACAATCCTAAAGATGCTGAATTTTATTATGCAAAGCCTTACATTCATTATTAGAATGACCATGAGCTCTATGATATGGAAAAAATGAATGTTTGTAGCAAAATTTGTTCTATGTTCTTGGAGGGAGAGTTATCAAATGATCTTGGAGAAGTCTCGACAGGATACCTTCTTGATTAGAAGATGTTCCTTTATTTTGCGAAAAAGATATATCTTGCTTAGTACAAGGTGTCATACTTGATGGAGCTTCTAAAATTCTAAGGAATTTTCTCTATGCCCCTTGGGCTTAGTCTCCTTTTAAACCCTTGTCCCCATGAATGAGTAGGGTTTTATTTGCAAATACATGGAAACGTTATAATTTCTAGTTGACCTACTCTATCGATCACTGATCCCTTAAGTCATCTCTTGAGCCATAGTTTCATGTTGGTTTACCAACCCCTTGAGCTCGAGGCACCGATCACCAATTATTCTATTGACTTTAGCTTATTCCCTAAGCCGGGTTTTGATTTTTCCCCAATGACCAGAGCTTAATTCACTCACTTTCAAAGGTAATATCACCATCGGCTAAAAAAAATCTTTTCCATTAAATGCTAACATTGTCTAGAGTGCATGTTTAGAGATTCGAAGATCCGAGATGACATCTTAGCCATACCCTGGTAGCTTGCAGGTGGTAAGTACCAGTAGATTAAAAGTAGCGAGGCTAGTGAAGAGTGGACGCATGTCCCATACGATGTGGGGCCCAACCTACACTACCAAGCTCGTGGCCCATGGTTCTAGACTGATGGCCAAGATCAGAAGCAAGGGTGAATCTCCATTGTTCCCTGCTGGCTTGCAAGGGAAGATGGAGGTTGGTTAAGAGCTACGGGGTCAGCGAGATTGTGACACATGGCTCAAACCTTTCAATTCACAAGATGCATGGGATCTGATAACAAGGAAGTTGGTGTTCAATATGGATTAATATCATTGATCGAAGACAATTCAGTGATGCTTCACTAGATTTCAAACCTAGTCAATCTGGGGAGAATTGTTTGATTTTCCAGCTCTTCAGGAGATCAACAAGTAATATTCAAAGTTGGAGAAGGACATGTGATAGCCATTTTATTCTATAAACATTGCACATTAATGGCTAGATTTCTACAAGAGTGATCAATTTGATCTTAATTCATGTGGAAACACAAATCCTGGTAATCATGAAGTATGATCTACAAATTTCCATGCAATTGGGAAATAAATGGTGACAGTGCGCATGCCAACGAGTTGCCTAGATTATGAATGTGATTTGATAAACATTGATTATGGGTGCCATCACTTCACACAATAAATATAGAAGGAATAGTTGCTATTCGTGCCATTCACACTTAGCAATTAGAAGTTTCTTGATTAAGACAAGGTGAGTTTGGGAAATTATCAGATAGGGAAAATGAGTAAACCAGTGAGAAGGTCTACTTGCTTGAGCTCTCAAAAGCTCGACTCTACTATTCATGAAAGTTCCCTGGTCAACAAGCCCAAGCTTGTACCCACCAGATGTAGCAGGAGGTTACATTTCTAAGATGTTGATGCTCAATGGGTAGATGACAAAGGCAAGCAACTAGTGCATTTTGTTACTAGGGCTAGAAGAAAGATAAGGTATGGGTGTGGCTCCTTCAAATGCCAGAATTCATCCATTGACCTCACAAGTAGCTCATTAGAGAATGAGATAAAGACTGAAATCTGACTATGCCTGGTACCTCTCAACCTTGGGTCAAAACCTGGCTCCTGGTGAGGGAGTATTATTTGTCCCACCTTTGGCTATTAGGACTCCAAGTGGAAGAGATGTTGTGATGAAGGACGACAAGGTTGAGGAAGGGGTTCAGGTTTCATCCCCAACTCTCTCCACTACTCAGAATGGTCGTGTGTACTAGGGCCGGTGTGTGAATGACAAAAGGCCTTCTAGCCTATGAAAGGTGGTGAAATTTTTGGTGTTGTTAAGGGTTGCTATGGTGGTGGCTTTGTTTTTACATGCATGGTACATTTTGGTGTTGGATGTCGACTATGTTCCCTTGTGGCGATGTAGGCTCTTGGTTCATTGTAGTGTGAATGGTGACAAAGGGGATTTTGGTGGCACTTTATGTTTCCCCTTTCTGGTGGAGGTTATAATTTCAGTTTTCCCCACTTGCACCATGTTCTTGCAAATTCAACACATGGGGAATTTTGAAATGCGAATCAAATGTAAGATGAAATAAAAATTTTGTATTTGAAATTTCATTTAAGCCTGAAGCTTGTGGCTCCCTTATTCTATAAAAGGGAATCCAGGGCTCACTTGTGGGAGGATGAAAATTCTAGTTAGGTTTTGAATCAAATCTACATGAGTAGAATGATAGGAATAGAGTAGATAGTTTGTTTTGAGCTTTTGGAAGAATATGTACAAATTATCTTAAATTGTTATGTAGATATGACTAATAAAGATGAATGAACGTATAATTCTAATATATTTTCTCCTTATGTGAATTTTGAATGAAATGCTAATGATATTTTCATTCTTCTTTGAACATCTATTCAAATTTATGTATTTTTTCCACTTTGATTCAAGTAATCAATTAAATTCTTAAATGGAGTCATAGATTTACAATTATTTGCAAGGGGTTTGATAAGTAGTTATGTATCAGAGAAGGTGAACTCCATAATGCAAATTTTTTATGAGAGTAGTCCATCCCACCAAATTTTATTGTCATTTATGTGTTACAGGTTCTTGTATATGTGACTCCATTGCCCAATATAATAAGGCACTGATCTATTCCTTAATGATTCACCTAAAGGGTTGATCAAATAATTGTCTGATGACCGACCTAAAGTCAGGGTTTAAATGCTTTCTTAAAATTTCATTAATCTTTATAAAAGTTTGTGTTAATTACCATGAGGAATACATTTTGATGAATGGGTAGAAAGTTACTTAGAAACAAGCCAATTTCATAATAATTGTTGCACAATTATCCTTCATTCAAATTGATCTATGAATATGATGTGTTCTATAAAGCATATCTTCAAATGAACATAGTAGGAACACCCTCGGCCCCACAAAACCTAAACCATAGAAGATCTCATTCATTGAATAGATCTTGTTAGTTGGCCAGTCATTTCAAGAGTCTTAAACATAGGAGTTGGCTATCCATTACAAATTTCTTAAGTGCACTGGAAAAAAAACCAACAATACTTACACAAGACTCTTTAGATTGCAAGATTTTGTACTCTCCTTTAGAGGAGGGTGTAAAATCTAATGAATTCAAATCATTAGTGTTTTGAATGATGACATTGGCATTAAGCAAATATTTCTTTGTTTGTTTCAATTCTTGCAAAGGGTAACAATCAAAACCACTAGTGTCTATTAGTTCATGATGCACTATTGTTAAAGTCAGATTAAAAGTATGTTTTGTAATAGTGTTGGTATTGAGTGAAGGTTTGTTTATTTCTATATCAAAGGAAAATAACCAAGACCACAATTCATTTCCTATGTGTTAGGATCTATAGGGTTACAAATACCTTGTTCTCTAGCACCACATCCTTTTCCACTATACCCAAGTTGTTTCATAAGCTCATAACCTTTTCCATCAAACTTTTTCATTGCTTTTGGATCTGGTGGTTGTTTGTAACCAGTTTCATTAAAGGTTGTTGTATAATTTTTTTTTGTTCCAAAGTGGTTGAGGTGGATGCTTTTGAAGGGTCCTCCAAGTTTTGTGTTGACAATACCACTTTTTCATTTCCCTTTTTAGAGTCTTTGTGCATGGTCTTGTATTCTCCCATGAATTTTGGTGTGAAATATTAGGAACCCCCATCATCTACTAATAGTTTTGTGACTTCCTTGATATGTTTTTCTTTGTCTTTCTATTATGTGGGTTCCACTCGTGTAGGTTGTTTCAATGATGCTAAAGGATTCTCATTGTTTTTCTCAATGTTTAAAAAACTATTTGGGTTATCATCTACTTTGAGTGTGTACACTTTGTTATTGTAGATATACTTCATTTTACGATGATGAGTAGAAGGTACCTAATTCATTTCTTGCATCCACGGTCTGCCTAAAAGGAGATTATATGAAATATCATGAGGCATAACATGGACCAATGTTTCCAATGTGGTCTTCCCAATTTTAATAGGTAAATTTATCACACCAAGCAATTGTTTTCATACATTGTCAAATCCCTTGATAGATAAAGAATTGGGTTGAATGTTTTATTTGTCCACCCTAAGCATGTCTAGAAGGTTTACACTACACATATTAAGAGTAGAGACATTGTTACCAAGTGTTCACTTTATCCCTATTATTTTATATTGAGCTATTATTATAAAAGCTTCATTTTGTTTTTTCACTTCCAAAGGAGGGATCTTAGTTTGTTGGAAAACAATGTCAAAATTTATTCCTTGAATCATGGTTGTTATGTAATTTGGTTGCACATTATAAGGGATAGGAACTTGTTGTAAGGAATTTTGAATCATGTTATGATAGTGAGGGGAGGCTTGAATAAGGTACCACAATGATATCTTAGAGGGAGTATTCTTTAGTTGTTTGACAAGATCATAATCCTTTCCACTATTTGAAGTTAAAATTGGAGGACTAGGTAAAATAGAATTAGGCAAGGGGAGGGATGTTGAAAGTGTTTTTCTTTTTGGTGGATTGTTTCTATTGTTATATGTATGAGCAATAGTATTATGACTCAGCTACCATGACACATTATTCTTAGGTGGGTAGAGGATGAATTTGGTTTTTTTTTAGTGTGAAGTTTGTGTGAAGGGGGGTAAAGGATGAGTTGAGGTTGAAAAATATTAACATCCCTTAGTGAAGGAGAGTCTAATACTACTTCATTATCTTCATCTAAGGGAAAAATATCATTATTGTCAATGTTTTTCCTTTTCTTACAACATGACATCTTCCATAGGAGGAAAGTTTTTAGGAGAGGTACAAGCTATATTTTCATGACATTCAAGGGTTGATTCTTCTAAAATGACTTCATCACATTTAAGGGATTTATTGATGGTTGGAATTTTTTGTTTATCAATAGTGGGGATATTTGGAGAAGGCTCTATTTGATTTTCTATGACTTCATCCTTTTTCTTTAAGGTCTCATTCTCTTGTGTCATTCTATCTACCCTAGTAGGAGATCTTTTAAGATGTTCATCACCTCCATGGTTAGATTTTGTGAAGTATCTTCATCACAAGTAGGGGAGGCATCAAGAGAAGGACTACTATGGTTTTCATGATTATGAATGGTTAAATGCTTTTTTTCAAATAGGTATTTTCAAATGTTAGGGACATCAGGAAGGAGAGAGATAAGGTTATCACTTTCAATCCACATGTCCTCCTGACAAATGTGATTTTCATGATTGTTCACAATTGTATCCTCTTTTACTAAAGCCTTCTTACAATTAGGGGAGGTGTTGAGAGATGGATTTTGGATAATCCAAGTGGTGGAAATGATCTCATATTCTTGTGTCATACTATCTTTCCAAGGTGGGGGAGAGAGAAAATCAAGACTCTCATGATCCGCAATGATTGTATCTTCTTTGCCAAGATACCTCTGTCACTAGTAGGAGAGGTATCGAGAGAAGAAAAAATATGGTTTTCACCACTGTCTATACTTGTATCTTCTATTATATCATCCTCACCAATAGGAAATGCAATATTAAGGATTGTATCAATGGTTTGATCCATTTTCTCTAAGATGCTTTCATAACTATGAAAGATAGTAGAAAGATGACTAAATTTTTTCTTAATGACCTCATTGATGTACTTGAAATTGAACTCATAAGGGGGGATGTTGTACTTATGCAATCCATCTTTAACCATATCAAAGCCACATCTCTTAAAAGAAAGCATGCTATCATGGAAAAGTAAGAAAGTGCAATGCAATGACCTAAAGTTAAATGAAATTTTTAGATGTGAAATGATGCAAGAGAATCTACCAAAATCTATCAACCATCAAGGGTACTGAAAACCCAAACTCAACTAAGAAGATCAAGTTGAACAAACTCCCAAAATTCCTTTCTCTTTTCATCTAAAAATCACATCATATTCACTTGAAACTTCAAGGCTATCGACAAGCCAAAACACCGCATCAATTTTCCAATCCTTTATCAAACTCAAATTCACCTTAACCAACATTAGATAGACTGAACCAAACCAATAACCTGATAAGAAATCACTGAACCAATTATCTCTTCACTATTCAATGCAACTCACTTCTTAGGGAAAAATAACAAAAAATCTTGCATTCATGCTCTCAAACTATCACCATTCATCCAATACACTAAAATCATCATGTTATTGATTGCAATAAACCAAATGCATATTCATAAACCACTGGTCCATCAGACTTACCATTAACTTGCAGTCAAAACATCTTTTTCCTCATAGAGTTCATCTTGCTCAAACATCCAAAAACAACATATTTTCCTTCAAAACCTTTTCCAAACATTTAGACACCTTTTACAACATCAATAAGGTATAATTCAATCAAACTCTAACACTTAGATCACTGTTAAAACAAATTTCCACATTCTTTACATTCAAGGCACTAATTGTCAATTAGGTCTTCATACCCTAAATTGGGTATTTCCTCCAATCCACATTGAAACAATCCAAACTATTTACACCTTCATGAGCCCATTTCAATCTTCTTTAAGATAAAAAAAAAAAACAAAGTATTGTTGTTTTAGAAAATATATAGAGATCAATTGATTGTTCTACAAAATCAATGCTCAAATTAGGCCTAATTTGTGAATCCAATACCCTTAGTCTAACTCCAAATTCCCCTAGAACCACAAACAGTCTTTATTCATGCCATATAATCATGTAAACAATTATTTCTTTCAAGAAACCCGTCCATTATTACAATGAAAATTAAAAACCTCTTCCTAGCACAATTTGATCCATGTATACAAGGGTTTATTGAAATTATCCTTTACCAACCTCATACCTCTATGCCAAAGATCCCAACACCTTCCATTTGGTCTGCCTAAACTATTGAAATCATCTCCTAACCATTTTGTAAGCTTGTGCAATGAGTTCCTTTATGAAGCCATCAATCCTTCATGAAAGACTGTATTTTCAGACAGTCACTCTAGTTTCTCATAAATAAATCTCCTTTTGATCTAAACCCCTTGAACGTGAAATTACATATAAAATGGAGAAACTAAACCAAATTTTCAAAATATTTCAATGGATAGAGATGGAGTTAGAGAATATAGAAACTCATTGTTTACCCTAGACAACGTATAGACAGTTTCATGAAGAAAAAAAAATAACATTCAAAATTGCACAAAAATATAGGAAAAAAAAGGAGGGAGATTGATTATTTCATCATGTACATAGATCCACGTGAGCCTTCAAGCCCAAATAAAACCATTCAGGGGTCTGAAAACAACTTTTTTTAGTATTTTTTAAGAAAAAGACAAATTTTATTCATGACTTTTCAATCCCTCCAATTCAATACATGCCTATACAATCTCACCCTATCTTGGCAATGAGTTAACATGACTTTTTAAAAGATTTACAACTTCCTCCATAGAATTAAACTACCCAAGCTACCTTATGACCTTTGGTATTCCTGATTTGTGCAGTTTTTTTTTTTTTTTTTTGTCTTTTTACAATTTTGACAACAAATGACAATTTTAAAAACATTATTCCCTAGAGACATATTAGGTATTCAAATACATTGGAATGGATCTCCACATGACTCTTCACCTTCCCTTTACATTCTCTTTTTCAATTTCTAGCTTTTTCTAATGAATTTTTTGCACTTTTGACATTTTGACCTCCTAGAACCTATTTGAGGCTCAATTACAATTGAATAGGCCTTATCATGACCTTTTACAATGCTTTACATCTGAAAATTCAAATTTTACAAAAAATGCTTGACGAAGACATAAAATCATAAGGTGCTACTGCATGATATAACCAACCAAAAAAGCTTTCCAAGTCCCTTGGAAACATGTTCATTCAAATTTGCTTGTACCTGTAAAACAATCTCAAATCTACCTTAGACTGCTTCCTCTCTATTTCTCTTGAATCTTCATCTATCTTCATCTGGTTCCATCCTTTTCCTTCATCCATGTCTTCATTTATTCCTTTAGTTATCTTCACTTTCCTTTTCCTTTCTCTTCCTCTTCTCATCAGGTTCATAATCACTTTTATTTTTCAAAAGGACATAGGACTTCCCTTTCACCACTCTCAAATTTCCATCAACTCTTCCTCAACCAAGGACACAGGACTATCCTTGCAAACTTTACTCTTTATTTCACAATTCATCCTTGAACTTCTCTAACCAATCACCTTTTCACCTTCTCAACTACTCCCATCAGTGGAGTACTCTTCAGGATGCAAACTCAAGTGCTTCTTCAGATAGGTATCCATCTCTTTCTTACTACCTCACAACACAACTCAACAACTCAACTGAACTCTCCATCCATTCTTCTCATCTCTTGCTTCAATGTTGCTATCTCTTTGTCTAAATTCTCTTGCCTCTTTCTCTTTTCTCTTTCCTCCTCTTCCTACAAATTTCTCCTTAACACTTCTATCTTTTCCTCTTCTCAAGCAAGTCTCACCTTGCTTCACAACTTCTCTCAACTTTCCCTGCCTTCTCTTGGTAGCAACCAATTTCTTTTTAACCTACACAAAACCACAACACACAACCACAACAAAAACTCACCATCCCAGAACTTTTTTGAGCTCTGATACCACTTGATGCAATGCTAGAGGAAGAAAATCACTTTCTCAATCTTCTTTGACAAAACTCAACCAAATTCTTGTCTATCCTTTCAATTAGGACTCACTTTCCTTTTGCAAATCCTTGCTTGAAAACACCTAAATAGAGAATTAGGCTTAAAAATTCTTATTGATCCTTCTCAACCCCTTAGGAAACACAAAAATTACTAACCCAAACTCATTCTCAACTTAGCTCTCTCAAAACTAAGAACTTTCAAAGTGGTTGTCCTAACAGGCCTAAAATAGCCTTTTTGAGATCATACAATTTTTCATACAACAATAAAGAGCTATCATGTTTCTTAACTTGATTCAAAAACTTGGAAAAATCCTCAACAAAACCCTATTCAAATAATTTTCATGGCCCCTCAAGATAGATTATCACTTACTTTGCAAACACTGTCCTAAATAGGACTATTTACCCAACTGTGTCAATAGGACAATCATTAAACCAACAACTTCAAACTTTAAAATTCATCAAACCCTAACTTAAAAAAACTCTCAATACACCATAGAAAAATTTAAATCAATACAACTTATGAAGGACTCAAAAACAACATTCAAAACTCACAAAAAATTCACTGAACACCATTTTTTTACTAGTTTGTTTCATGCTTTCAAACCTAGGGCTTTGTAGTTACTACTCTAAACCTCATCCTTACACTCTATAGATTTGAGATCATTTAGTATACTCTTCAAACATTTTTTCCACAAACTTTTAGGAGATTTCAATGTTGAACATATGAGAAACTCAATTTTCTTATACATTGTTTACCCTTATTTAGGGTTTTACCCGTTTTCTATAAATTCACAATATCTTACTCAAAATTGAACCAAATTGCATGAAACTTACTTTTTTGAGAAGGTTATTGAAGGAAATATCACTTACATCCAATAGGACATGAATTCTTTCCCGTATAGGGTCGTACACAACAAGAAAATAGTAATTTTCTGAAGAAAATGCAAGTAAAATAGTGCCTTTCATTACTCAAACTCAAAACTGCAATCACCCACAAGTTCACAAATGGTTACAAGGCCTTTTTAAAGGCATTACATCATGAATTTTAAGTTTCCAACTACATCCAAATTAACTAGACCTTTATGACTATTCACCTTCCATATGTTGCATTGAACAACTTTACAATTTTTGCAATTTGAGTTGACAACTTTTACATTTTGACACAAAACTTAGTTATGACATCTCATAATGATTCTAATACATGGAAAATGACTCAAATGACCATAGAGAAATCCTGAAACATCTAAATTGATCATCCTTCAAGTTTTACTTCATGGAAACATGAAATTGCTAGGGTGCTCTTGCACCATGAAACAAGGTAATTTGTTGATTACACTATGCCCTAATTTGAAATTAAATGTTGTAAATGAAAATTTGGAATTGAGAAATGCATGAAATGGAACAATTTAAGCTAGATTTAGTGAAATGAATGTAACAGAAACTTAGCCAACTAAAACAGATAGTTAATGGTAGCGAACGAAAGTGTAAAAAGAAGGTTTTTAATGTTGTAAAAGGAAATTTTTAGGGGTGCACTGGGACTCATTCGCCCAAGGTGGCGAATGAGTCCCAGTAGGGATTTTTTTCAAAATTTTCAAAATTTTTAAGTGATTTTGATGCTTTTTATGTTGTATGATGTGTATCATAAGTATAAATGCAATTTTTAGATGATTTTCAATGATTTGAGATGCAAAAATGCAACCTATATGCACTTTTACTAATGAAAAAAATTAGAAACCCTAGATGTCAATTAACTAATGCAAACCCTAATGAAAAGTCAATGCAAGTTAGATCTCAGATGATGATGGACTCCAAATCGGTAAAGAAAATATTCTAAATGTAGGTTCACCAAAATGGAACCTCAAAAAATGGAGGAAAGTGTTCATTAAGTGCTATCACACCCACTTTCAAAGATATTCCACTCAAGGATAACCCTAGAGATCTCAATGCAAAAGAGAAAGAGATCTTGCAATACGGCTATCCTAGGGGCTGAATATGATTTAATGATGGGTTCACCACCAAGGTTTGACCTAGAAAATATAATGACATGCAAGATGAAATGTAAAACCCTAACATGATGCAAACTTGATTTAAATGACCTAGAAATGAAACAAGAACAAAATAGAAAGCTACAAAATAGAATGTGTGCACCTAGAAACTAGTAGAGATTTGAATGGATACTTGAATTTCTACAAATTCTCAAATTTTTGCTTACTCAGACTCATTCACCATTTTGGGCGAATTAGTCCCAGTTCTAAATTTTTGCACAAGAGAAGGTTTCAGGCAAATGAGTATCCAAATCTAAATTTTTTTATGAAAAACACCTACTATGGGACTTGTGAGGGCCAAAATCTTGATTGAACAAAGATTGACAGATATGAGTTAAATATTTCAACTTCGAACAAATGAGATAAAAGACCTCCCCATGAAATTGTTGAGCAAACGTAAAGGAAATAATGACATTATCAAAATAACATAAAATCATAAGCAATATAAGCATAAAATCTATTCCTAAACTACTCAAGCATCATCCCATAGGGGGATTGGTGCTACTTTTATATGAAAAGTAGCCCTTTCCCAACCCCTTTCGATAAGCTAAATGATGAAATTACTTTGAAGATGCTATGGATGATCAATTAGATGCAAGATGGTGATAAGATGAAGTGAAAGATGAATAGGTATCAAGTTTCCTAAGATTGTGGAGGATTGATACAATAGGGAAGCTCTCTATTTATAGCCAAGAAGGATAGAAGAATGCCAAATATGGAGGATGTGGGACTAAAGATCCACCAATAGGAAGGAGTCACTTGTCAACTTGTGATAGGTTGAGGAATGAGCACATTTTGGTCAATGTGCCAAAGAGGGGGAGATTCAAATTTGAATTTGAGAGTTAAATGCTAAGTGGGGGACATGTAAGAGAGAATTTATTTCCATGTTGGAAGTGACAAGTCAACTTGCTTTTTCAAATTCAAACTTGAGAGAATATTCCTTTTTATGCCAAGTTGAAAGAAAATGATGAATTAATAAATCAATAAAGTGATTTATTTGTGCAAGTGAGAAAAGCTAGAGGATGTGATGGGTGATTAGATTAGATTGATCAAGATTAGATTAGTTAAGATAATGTTAGATGATTTTGACCCATTTGACTTAAATGCTTTGATTTTATTTAAATCAAAAGGGAGATGAAAGGTGATTTAATTAAATAAAGTTTGGTTTATTTAATTAAAAGGATGTTGCAAGATTTGATTAAATAAAGGTTTGATTTATTTAATCAAAGAGGGATAATGATAGGCTTAAATTAAATAAAGTTAATTTATTCAATTTAAATACCTTGGTTTATTTAATTGACGAGCGAATATGATTAGTTAAATATGCATGATGTCAATTTCAGGTGTCTATATTTTGCCCCTCTTTGAGGCAATGTACTTGCTACGTTGGTTCAAAGAATGAACTTTCTATGATCAAAATTGAAAAACTTTATGATGTTTTTGGATGCCCTAGTGGAGAGAACACTGGTACATTGCCCCCTCAAGAGATCGAGCAAAAAGATTTGATTTGAGGGTTGATCTCACGATAAAGAGGTTCAAGATAGACATATGGATGGTTATGATGGTGATGCAAATGAGATGGTTTTAAGATGCTTAGAATAACCAATCTATATTATCCTAAACAACTTAAAATGATGATGTAATGCATGTGAGATGGATGAAATGGATGATGTGATATGCTATGATTATTCAATGGATGTTTTATGAGATGCTTAGACTAGCATATCTATATTATGATGATGATGCAAATAAAATGCATGTGAAATGATCATTGTTTCCTATTATGTATGATATGAATGATATGTGGCATGCTGATAGTTTGTGGATGTAGAATGGATGCAAGATGGGTGCATCAGTTATTTTATGTTAGTGTGGAGAGAAGAAAGAAGAAATGAGATGATGAAAAGAGGATCCAACAAGTCCATGATCTAACGAGACTTTATTAGAGATGATGATGATGATGAATGATGTTTTTCTTATCAAGGGTTGGGACTTTAAAAGGCCTACTTACCTTATGTTTGATTACACATGTAGATACGATGCATCAAGGTATAAATAACTAGGAAGGCATTGTACCTAGTGCGATGGACTTTGACTCAACCAATAGATAGGAGTATTCTTGTTCACACTTGATATGGGTATGTGTACGATCATCATGGAAAAAAAAAGCCCTTAAGTGGCAAAAAATTTAGAAAAATCAAAGTTACAAAACTTGACATAAAAATTTGAATAATATATCTATATTATTTCAAAAACATGTAAGAATAGAATCTATAGAAAATTGAAAATAGTTTTTAAACTACTAGGTTTGTTTTAAAAAAAGATAAATCTATTTGGTGAAAATTTGAAATTTCAATGTAGTAGTATTTAAATTTTAGGGAAAAAATAAGAAGTAGGTGTCTGTCTGACCACCCTAACCACAATAAAATGATAATATTTTTTTATAAGATTTTAGATATGAGTAGATGACTCATGTCCAATTGTGATGCATTTTTTTTTGTAATTTTTTCTAAGTAAATAATTAATTATGAATTTTTTATTACAACTTTTAAAAAAATATAAATAACTCGTATGTCTAACCACCTTAACTTGGTCAAAACTTCATGAAATTCATTTTTTATTTTTTTAATACTATAGTATGTGAAGCATAGAATGTGATGCATGTTTTGGATTCAAAAAATGTGATATCGTTTGAAAGCTATAGATGTTTTTCAATCAACCTACCAATCAAGACTTTAGTCATAATTTGAATAGAAAATGAATAATAATTACTTATTAAATTCAAAGTAAAACATAATTTATATTGGTGGAAAGTTGAGAATCTCCTTTAAAAACCCTTTTTGTTTCATCAATTTTGGGTAAAAAAAAGGTCGTCAGCCACATACCCATCATATTACCACTTTTTGGCCCATCATGATCCTACACACACCCATATACAGAAACCTTGCTAGGACATACCTAACAAAGCGAGTATTCATGAAGTTATTTTACAAGAATGTCCAACAAGCACAACATACAAAAGATAATCATCATTTCCCCATTCCTATCTCTCTAAATACTTTGTTCAAATATCATCAAGAGGTCCTTGGAATGAGTGCAATAAGATAAATCAAAAGAAAAGATCAAGTATGAAAACAAGCCAATGTTCTTCATACCTTGAGCCAAAGGGATGTGTTTTGATAAGATAAGAATCTAAAGTGATCCAAAATAATTCCCATTGTTGAAACGATATATCCGAGCACATGCATTGTATAGGATGATGATGGTTTGATAAATTGATTGATAGGCTATTGATATAAAGTTGATTGAAATGTTTGTGATTGATCAAGAGTTTGATTTTGTGTTTAAAGGTTTGTTGCTTTGATTTTGATCTTGTGTTTGAAGTTTGATTTTGCTGATTGTTGTGATTATTTTTGTTTGTGTTGCTAAAGGATGAAGGTGATGATCAATTTATTATGGATGATTGATTATTTCGAGTGAAAGTGAGATGAGACAGATGGATTTTTTCAAATATTTGGATGTTTTTGATGTTTTTGGAATGTTTTGAGGCTTCTTTTGGTATTTTTTGAGATTTTTACAAATGTTTTGATTTTTGAATTTTGAGATGTTTTGGGCTTTTCTAGGATTTTATGAATGTTTTTGGATTTTGCTGTGATTTTGGATGCCTTTGGATTTTTGTGTCTTTGCGGTTGATCAAAGATTAGCCTTGCCTACATTTAAGCTTAGAGATGACATAGTTCAAGTTTCGACTTGTTTTTGGATTTTTTTATTTTTTGATGTTTTTGGATTTTTCACATGATTTTGATGATTTGGATATGGATATGTCTGATGATATCAGTGCTTTGTTTGGGGATTTTTTTGAAAACCAAGCTAAGGTTGATTGATCAAATTGATGGATTGATGATGATGATAACATTGTTGAGGATACACAACAATGTAAGGATTTGAATGATCAGGATTGATGATAATAACATTATTGAGGATGCACAAAAATGCAAGGATAGTGTTAAGCACATGAGGACTAAGATGGATATCCCAAGATGATGATTTTTTGATTGGATTTGATTGATCATGATTGATGAAGCTTGATTTTGGAACAAAAGTTGTTTGAATGATTTCATGTGACATTTGAAGGGTGCGTTAGATGTGACTGATATTGATTGTTTGGATCAATGTTTGATTGAAAGATGAGGACTAATAAGGAATTTCTTCTTGTAAAAATATTACATGGGCTAGTGATTTGGATTGTTTGCTTACAAGTGCTTTGACCAATTTGATTTCATGTTTTCCAATGTTTGGATCACCATATAAGTTGGAGGATATAGATCAAGATTTATTCATGAAGTAAGACACAAATATCTGCCCCCAATGTCTAGCAATGTTTGGAATGTAATGGGTAGATGCCTAGATGGATATGGTAAGTACGCAAAGGATTCCAAGGATTATCTTGCGATAAAATAAGGTGTTCAGATAAAGAATGCTCATTTGGATAATGTTTCTTGGCTCAAATAATGTTGGATAGTATAGGATCAATGAAAATGACCCATGTCAAGATGTTTACCATAAGCAAGCATAAATTGTACACCAAACTTTGTCAAGATCAAGATAAATTGGACTATGGATGCATATGGATAAAGATGGATTGGATAAATGGTTCATGGATGCATGGATTTATTATAGCTGAGATGGATGGAATGATGGAATTATTATGGATGGGATGAGGTACTTTCCCCTGAAGTGGTTCACGTAGATGCTCGATTCTACACATGATGCTCATTTTCCAAGTTTTCATCATGGTACCTACCCAAAGCGTTGACCATGCGGTTTTCACTAGAGGATGATTTTTCTCTTTATTGTTTTCAATCCTTTTTCTATTTTTTTCTTTCTTTTTGAATTTTCACATTTTTGAATTTTTTTTTATTTTTTTGAAAGATTTTAAGCTCATGTTGAATCACAAGGTGTCACTGATGTAGATTCCCATGTAATAATGTTCCATCGATATCCTACTTGAAGAAGTTGCTTTGCTAAGATATGTGATTTGAATGCAAATTTTGGGATTCTTGATCTGCTTTATTGATATCGGGGTTAACTCTGTCTCTTTGAGTACATTGCAATAGAGTGCCTTCAGAACCCTTATGATGAAGGGTTGTTGCCAATACATGGTCAATTTGAGAATTGGATATCATGTGTGGAGGTGTGGATGGAGTGTGTTTAGGGATAAAAGATGGATTGGTTGACAATTCAGAACCTTTGACTCTCCAAACTTGGGAAGAGGAGCAATGATGGGTGGATACGAAAGTGTGAATGGAATTAGGACCAACTACTTGATACACTTTGTACTTCAGTTGAAAATCCTACTTTTCTTTTGTGGACATCTTTGATGGATAATTTTCCCTTTTTTATTTTTCCCCATATTTTCTTTGACTGATGCAGTTTGATAGGGATAATCTTTCTTTGTAATTTTTGGTACCCACTTGTATTTGATTTGTCCATTATGCTTCTCAGCTTCTTTTGATTTGATAACATTCTTTGTGCTTTGATTCAAATCTTTCTTTTGATGTTGGTCCCAATTCATGGATGGGATGATGGGTGGATGAAGATTTGTGATGTAGTTGGTTGTAGTATTGGCATCAATTTCATCATAAGGATTCTTCATGCTCTCTATGTTGACATTTGCTTGGAAAATAGTTTCCCCCAGTATTGTGGAAGTAGTACCTCTGTGCTTTGATTCCCCTTGTTCTGAGAGCTCTTGTTTAGAATTCATTCTCTAATAAATGACCATTGCAGATGACATTATTTCAATTTAATGCTCTACTAAATTTAGAATATCCTATTCCATCTGACCTGTTTCCTCGAGTGGATAATGTTGGATATCTTTGTGTGTGACGTCCTGAGTCTTAATTTGGGATATCTTTGATCTTGATGTTGACAACTCAATTTGAATATAGGAATCAATAACCTGATATTTTTGTGTAATAATGTCAAGAGTAAAGGAATCATGTTCTGAATGAAGATCATCTACGTGTCCATCCAAAGAAAGCATCTCATGGGTAGATGGAGGAGTGTGTGCTATAAGGATGTGATCATCATTTGTGACATCTTGTATAGATAGGAGAGTGTCCATTACATCATTGTAGTATCTAGGAGATAAAAATTCTTGATTTTGATTAATTTTGGACTTGCATTTGTCATGCTTTGGATCAAGTTCTTGACATGGGTCAGTTTCAAAGGATCCTTGGATATCTTTATTAGGAATGGGAAGTGGCTTAATATCCTCTAGATTGTTAAGTGGATTTGGATCAAATGTTGAGTTGAAGATTCCTTCAATATCTAAAAAAATGTCTTGGAAAGGACCATTGCTAGAGCTTGGTAAACGACAATGATCATGCTTTGGAATAAATTCTTGAGATATGTCCTCTAACTTATTAGGTGATGTAGAGACATTTTCAACATGATCGTTGGTTGATGGATTTTTGATTACAAGATCAAATAATGTTAACACTCCTTGAAATGGATCATTGTTAGATATTGTTGAAGGATTCTTATCATGATCAAAAAGTGACTCTTGATGTATGTTGATTTGATCTTCATAAGAGGTAGAAAAATCTTCCATGTGTTCTTTGATGGAAGTCTTGATTATGTGATCATTGACTTGGATCGATACATGGAGTTGTTAAAATTTTGTTGGGATTTTGAACAACATTTTCTTGTTGGGATTGGTATTGGACTTGAGCTTGTTCTTGCACTTGAGCCTAGGCTTGTGCTTATTGGGCTTGTAGTGTGGCTTGGGCAACTTGAGCAGCTAGTTGTGCAACTCATCGGTTTTGGTTTTGTTGGTGTGCCTTTTGATAAGCATCCTGTTGAGTAGCTTGAAATGTAATGCTATATTGGCTTATTTCACTTGGTTTTGGTGGTAGTGGTGGTGGATTTGGAATCATGTTGGATGTAGTGCCAAGTCATTGAGATACGTTTGGAGTGATCGTGAGGGTTTGAGATATGGTGGGTGTGATAGGGGTGGTTGGAGTGATCGAGGTGATAGGAATGGTTGGAATGATCAAGGTGATAGGTCCTTGAGAGACCATATTTTGATTTGTTAGGATTGATGTTGTCATTTGATTAGATACCATCTGTTGGTGCGATGTCGATGGTATATTCAAAGTATTTGATGTGATGGCTTGATTGGTGTTAGGTAAATTGATTTGGATGGAGTGATTGGTGCTAGGTAAAGGGGGAAGCCCTAAACCAAGGAATGATGTTGATATTGGTAATGGTGGTGGAGATGTCTCTTGGCACAATGACTCAACTATTTTGGTAAGTGTAGCAATTTGATCTCGCCAAATTTGATCTTGATTTCGATCTTGACTCCTTTGATATAGTTGATTTGGTTTTTGTTCAAGCAGATTTGGGATGCATACTTGTGGTTTTTGAATGGGATCATGGAAAAAATTATTTTGGAAAATGTTCTGATTTGGGATGATGTTCAGATTTGGCATGATAGGTTGAAATTAAACATTGTTGGTGTTGGGAATCACATTTCCTTCATTTAGGTAAATTTGATTTTGCATAGTGTTACCTTGACTTGGATTAAGACATAGAGTCATTAATATCTTGTTTGGATTTTGAACAATATTTGTGTGATTTGCAAACATATCCATCCCAAAGTTTATCAATTTTGAATCCAAAATGTTAATGTTTTGTAAAGTTGTACTTGGTACATTCAAATTTGGCATGTAGGGATTTGATGGGCTGACATTGTTCATTTGAAGACTCATGCCTTGAGTATTTGGTTGATAGATTTGAAATGTTGGACTTGGATTTAAATCTACCATAGGAAAAGGTGTTCCAAGATTTAGATTGGGTAGATTTTCATTTGTTGTACCATTGAGGTTTGTAGGAGATAATGATCCCATGTATGGATTGTATAAATGTGAGTTTTGAAAATCAATTGGCATTGTAAGGCTTTGATAGTTTGGTTGACTTGGATTACTAATAATGTATGGATCAATTTTATATTCCATGTTCCTCTTGTGTTTTGACCTTGTTGAAAAAGTTACCCCTAAGGTGTTTAGGACCAATGATGAGAAAAGGGGTGAATGATATAAGTGTTGAACGTTTAGGGACTTTGTATCAATGCTAGACTTGGGGCTTGATTTTGATTGTTTGATTTGGATAATGAACTTGTAAACCCTAATATGTTAGATGTTATATTAGGATGAACTTGTTCAAAGGATTTCTAATTCAATTAAGTGTAGGAGAAAGGATGCATTCCCATACACCTAACTAAACAAGGTGATTTTAATTTCAATGATTTACCCAAGTCTAGGATGATGTTTCCAAAGCTCTAAAGTTGTTTGTGGGATGAAGATGATAAATGTTTGAAATAGATGAAGTGTTTGATTTTTATCCTAAATGAATCTAAGAAGGACTTTTTTACTAGACCAAGATAGTGAAGAACATCCTTTTCTCTAAGAGTAATTCAAAATAAAAAAGACCAATGTTTGCATGAAAACCATATGACCAAAAGATGCCAAGCACATGTGTGGGGTCCAATTTATTCAATATTTTCTTAATGGATTATTTTTACCACAAACACTTCTTAATTGGTTTTTAAAACTAGATGTCCAATGTCCTAATTCTCTTTCATCTCACAAAGTGCATTATGTGGAAATTGAGGGAATCAAGGAAAAGGTTACCTAAAGTTTACTTTAGTAGGAGAAAATTGAGATGAAATCTAAATGTTTAGAAGCCTCTAAGGATACAAATCCCAAGGGAAAGCAATAACATGTGAATTTGTTCAAGGATATTTGCTTTTTCTAAAGGGTTTGAGATTTGATGCTCATGTTGAATGTTGGTTTTCTAATGTTTTCAATCAATGAAAAGTGTTTTGACTCATAAGCAATATAACATCCTAGCTCAATTGGTACATTTTTCTTGGTGGGATTTCCTCATGCCCTTTGTAGTAGAAGAGATGTTTTTACATGCAACCAAGGAAAAAATATAAAGGTATGTTAAGAATGAAGTCTTAACCTCTATATTTTAACCAAGATCAGACATGTAAAGTAACTTCTTGGAATCTAAGTTCCAATGAACCACTTTGATAAACTCGCTGGATGGACTGGTTGGTTACTACAAACAAGGGTTTTAGTTTAGACTTTTTTTTCATAGAGATTGACCCATATGATGAGAGTCCCTTTTCAGATCCATATTATTGGAGCCAACTACATGATACTAATGTTTACTCTAATACCCACATTTATATCCTGATTGGAAATACTCTTGGCTTTAGAGTGTTACCAGTTGAGTCATTCCCTTGGCTGAGTACTTTTTCTCCAAGGCAGGCCCTCTAAGATAAATAAAAGTGAGTAAAGACAATATCCGTAACTCGATCAATCTTTGTTCACAACACAAAGAGAGAGAATGTATGCAATAATGCTCTACTCACACTCGCACAATGTTTTGTTCAATTTTAAATCCAAAATTAAGTGTAGAGGTGATCACTTTATCTCAACCTAAGATCACAAAAAAGGCCTTTTGATTCTCAAGATCGCTATAAAGCATGAGAGAAGCACATATGTCCATTTCAATGATGTTAGTTTAAGTAAGCAATCACAAAAACAAAGTATCACATGTTCGTTTTAAATCCACAAACCAATGATTTTGATTCATTTTAAAGCACCAAAATGAGATGTGAGACTTGCCTTGTTCAATTTGTTAACCTTAAACAAAATCTAGTCAATTTGCCTAAAGTTTGTATTAACCCTTTTGTAATGATAATTGAAAGCCTAGGTAATGTTCATTTTAAAGCCAAAAACCAAAGATGAGTTAGCCTAAAATAGAAAATTAAGGCATAAGATGGAATCTCCAAGAATTAAAAAATGCTTTTGAATTGTAATTTTGATGTTCAATTTATCGACGAGTTCCTTCAAAAATTTCTTGCAACCTCCTTGTGCAAAAAAATGCTCCTCTTTCCTCACTTTTCCTTCATTTTCCTCGTTTTCCTATAAGATGGAAAAGACAACAATGTGAGATTAAGTTACCAAACTAAATTAAATGATTTCACAAAATGACACAATTAGTAAGGATCCTGATTTCAATGGCTTTAAAGAAAATTTTATTCAAAAGTAGACAGTTTTCAAAGAAAAGGGCTTCCCCTACTAATAACTTGTCCTTACCAAATTAAATTGCTTACCATTACTAAAATTTATGTCATTATTAATAATATCAGTAACAGTTATGATATCGATCATTATCATAATATCCTTCAAGGGAAACCTAATAATAATAAATATTTCCCTCCTTTCTTAGCAATTTACTTGCATTTAAAGTTGCAACCAACTCTTTACACTAAAGAGAATAAATCTGAAACACCCAAACATCAATAGACAATGACACGAAATAAAAGCTTCCTAATACCATTAATTCTCGGTACTAAGGCGCAACACCTACACCTAACCCCAAGATAAAATGTAGCTCAACTGACATTTTGTCTTCTTCCAGTTTGGTCAACATATTAATTAATTGAAGGATAAGGCCAAAGAATGCATCCCACACACATCTAGGCATTGGGATTTTATTGTGGTTGATTACTTCCAATGTGTTGTTCTATGGTTCAGAATACCTTGTTTCACAACTACTTTTGGATAGCAACTGGTAAGAGTTTATCACATATTTATAATTTTAGATGCCCGCGCTTGAGTTGTTCCAAGTCCACACATAAAAGGGCTCACATTTATAGGTCTATAATGATCACTATAAACTACAGAGAGCCAAAGCCTATTTTATATGCTCCACATATACACCACTAGAGGGCACAAGATCCTATGAATCAAAAGCATGTGGAAGATGACAACACTATGTGGGAAAAATGTGGAATGGTGTAGGAACGACTGTGGAATATAGTCCATGCCAATGCAAAGAGGAGACTTTTATGCTAGGAACCTTCCATTTACTATGTATTCAATAGCTTTCTACTAAGCCCAGCTAATCTTTGCAGAAATTTTGACAAACCTAATGAGTGTTCATATACACTATAAGTCAAGTACAATAGTGCATCTTTCAATTTTCTTTTGTGATGCTGGCCGAGAGGGAAATAATTTCTTTAAAAGAAACAAAGAAGAATAATAATCAAAAAGAAAAATACAATTTGTTGGTCAAGTAAAGTGATTATGGGGAATATAGACTGAAAAGAATGAATGCCAATAAGTAAAGTGAAGAAGAACAGTTGAAAGTGCTACCCCCACCTCAGTGTGTATAAAGGAAATCTGCCTCCTTACAAGAAAGTAAATATCGCTGGAGGTTTATATTTGTTCAATCACATCACTTAGCAATAACAACAAAAGAAAATATTCCATTAACTTAAACATGAGACATCTGATGTAAAAAAAAAAAAGACGACTGTATAAATTTAAATCTTAAATTACCACTTATGTTGTCATTCTTGATTAATAAAAAAAAATACCCCTACCTGGCATGCAACTGTCTTATGGCACTAATGTTAATGAAATAACCAACTGTTTATAATGAAAATGACATGAGTAACATGCAGATCAGGCCCTCCTTCTAGTGCCATTATGTGGACATCAAAATCTGCAAATGGTTAAAATCCTAACACAAAGCATGGTTAGTGTTTTTAAAACAAAGCAAATATTCAACATCCATATGAGATAATCTAACATGCTTTTAGAATGCAATATAATAACAAGATAACTAAAGCATCTATGGAAAAAAATGAAGTAAATCCTATCTCATATTGGATTGGTGCTTCTATGGAAAGAAGTCCTTTCCCAATCCTTGCTAATCTCGATGATGAAAATGCTATGAAGATGATCAAGATGAAATCCTAACTTGAATGAGTCGTGGAGATGAAATGCTAAGATTGTGGAGGCCTGATACAATAGAGAAGCTCTCTATTTATAGCCAAGAAGGATAAAATAATGCCAAATATGGAGGATGTGGTACTAAAGATCCACCAATGAGAAGAGGCCACTTGTCAATCTGTGATAGGTTTGAGGAATGAGCACATTTTGGTCAATGTGCCAAAGAGGGGGAGATTCAAATTTGAATTTGAGAGTTAAATGTTGAGTTTGACCTTTGCAAGAGACATGTAAAAGCCATGTAAGACCTATTAAATTACTTGTTGGATGTACATGTCAACTTGTTTTTGAATTCAAAATTGAGGGAATATTCCTCAAAGATGCCATGTTGATGGAAAATAATGAATTAATAAATCAATAAATTTATTTATTTGTGCAAGTGGGAAAAGCTAGAGGATGTGATGGGTGATTATATTAGGTTAATCATGATTAGATTAACTTATATGATGATTAGTTTATTGTGACATTCAACTTAAATATTTGGGTTTATTTAAATTAAATGAGAAGAAATTGATCATTAGAGATTTAATTAAATAACTTTGATCTATTTAATTAAATGGAGATCTTTAGAAGATTAATTGATTTGTTTAATAACCTTTTAGGAGATTGATTAAATAAACTTGATTTATTTAATTTATGAGTGAATATGATTTAATTAAATACATGAGTGATGTCAATTTCACGTGTCTACATTTTTCCCCTCTTTGAAGCAATGTATTTGTTGCGTTGGTTCAAATAATAAACCACGGTGGGCACCAAATGTGAGGACCAAAATCTTGATTGAACAAAGATTGACATATATGAGTTAAATTTGTCAACTTCGAACAAATGAGATAAAATCCCTCCCCATGAAATTGTTGAGCAAACGTAAAGGAAATAATGACATTATCAAACTAATGTAAAATCATAAGCAATATAAGCATAGAATCTATTCCTAAACTACTCAAGCATCATCCCATAGGGGGATTGGTGCTACTTTGATATGAAAATTATCCCTTTCCCAACCCATTTCGATAAGCTAAATGATGAAATTACTTTGAAGATGCTATGGATGATCAATTAGATGCAAAAAGGTGATAAGATGAAGTGCAAGATGAATATGTATCAAGTTTCCTAAGATTGTGGAGGATTGATACAATAGAGAACCTCTTTATTTATAGCCAAGAAGGATAGAAGAATGCCAAATATGGAGGATGTGGGACTAAAGATCCACCAATAGGAAGGAGCCACTAGTCAACTTGTGATAGGTTGAGGAATGAGCACATTTTGGTCAATGTGACAAAGAGGGGGAGATTCAAATTTGAATTTGAGAGTTAAATGCTAAGTGGGGGACATGTAAGAGAGAAGTTATTGCCATGTTGGAAGGGACAAGTCAACTTTCTTTTTAAAATTCAAACTTGAGAGAATATTCCATTTTATGCCAAGTTGAAAGAAAATGATGAATTAATAAATCAATAAATTGATTTATTTGTGCAAGTGGGAAAAACTAGAGGATGTGATGGGTGATTAGATTAGATTGACCAGGATTAGATTAGTTAAGATAATGTTATATGCTTTTGACCCATTTGACTTAAATGCTTTGATTTTATTTAAACCAAAAGGGTGATGAAAGGTGATTAAATTAAATAAAGTTTGGTTTATTTAATTAAAAGGATGTTGCAAGATTTGATTAAATAAAGGTTTGATTTATTTAATAAAGGAAGGATTATAATGAAAGGCTTAAATTAAATAAAGTTAATTTATTCAATTTAAATACCTTGGTTTATTTAATTGACGAGCAAATATGATTAGTTAAATATGCATGATGTCAATTTCATGTGTCTATAGGACTCATTCACCACTTGTGGTGAGTGAGTCTAGTTTGGATTTTCTAGAAATTCAAAGTCTAAATCTTCGCTTCTCAGTCTACTCAATCTGCTCCTCTAGGTTCCTAGATTCAAAACTCTAATTTTTGGGCTATAGATGACATTTTTGAGAATATTATGAACTTTTAAATGGGGAGACAACTACAAAAAGCTTGTAACCTAATCCTAAATGATCTTCAAGTCTTCAAAGTACCCAAATCTGAAATCACACAAAGAGAGAAAAATTTATGGATTGTTAGGGAATAGGGGTTTTCCTTGGTCAAACCCCTTTTAGGTAATTAAACAAAATGAAGAAAAAATGGAATGAAGGAATGAAAAATGGGACAAAGAACATGAATCATAAACATTGATACCTTGAATGATGCCTTGTGAATGATGTCTTGTAAATTCGCAACTCAACATGAAATGGCCATGAAGGATGTAGATCTTGATCATTGACAATAGGTGTAGAACAATGCTTGATCTTGGAACTTCAATGCTACATCAAAACACCAGCTCAATAACATGCTTGATGCTTGATATCCTTGACATGATGATGGATCTTGAATTGTTGCAACAATCAATGAAATTTTTTTCCCTTGAATGCCTTAAAATTCATCTTGAAATCTATCTTGATGACCTTGTGAAGACTTGGAATGCTTAACCCTTGCTTGCTTGACTTGATAACATGAATGTATGATGAAGTAATGATTTGAGAGCCCATTTATATACAAAATCCACTCACATGACCATTAATTTGATCCCCAAGGCTGACATAGGAGAAATTTGAACTTAGAACCCAGATTTTCCTGTTCAAACTTTGAAAATAGCTCAAATGGGACTCATTCGTAAAGCTAGGTGAATGAGTCCCACCTGGATGGGACTTGTATACATCTAAAATTGGTCTGGAGAAAATTAATTAAATACTATTTATTTAATTAATAAAATCTTTATTTCCTCTACTTATAAATAAATCACAAAATTCATTTATATAGTTCATATTTCTTAATTCTTCTTATCGAAACCACTTTCTTCATGATTTAATTAAATAAAAAAAATTAACTTTTTTTTATTTGATTAATTCCCCTCAACTAAATTTAAATTTTTAAAATTGGAATTTAGTCACATTTCTCCATATTTTTCTAACCTCCTTCCACCTCACCATGTGTCACATGAAATTAATTATTTCTAATTTCTAAATGGACATTTATCTTCAAAAATTTTAACAACCTTAGAGACACATGAATTATCCTTTCCATTTATTCATTTCTAAACTTGGAAAGCTTGTTCTATTAAAGGAGGAAACTTTCTTGATTCTCTCTAACCATTTTGCTTCTCACCATTGATCTCTCCAGACCGAATCATGATCATCCATTACTACCAACTCACTTGATGCCTTGGTGAAATCTATAAATAGAGGTTTTACAACTTTTCATATAGAAAGCATAACATAAATTTAATATATAGAAATAATTTTTGCATTTGAGAGCTTAGCATTTGATTTCAAGTAGTGTTATAATTTAAATTTCATTTCTAGGAACTTAATTTGTTGCATTAACATTACAACATTTTTACAACATTTCCATTAGCTTAGAATTTTATCATTGTATCATCTAACATCATTATGTATACAACAACATATCATTCAACACACCATTTAGCATCATCCATCTAATTCATCCATCATGTAGATGTAGGTATAGTTTCATACATTTTAGTTTAATGGCCTCTCATTTCTTAGGTGTCAATCCTAGTAGTTTAGTGCATATCTAAAATCTAAGAGCACTAATATAGTATCCTTAAGACCAGATGATGATGGAACGACTTTGAGGAATTGATTTATCATTTGTTTTATTAAATTATATTTCCTTAATATAACACGTTGCATCAATTGTGTGTTTAATGATTCCTTTTTTCTTTACACATTTTCACACGATACATTATAGAGCCCACCTGTGACCGAGCCCCTATTATTTTAACATTTTTTGGAAAGTGTACTTACAGGTTCAAACATCAATTCTTCTAGCACAATCGCTAATTCTTCTGGCACACTCAAAACATTTTTTGGTGCATAAACTGATTGTTATGGTGCAACCACGAGTTCCTTTGGTGCATCCAAGCCATTCTATGGTGCATTAGTGGGTTTCTATAGTGTACTCATTACTTTTTGTATCACATCTAATACTTAATTTAGCACATTCACTATTTCCTCTAATGCATCTACCTTTTTAGTGCATTGAATTACTATAATGGTGCATTTAATTTTCATTGCAAAATTTTCCAGATTCTGAAAATTGATGAATGTTTTTTTTGCTATCCAAGTTTCATAAATGTTGTCAGGGACTTTGTTGAAACTCTTGAATGTTGTCAAAGAACATTTATTGAAAACTACTAACAATTTTTAAGCAAGGGATAGAATTGATTTATTTCCTTTTGGTTAATTTAGGAATCTAGATTAATTAGGAGGGAAAGAACACCATGTCTATTGTGTTTGATGAATGGTAGGAATATGTTCTCCCCTTGACTGGATGACAAAAAATCCAGACCCATTCATTTTTATTTTATTTTATCCTTAGAGGGCCTTCCTTGTGGGAAATAGTAATCACCAAAGGGAATGACCCAACTAGTAACACGCTAAAGCCAAGTGACTCCTAGCTAGTATATAAGTGTGGGTACTTGGGGAAAGTTCTAGTATCATGAGTATTTTTCTGAAAAGAAGGGAAACAATGGTCTCTTGCCTTATGGATGATCCCCCACGAATAGAATGCCTATACTAGAACCCTTTGTTATAGTCAGCCAAAATTCTTATTCTATTTACTCGCGCAGAAGGTCTAACCTTTGAAGTCATCCCACATTTTTTGTGGCTTTTAGTAGAGATGAGAAGTATGCCATGGGAGTTTCATGGGTACTAAATCTTGGCTGCCTCGAGAAGTGAGTGTAGTGGAGGGGAGCCAATGGGGTCAAGATTTTAATCATCTGCTAAAAGTAGGTGCATCTAGAGTAAAATCCAAGTGGGAATCCAATAAATACTATCCTACATAGCCTTAGGATTGTACAAGCTTGATGTGTTTTACCAATATGTTTTTAAACAAAATTCAAACAAAAAATCACACACTAGAAGTGAAAAACTTGATTCAAGAAATATCCTTTGAAAGAAACAATTCTCTAACTGGAAAATCAGAAAAATCAAACAAACTTGCAAGAAACTATGACATTTTCCCAATTCAGCGCGTCCACTGCTTATTTTGGCACTTTTACACCATTCTCTGGCACATCCATCTGTTGTTATAATGCATCCACCATATTTTTTAGCGCATCCATCTACTCTTATAATGCATCCACCATATTTTCCAATGCATCCATCTACTATTATAGGGCATACACTATATTTGTCAGTGCATCCATTGCATTCTGTAGCACATTCACCCATTACTATAGTGCATCCAAGCCATCATGTAGTGCATCCAAGCCGTTCTATAGTGCATACAACCAATCCTATAGCACATCCCATCCATTTTGTGGTGCATTCAAGCCATCCTATGACACATTTTTCTTTTAGTGCATACACTGACTGTTACAGCACATCCACCAAATTTGTAACCAAAAAGCTAAATTTGACCCCCTATTTGACATTTTGAGCCTATATTTAGGGATCTTTTCCATAGAGGAGTTCATTCCTTATCCCATCATTGCTTTAAAACTGGAAAAATTAGCATTTACAAGTGAAATCCTTCACCTAAACTTTGATCAAACATCTAAAAGTTTCCAACCATCAAAACCCAAATTTGATCATCAAGTTGAGTTTCACCATCAAGAGGTGATCCCACAAAGCTGGTTTACAATTTTTGCGAGATTCTGATTTTTGCTGAAATCACATATTTTTAGAAAATATAATGATTTAATCCTTAAAAATTTCCATTTGAAGCATTCCAATTGAAGAGGGTTTGATAAAACTACCTTAGATCAAACCCCCTTAGATAGAACCCTGTGAGTTTTAAACCATACCTATAATAGTCTTCTTTACACCTATCAAAATGTTGATAAAAAACCACTTTTGATTTACCTTTTGGGGGATCAAATGAATTCATTTAAAATTTATTTTTTGTAAGTATGTATTCATTATTATAAACTTCCCAAAATGTGTAATTTTAAATAAATTTAATTTTATTACTATATTTATTTTTTATTTCTTGTGAATGTAGGTTTTCACAGAAAATTAAGCTCTTTGTTCTGCACATGTGGAAAAAATAGATCATAATTTTATTTTGAAAAATATGAGTGCACTAGATATTGAAGTCCTTGATTCAACAAAAGAAATAAAATTGAATTTTGATATATACAAAAAAATTACATGTTATACAGTCCGCCTATGTCTGAATTGTAATTGGTTCGACTTGTAAAATTTATTAAGGAAAAAATATTCAATAAAACAATATGAAACCAATTGGAAGCACTAGATATCATAGTTACAAATCTAAATTAAAAAAAAAAAAAAATTATCCTTCATGGAAAAAAGGTTATGTGTTATATGGTGAGTGTCACTCCTTGAAAATGGTGTTTATTGAAAATAACTAGCTTTCAAAGGAGATGGAAAAAGAAGTGCAATATGATTCAAAAAAAATTGAAAAAAATATATTTAGAATCTATAGAGAAAATGTCACAAATCACTAGTTTGCATCATCTTCAAATTCCTCATGGTTTAGCTTCTATAGGTGCCTAGAAGTAAAGATTTAGTTAGAAAAAAATTGTTCAGTGTCGAGTTTGGCCAAAAATTATAAACCATTATTGTGGGATCACCCCCAAGATTTTTCATTCTTCATCCGAAAACAACACACTTTACATCAAATTTCATTACCTTAGTCCCATCAGTAGAATTCATCATTCTATTTGACATAGGTATCTCTTTGGCACTCCTAATTATTGATCAAAATTTAGCAAACCTTCATCACTTGCATGCCCATTTTAACAAGATCCCAAAAGCAAAAAGTTATGGATAAGGAACTTGAAACTCAAAACACCATGGGTGAACCAAAAGAAAACCCTTTTCACAAAATCCCTCAAAATGAAATAGAAGAAATAATAGAGGATGAAATAGAACAAGAAAACCAAGATCCAAAGTTTCACAAATTCCTAAAGAAGGTCTTTGATAAAGATGGAGAAAAATACCTTCTAATGTTAGCAAACCAAGGGGTCAAATTACCAAGTGATTTTGATGTCAAAAATTTGAAAGAAATTCCAAAGAAAAATAAAATTGAAACACCAAATGTAAATCAAATGGCTGCCCTAACAAATCAAATGAAGAACCTTCAACAAAAATATCAAGACATGCAAAGAGGGACTACCAAAATATATTTGCTACAAGATAATTTTCCCTACCATTTTGATAGGAATTTGAATATGATACCATTCCCACCAAATTGTGACCTCCCAAAATATGGCAAATATAATGGGAAATATGATCCCATAGACCATGTGAGGGAATTTTGAACCATGAGTCTTGAGTTTGTGCATGAAGACACCTACTTGATGATACTTTTTCCTCGCATCTTGGGAGGCCATTGTATGGAATGGTTTTTGAAAATACAACTAGGCATAAGATCCTTTGAGAAAACTAACAATAAATTTATCACTCAATATTCATATAACATTTCACATGAGATAACCATGAAGGATCTTTGAAATACCAAACAAAAACAAGGAAAAACATTTCTCATATTCTTAAAAAGGTGGAGAAGGCTATTTGATTGATATGCTCGTCCTATACCCAAACAAGAATAGATGGAAATTTTTATTAATAACCTTAACATTGAAATGACCTATAGGTTGCAATTACAATGTCCCCCTATCTTTGAGAAGATGATTGAAAATGGTGTCAAAATTGAAGAAGCTTTAGTCAAAAGAGGGTTATTGAAAATTCACAATGAAGGATCAAACAATGCTAGCTCTTCAAATCATCACAATAACAATGAGAAATCAAAATTTTGGACAAGAAACAAGAATGCCAATGACGGTACTGTCAAAACACATAATTCCAAACTTCTCTTTAATCTATTAGGAACCACAACCAAGATTGATCAAAACACGAATCAAGGAACTAATCAAAATGTTAACCAACACAATAATCAAAACAAAAAAAATCAAAGTACTACCACATATAAACCTCCACCCTATCAAACACAATCAAACTATAGGAAATTAACACCTTTGGGTCAATCACATGAATCTACATTGAGAGAACTTCTTGCAAATAACCTTATAACACTACCTGACACCCAAGGCTTTGAACCAAAAGTGAAATCATCATGGTGGAATGATGCTTACTACTACAAATTTCATCAATGCAAAGGCCATCAAACAAATAGTTGCATGCAATTAAAACACAAGATACAAGACTTAATAGATGAAAAAGTCCTACGAATAGAAGGACCCCAAACAAATGTTGATCACGGAGAATTCAAAAATCCCTTACCAAACTATGATATAGGGGAGTCCTCTACAACAAACAACAAAGGGAAGAATGTAAACTATGTCCATGAAACTATCATCCTTCATATCTCAGTAGTAGAAGATCAAATGAATAACACTAAAACCAATGACAATCAAGACATTATTGCAACCAACAATCCAATTTATGAAATTCTGATTGAACATGAACAAGACATCATTATAGTTGAAAATCAGATTAATGACACCAAACAAGACATAGCTACAATTGATACTCAAATTAACGTCATTAAAATCAATGGGAAACAAGACTACATGCTAGTAAATTTGACCACTAGAGCACAAGAAACATATGTACTAAAAGGAAGTTTTTCTAAAACACCTACTGCCTCGTCCAATCAATATAACATAGTAGACCAATTACAAAGGATCCCCATCCAAATATCTATATTGGAATTGCTCAAGATTTCACCCACCCACAAAGAGATTTTGGAAAAATCCCTAGTGGACACATCAGTACCAATGGATCTGGAAGTTTGTAAAGTCAAGGCCATGGTGGGACATTTGACTACACCTCATTGCTTATTTTTTAATAAAATGATGATGCATCCATTTCTCATCCCCACAATGCCACAATCTATATTGAAGTCCTAATTCATAAACATCATGTCAAATGTGTCCTAATAGATGAAGGAGCCAACCTGAATATATGTACTTTAAAGATTATTCATGCCCTAGGATTTTCTAAAAATGCAATAGACTCAAAGAAAATATCACAATAAAACCATGTGATGATGAGGAAATATCTTCACAAGTATTGATTGTCTTACCCATTCAAGTAGGACCAATTTAGAAAGATGTAATTTTCCAAGTCTTGTACAAGGATTTGACCTACAACATACTATTGGGTCTCCCATGGATCCATGAAATGCAAGTGGTCTCATCATCATACCACCAATGTTTGAAATTCCCTTGTGCTGGGCAAGAAATAACCATCTCAACTAATTCTAATAGTCCTTAGTATTGTAATACCTTTAAATCAGTCCACGATGTCTTTGTGCCTCATAACGGAGAAGCTTCCACTTCCATCTCTACCAGTAATCAAAGACAGTCAAATTCCTCGTCAAAATTGTTGGTCACTTCCACAAATCATGAAGGTCAATCCAGTTCAATGTCTAAACAGTCTAAGAAAAAGGAAGAAGTCGCTCCTTCTACATCCTAAAATTATGAAACCCAATTAAATCCCTTGTCTAGCAATTGGAGGAAAAGGTCCAAGTTAAGGATAAAGGTGTGGGTGAATATTTCATTGAACAATCTCTATGCCTTTCACAACTATCTTCACCGAAGTCATATGGGAAACCTTCAACATCAACAAAACAATCATCACAATGAGTTAAACTCTTTAATGCTAAATTTGTAAAATTAGGTAGCATAGTTGATGAAGTTGAAGACAAGGATATTCTAAACTAGCTTTACAATGATGAAGAAGAGTCCCAAGCAACAACTATAAATGTACAAACAACACAATATGGAAAAGGCTTCATAATCTTGGAAAAGATGGGATATGAGGGAAAAGGTCCTATAGGAAAAAGAAAAGAAGGAATTGTAGAGCCAATTCAACCCCTCTCAATCAATCCAAAAGACAAGAATGGGTTGGGTTATAAAGAGGATACAAAAGAAGAGATAACTCAGAGGGTGGTTGAAAGAATCTTGCAACTACAAGCTAGTGATGATCATGAAACTGATTCAAATGAATATGAGTGAGATTCACTATCCCAAGAGTCTTGTCATGAAAATAACATTGATGTGGTACACAAGTACACACCCCTACTCAAGGAGGGACAAGGTTCAAGTTCTAGATCGCTTGAAATAGGATCACAACACATTGATGACTCCACTAAAGATGATTCGACTAGGAGTGAAACCAATAATTCAGAGGAAAGTTACCTTATAGACCTTGATTTTTCTATTTGACAAATAGAATACATCACCATCAAGACTCTTAATATCTCTAACCTTTAACAATCTAATGATTCCTTACCCCTAGTACATCTCGAACTCATAGACTGGGACTAAACTGAACTGTTCAATATCCCCACCTTTTCAAATAATGATGCCATTGCCAACTTCCTCTGTTCTAGCAATCCCAATACAAATTCCACCATTTAACGTCATAACAAATCTTCCAAATAAGGGAGTGTCAAATCTTTCAGCTACAAAATGAATAATACATGAAATAGATCTGATGGTGAAAACCATTCAATGTAGTATCAAATCCAGAAAAAAGTAAAAATAAAGAGCACATTTGATGGTGAAAACCTCTCTAAGGTGTCGAAGGATGGAAGATTTGACACTCTCCTAGAACAACTTCATGATATTGATTCGATCCCACATAGTCTGTCAATATCGGCAATGCATAAATATTGAAGATTATCCATCTAGTGGCATCCTTGATAGACCAAGAAAAACCAAGCTTCCTCAAATTCATCATAGAGAAAAAAATAAACTTTGCTTGGTCATATGTTGACATGTCAGGGATTGATCCAGATCTTATAATGCACCACCTATCCCTACCACTAGGAGTAAAACTAGTCAAGGAAAAGCTAAGGAAAATGCATCTACATATTGCCCTATTCGTGAAAGAAGAATTGAAGAAGTTATTAGATGTAGGATTCATCACACCCATTGACTATGCCAATTGGATCTCCAATATTGTACTAGTTTCAAAGCCTAACAACAACATTCACATTTGTGCATATTTTTGAGACATGCCAAGGATATATCCAGATCTTATAATGCACCACCTATCCCTACCACTAGGAGTAAAACCAGTCACACAAAAGCTAAGGAAAATGCATCCACATATTTCCCTATTTCTTAAAAGCAGAGATAAAGAAGTTATTAGATGAAGGATTCATCACACCCATTGGCTATGCCAAGTGGATCTCCAATATTGTACCAGTCTCAAAGCCTGACAAAAACATTCATATTTGTGTAGATTTTTGAGACCTTAATAAGGCTTACCCTAAGGATTATTTTCCTCTACCTAACATAGACATCATAGTGGATTAACATCAGGACATGCAATGTTGTCACTTATGGATGGTTTTTCTAGTAATAATCAAATCAAGATAGCTCCAAAAGATCAAGATAAGACAACCTTCACATCTCCATGGGTAACATTATGTTGGAATGTCATGCCATTCGAATTGAAGAACATAGGAGCCACTTATCAGTGTGCCATGATGACAATTTTTCATGATATGATGCATACCTTCATGGAAGACTATGTGGATGATCTATTGGCCAAATCATACACTAGAGAATGACACTTTGAGATCCTGGACAAAATCTTTACTAGACTAGAGAAGTTCAATGTACGACTGAATCCAAAGAAATGTTTCTTTGGGGTGACTTTAGCCAAACTCTTGGGATATATAGTTTTAGAAAAAATCATTGAAGTAGACTTGGAAAAAGTTAAAGCTATCATGAAGATGTTGCCACCCAAAAAAATTAGCTAACTATGATCTCTACAAGGGAGATTCCAATCAATCCAAAGATCTATTTCACACCTGGTAGACAAGACCCATCCTTTCACTCACTTGTTACACAAAAATGTTTCTTTCTAATGGGATGAAAAAATGTGAAGAGGCCTTCAATCAATTAAAACAATATCTAATGAGTCCACCTATCTTAATGCCACTAGTAGAAAGAAAGCCACTCTTATTATACACTGCAACAACTAAGATATCATTGGGAGCCTTGTTAGCACAAGAGGATTCAACAGGAAAAGAAAAACCAATTTTATACATCAGCAAGATGCTAAATGGCTATGAAATTAATTATACATCCATTTAAAAGGCTTTTTTGGTAGTAGTGTTTTCCACCCAACAACTATGACTCTACATGCTAACTCATACCATCAAGTTAATAGCCAAAATAGATCCACTAAAATACCTCCTCAACAAAGCTAATCTAACTAGAAGACTAGCCAAGTGGGTTATGATACTAATTGAATTTGACATCCAATATGTAGATAGGAAAGCAATAAAAGGACAAGCGATCATAGACTAGTTGGCTAAGCACACCTACCAAATGATCATCCTCTACACATTTAGTTCCCAAACACTGATGTCCTCACCTTGACTACACAATAGTGGACATTATACTTTGATGGATCACACACACAACATGGATCAGGGGCTAGAATACTATTTATCACTCCACAAGGACATACCATTTTGAAATCATACAAATTGATGTTCCCTTATACCAGCAACATGGCAGAGTATGAAACATTAATCATTAGCATTAAAGCAACTATAGAATGGAAAATACCAGAATTGCATGTCTATGGAGATTCCCAATTGTTCATTAACCAAGTCAATGATCAATATCAAACAAATGATGAAAAATTGATGCCCTACAAAATAACGATTGATGACCTTAAGAAATACTTTGTGGATATAAAATTTGATCATATTTCTAGAGTGGATAATAAAGTTTCCAACGTCATGGCCACTATTGCTTCCTTATTACAAATTCTAAAGAAAACAAGTTGTTATGAGTTCATGGTGGAACAACTATTTACCATTGCTTATGACGATACCAAGTCCCGAGTTATATGTCATCTGGTTGATGCCAATACCTCAATCTATGATGAAATTTATACCTATCTAAAAGATAAAACCCTTCCACCCAACTTGTCCTAAAACCAAATATGAAACTTCATTCTCCAAGCTACCTAACATACTCTTATCATAGATGTACTTTACCAATGAGCTCTTGAAAAAACTCTCCTTCGATGTCTGGAATGTGATGAGTCTGAAATGGCTTTATAGGAAGCTCATGAGGGTATTTGTGGAACTCATTCAAGTAGTTTAACCTTACCCAAGAAACTCCTCCATTTAGGGTATTACTGGCCAAACATGGAGAAGTCTTTTTAATTTGTCAAGAAATGTCAAAAATGTTAGATTCATGGCAACCTCATTCATGCTCCAACACAACAACTTCAACCATTCACATCAACATGTCCCTTTTATCACTGGGGACTAGATCTTGTAGGAAAAATTCATCCAATTTTGTCAAATGGACACAATTTTATCATCATAGCCACAAAATACTTCACAAAGTGGATTGAAGTTGTTCCTCTAATCACCATCACAAGAAAACAAATTTCATCCTTCATCCTCAATTACATCATCTTTTGGTACAACATCCCTCAATCCATTTTCACTGACAATGGAAGACCATTTAAAAATCAAGAAATGAAAGAATTGTGTCAGAAGTTCAATATCCAACATCACTTCTCTACACCATATTACCCTCAAGGAAATAGTCAAGCAGAAGCTTCCAACAAAACTATTTTGAAAATCCTAAAGAAAATGGTCAACAAGGTTGGATGTGATTAGCACATCCAATTAAACCCTACTTTGTGGGTGTACCGAACTAGTATCTGTACACCAATAGGAGCCACACCATATGCTCTTGTCTATGGATCTGAGGTCATTGTTCCCATTGAGGTTGAATTACCATCACTCTAGATGTCATTAAAGGGTATTATCTCTAATGAGGAATACCGTGTATCTAGATTGCAAGAGTTAGAATTATTGGATGAATGACATCAACATACTATGAACCACCTAAAATCCTACCAACAATGAATGTCCATAAGCTATAATCATAAAGTCAAACCCATAATATTTCAATTTGGTGACTTGGTATTGAAGGAGAATCCATACAATCAGTAGGATAGGGAGAAGAATGGAAATTTTGAACCAAATTGGTTGGGCCCCTTTGTCATTGTGTCAATCTATGGATCAGGAGCATACCAACTATCCATGCCAAAAGGAGACCTATTTGACAATCCCATGAATAGTCTCCATCTCAAAACATTCTACACATGATTCATCTAATGCACCATAAAAGTCCTAAAGAAATCCAAAAAAATAAGAAAAAGTCCTAAAGAAATCCAAAAAATGTCTTGAAAAAATGGTTGCCCTAATGAAAACTTGGAAAACAAGCATCTTGGTGACAAGAAAAGAATCAAAAAAGAGAAAAATGTTAAAAAAATCAAAAAGGGAAAAATAACAAAAGAAAAAAGAAAAATACAAAAAAAGTGAAAAAGTGAAAAATAAAATAAAAAAATCATTAAATCTAAAAAAAGTGCAATAAAACCAAGTAGTGAAAACTTTGCAACAGGCACTATTTATGATGGGCCAGATTCTTCCTCTATTGGAATGTGTGTCGGTCATTGGCTCCACATTATCACTACCCACGTCTATCATTTGAGCCTCATGTACATATCTAGGTGTTGTGGTCATGTCTCACTTTGGCTTGGTGATCATTGTACATATCCACAATAAATTGGTTTTTTTCCACTAGAGGAAAAATCTTGAACTCATTGGGGGAAATCTATCTTTGAGCTCAACACGATAGACAAACAACAATATGACAACATGATACTACTGGAAACACAAGGGAAGACAACTAAGAGGGGGGATGAACCATTTGTCATAGAAATTATACAAATTAAGCTTATTCTCAAATCTGATAAATAAACATGAAAGAATTAACCATCACCACATCAAAAATACACATAACACAAAGATTTTTATGTGGAAACCCTGTTAGGAAAAAAACCACGGTTGCTCAGTTAGTCCACAAGATTATACCCTATTGAAAGTATAAAATAAATATGAATGGGAATGCACATGCATTCAACCACATTGCCTAGAGCACACTACTTAAATACGAAAGGCTTACTACCCAAGGGAAGATACACTATCTTACAAAAACAATTAGATTACATCCATCTTTTGAACTAAGAAAATAGCATCTGCTAATGCCTTATTATAGTTCCAATTAAGCACATAAAATCTACTCACCCTTCTTCACACTTAACTTCTACCTTTGAAATATTAGAACATTAATCACACATAACACTCACACACTTCACATACTACTTCGCTCACCATACATCCAAAAGGAATAACCGATCGATCATATATATCCGCAACCAAGGATAACATCATCTCCATGCCGACCCAACAAAATATAAAAAATGTGTACAAACTATCAGCCCAAATGATAAGAAATTTTTAATGCAAATAAAAAAAACATAAGAAAAAACATAGTAAGAACCCAAAATAACATCCTTGAGTTTGAAACACCTTAAAAAATTATGCCACGAAGATCCACAATGTGCTACAATAACCCTGTCGGCCATGAACATGAAAAATATGAACACACAGAAGAAAATCACGAATCGTGAGCACAATGATCAATGTAGATGTACAACACAGATAGAGCATGATCTAGAAACATATGAATCACCACATAAGCATCCACAACAACTCAAATTACTAGAATCACATCATCTTCTCTTAGGAACACTAAATAGAACAACTGAACAATTTACATAACAAAAATACTCATAAGTTGATCAAATCTTCATGTGAATCTCTGAAACTTCATGTGGAGAAACTAGATATACTCAACAAAAAACCATTTGATCCAAAACCTCTTATCATCAATATACTGAGCTAGCCATGTTGTTGGCTAAACAAAACTTCATTGCACCACTGACAACCTACAACTTATTTTATTACAACTTTCTCAATATCATTGACATATACAACCTTAAATACATCAGTACCAATAGTGTTGACATCAATAACAACCACATATCAGCAACATCCAACAATCTCTCCATTTGGAATTTATGGCAACACATGATGTGAAAAACACCATCAGTGCCACTTTCTCTTAGCACTTTCTCCCCGTTTGATTTTGACTCTTTTTCTCCTGAACTCTTTCACAATTTTTCACATGAATCTTCTCCCCCTTTGAAATAAATTACAAATATACACATTATCTCACTCCACACAAGATCTGAACACATTTCTGAACATCTGATTACTCACCCTGAGTAGAAGCCACCACAACATCAATCTGGATCAAGATATGACTATGAAATGCATAGAATAATGCAAGTCAATGAATCTTAATTTTTATTAGGAGGGTTAATCACCCCTACCTTCCCTCTGAGATACTCAAAATTATCCTTAGATGAAGGCTTGGTAAAGATATTTACAATCTATTCCTTAGTGGGCACATACTCCAATCTGACTTCCTTCTCACTCACCTTCTCTCTCAAAAAGTGAAACTTGATAGATATATGCTTGGTTTTTTGAATGCAACACCAAATTCATAGAAATTTTAATTGCACTTGAATTATCAAATAATATGGCAATAGGTTCATCATACACAACTATAATATCTTTCAACATTTGCTTCATCCATAATAATTGAGTATAATTGTTAGCAACAACAATGTATTCTTCCTATGTAGTAGATAAAGAAATGGCATTATGCTTCTTACTTAACCATGAAATTAGCTTCTTTCCCAAGAAAAATGCACCACCACTAGTAATCTTTTTTTCATTGACATCTCCTACCAAATCAACATTAGTAAAGGCACTCAAGGTAAGATCATTTTCTTTAGGATACCATAGACCAAAATCATCTATCCCCTTCAAGTATCTAAAAATCCTCTTCACAACTATCACATGAGATTCCTTAGGATCAGCTTGAAATCTAGCGACAATGCATAAAACATTCATGATATCAGGTCTAGTTTAAGTCAAGTAGAGCAATCCACTAATCATGGATTTTTATCTAGTTTGATTTTCTTTAGGAGAATCATCATCTTGTGTCAACTTACATCTAGTCACCATAGGTGTACCAACTGGCTTTTAATCTTCCATACCAAACTTCTTTATAAATTCTTTCACATACTTGGACTGAGATATAAAGATTCCTTTATCTAGTTGAGTAATTTGCAATCCCAAAAATAAATTCATTTCTCCAATCATAGACATCTCAAAATCACTCTACATATCATCAACAAACTTCATGCACAAACTATCATCTCCTCTAAAAATGATATCATCAACAAAGACTTCAACAATCAAACCTTTAGCATGATCAATCTTGAAATATAAATTAATATCAGTAGTACCTTTATTAAATCCAAGCTTCAACAAATACTTATCCAATCTTGCATACCATTCTCTTGGGGATTGCTTAATTCCATACAATTCTTTCTTCAACTGACAAACCATGTCTCCCTAATCAATCAATCGAAATCCACCAGGTTGTTCAATATACACTTCTTCGAGTTCACCATTTAGAAATGTTGACTTGACATCCATCTGATAAACCTTGAAGTTTTTGTAAGTAGCATAAGCAATAAATAGTCTCAAAACTTCAATCCTAGCAATAGGGGAAAATTTTTCTTCAAAGTCAATTCCTTCCATCTGAAAATAGCCTTTACACAAAAGTATTTCTTTGTTTCTAACAAATTCATCTTGCTCATTCAGTTTTCTCTGAAAGACCCATTTATTTTCAATTACATTTTTTTCTTTAGGTCTAGGAACAAGAATCCATATATCATTCTTCTCAATTTGTAGTAGTTTTTCTTTTATTGCTTCCATCCAATGTTCATCTTTGTATGCTTCATTGACACTATTAGGCTCAGTCTTTGAAATCAAATAGTATTCTTCTGTAATTCTTCTCCTATTTTGAACACCTTTTTTCTTATCACCTACAATATGATCTTCTAAATGATTCAATCTTACACACCTTAGAGTCTTAGGGTGTTCTTGAACTTCAGGCTCTTGTGATCTCACTTATGCACTTTCACTAGTTTCTTCCTCTTGATTTTGCTAATTCATCAGAATGATTTGAACTTGATTTGAAGTCTAAACTTTCTTTCCTTTATCTAAATTTTTATTATGATCATTTGAATTATATCCATAGGTTATGGATGGTCTAACTGTGTCTTCATCAACCTTTACCTTAGTACTTTCAACTACTCTCCTCAATCTCTTATTGTAGCACCAATAGGCTTTACTTTTAGTAGAATAACCAAGAAAGATTCCTTCATCACTTCTAGCATCAATCTTTCCTATATCTTCATCTCTTTTCATATAGCATCTACTCCTAAATATTTCGAAATATCTAATAGTAGGATTATGCCCAAACCATAGCTCAAAAGGAGTCTTACCAGTATCACCTTTGACATGTACCCAGTTGAGAGTGTAAACAACAGTACTCACAACTTCTCTCCAATAGATATGTAAAACATTTCCTTTGAACATCATAGTCCTAGCAACATCTTGAATTGTCATGTTCTTCCTTTCCACAACTCCATTTTGTGAAGGGGTCTGTAGGGTAGATAATTTTCTCTTTATTCCATGCTCTTCACAAAAAGAATTAAACTCACTAGAAGTGAATTCACCTCCTCTATCTAATCTCATACATTTGATCTTTAGACCTATGTCTATCTCAACCATAGCCTTAAAGATCTTGAATTTTTGTAGAGCTTCATATTTTTCCCTCAAGAAAGTAACCCACATCAATCTAGAGTAATCATCAATAAGTAACATGAAATACATGTCTCCTTGTAAAATTTTGATTCTAGAAGGACCACACAAATCAGTATGCACAAGCTTCAACACTTCATTTGAACAATGTTGATTGCTCCAAAATGAAATTCTAGTTTTCTTCCCTAAATAACATTCCTTGCATATGGTATTAGTAGGTTTTCTTAACTCAGGAATATCTCTCACTGTCTGAGTAGAACTTATCTTGATAATATTGTCAAAGTTTACATGACACAATCTCCTATGCCATAACCAAATTTTATCAACTTGAGCAATTAGAAAACTTTTAGTAGCAGTACTCAGGTGAAAGATATTACCTTTTGTTTTTGTACTAGATGCAATCACATTTCTAGAACTCCCCAATATTCTACAATTTCCCTCCTTTAATTGAAGATTGTATCCCTTGTCAACCATTTTTCCAACACTTAAAATATTATGCTTCAAACTTTCCACAT
>VDFB02252218.1:227473-257683 GCA_007258455.2 Sequoia sempervirens
CATCAAGGTATAAATAACTAGGAAGGCATTGTACCTAGTGCGATGGACTTTGACTCAACCAATAGATAGGAGTATTCTTGTTCACACTTGATATGGGTATGTGTACGATCATCATGGAAAAAAAAAGCCCTTAAGTGGCAAAAAATTTAGAAAAATCAAAGTTACAAAACTTGACATAAAAATTTGAATAATATATCTATATTATTTCAAAAACATGTAAGAATAGAATCTATAGAAAATTGAAAATATTTTTTAAACTACTAAATTTTTTTTTAAAAAAAGATAAATCTATTTGGTGAAAATTTGAAATTTCAATGTAGTAGTATTTAAATTTTAGGGAAAAAATAAGAAGTAGGTGTCTGTTTGACCACCTAACCACAATAAAATGTGTTTTTATAATATTTTAGATGTAAATTAGATGACTCATGTCAATTGTGATGAATTTTTTTTTGTAATTTTTCTAAGTAAATAATTAATTATGAATTTTTTTTTATTACAACTTTTAAAAATATAAATATGCTTCATTATGTCTAACCACCTTAACTTGGTCAAAACTTCATGAAATAAATTTTTTATTTTTTTAATACTATAGTATGTGAAGCATAGAATGTGATGCATGTTTTGGATTCAAAAAATGTGATACCATTTGAAAGCTATAGATTTTTTTCAATCAACATACCAATCAAGACTTTAGTCATAATTTGAATAGAAAATGAATAATAATTACTTATTAAATTCAAAGTAAAGCATAATTTATATTGGTGGAAAGTTGAGAATCTCCTTTAAAAACCCTTTTTGTTTCATCAATTTTGGGTAAAAAAAAGGTTGTCAGCCACATACCCATCATATTGCCACTTTTTGGCCCATCATGATCCTGCACACACCCATATACAGAAACCTTGCTAGGACATACCTAACAAAGCAAGTATTCGTGAAGTTATTTTACAAGAATGTCCAGCAAGCACAACAGACAAAAGATAGTGATCATTTCCCCATTCCTATCTCTCTAAATCGTTTGTTCAGATATCATCAAGAGGTCCTTGGAATGAGTGCAATAAGATAAATCAAAATAAAAGATCAAGTACAAAAACAAGCCAATGTTCTTCATACCTTGAGCCAAAGGGATGTGTTTTGATAAGATAAGAAGCTAAAGTGATATCCAAAATAATTCCCATTGTCAGAACGATATATCCTAGGACATGCATTGTATAGGATGATGATGGTTTGATAAGTTAATTGATAGGCTATTGATATAAAGTTGATTGAAATGTTTGTGATTGATCAAGAGTTTGATTTTGTGTTTAAAGGTTTGTTGCTTTGATTTTGATCTTGTGTTTGAAGTTTTCTTTTGCTGATTGTTGTGATTATTTTTGTTTGTGTTGCCAAAGGATGAAGGTGATGATCAATTTATTATGGATGATTGATTATTTCGAGTGAAAGCAAGATGAGATAGATGGATTTTTTCAAATATTTGGATGTTTTTGATGTTTTTGGAATGCTTTGAGGATTCTTTTGGTATTTTTCAAGATTTTTACAAATGTTTTGATTTTCAAAATTTGAGATGTTTTGGGCTTTTCTAGGATTTTATGAATGTTTTTGGATTTTGCTGTGATTTTGGATGCTTTTGTATATTTGTGTCTTTGCGGTTGATCAAAGATTAGCCTTGCCTACGTTTAAGCTCAGAGATGACATAGTTCAAATTTTCATGTTTTGACATTTTTTGTTTTTGACTTGTTTTTGGATTTTGATATGTTTTGAACGTTTTTGGATTTTTTTATTTTCTGATGTTTTTGGATTTTTCACATGATTTTGATGATTTGGATATGGATATGTCTAATGATATCAGTGCTCTGTTTGGGGATTTTTTTGAAAACCAAGCTAAGGTTGATTGATCAAATTGATGGATTGATGATGATGATAACATTGTTGAGGATACACAACAATGTAAGGATTTGAATGATCAGGATTGATGATGATAACATTATTGAGGATGCACAACAATGTAAGGATAGTGTTAAGCACATGAGGACTAAGATGGATATCCCAAGATGATGATTTTTTTATTCGATTTGATTGATCATGATTGATGAAGCTTGATTTTGGAACAAAAGTTGTTTGAATGATTTCATGTGAAATTTGAAGGGTGCGTTAGATGCGATTGATATTGATTGTTTGGATCAATGTTTGATTGAAAGATGAGGACTGATAAGGAATTTCTTCTTGTAAAAATATTCCATGGGCTAGTGATTTGGATTGTTTGCTTACAAGTGCTTTGACCAATTTGATTTCACGTTTTCCAATGTTTGGATCACCATATAAGCTGGAGGATATAGATCAAGATTTATTCCTAAAGTAAGACACAAATATTTTCCCCCAATGTCTAGCAATATATGGAATGTAATGGGTAGATGCCTAGATGGATATGGTAAGTACGCAAAGGATTCCAAGGATTATCTTGCGATAAGATAAGGCGTTCAGATAAAGAATGCTCATTTGGATAATGTTTCTTGGCTCAAATAATGTTGGATAGTATAGGATCAATGAAAATGACCCATGTCAAGATGTTTACCATAAGCAAGCATAAATTGTGCACCAAACTTTGTCAAGATCAAGATAAATTGGACTATGGATGCATATGGATAAAGATGGATTGGATAAATGGTTCATGGATGCATGGATTTATTATAGCTGAGATGGATGGAATGATGGAATTATTATGGATGGGATGAGGTGCTTTCCCCTGAAGTGGTGTGCGTAGATGCTTGATTCTACACATGATGCCCATTTTCCAAGTTTTCATCATGGTACCTACTCAAAGCATTGACCATGCAGGTTTTCACTAGAGGATGATTTTTCTCTTTATTGTTTTCAATCCTTTTTCTAATTTTTTTCTTTCTTTTTCAATTTTTTTTTATTTTTTTGAAAGATTTTAAGCTCATGTTGAATCACAAGGTGTCACTGATGTAGATTACCCATGTAATAATGTTCCATCGATATCCTACTTGAAGAAGTTGCTTTGCTAAGATATGTGATTTGAATGCAAATTTTGGGATTCTTGATCTGCTTTATTGATATCGGGGTTAACTCTGTCTCTTTGCATACATCACGATAGAGTGCCTTCAGAACCCTTATGATGAAGGGTTGTTGCCAATACATGGTCAATTTGAGAATTGGATATCATGTGTGGAGGTGTGGACGGAGTGTGTTTAGGGATAAAAGATGGATTGGTTGACAGTTCAGAACCTTTGACTCTCCAAACTTGGGAAGAGGAGCAATGATGGGTGGATACGAAAGTGTGAATAGAATTAGGACCAACTACTTGATACACTTTGTACTTTAGTTGAAAATCCTACTTTTCTTTTGTGGACATCTTTGATGGATACTTTTCCCTTTTTTATTTTTCCCCATAGTTTCTTTGACTGATGGAGTTTGATAGGGATAATCTTTCTTTGTAATTTTTGGTACCCACTTGTATTTGATTTTTCCATTATGCCTCTTAGCTTCTTTTTATTTGATAACATTCTTTGTGCTTTGATTCAAATCTTTCTTTTGATGTTGACCCCAATTCATGGATGGGATGATGGGTGGATGAAGATTCATGATGTAGTTGGTTGTAGTATTGGCATCAATTTCATCATAAGGATTCTTCATGCTCCCTATGTTGAATTTGCTTGGAAAATAGTTGCCCCCAGTATTGTGGAAGTAGTAGCTCCATGCTTTGATTCCCCTTGTTCTGAGAGCTCTTGTTTAGAATTCATTCTCTAATAAATGACCATTGCGGATGACGTTATTTCAATTTAATGCTCTACTAACTTTAGAATATCCTATTCCATCTGACCTGTTTCCTTGAGTAGATAATGTTGGATATCTTTGTGCATGACATCCTGAGTCTTAATTTGGGATATCTTTGATCTTGATGTTGACAACTCAATTTGAATATAGGAATCAATAACGTGATCTTTTGTGTAATAATGTCAAGAGTAAAGGAATCATGTTCTAAATGAAGATCATCTACGTGTCCATCCAAAGAAAGCATCTCATGGGTAGATGGAGGAGTGTGTGCTATGTGGATGTGATCATCATTTGTGACATCTTGTATAGATAGGAGAGTGTCCATTACATCATTGTAGTATCTTGGAGATACAAATTCTTGATTTTGATTAATTTTGGACTTGCATTTGTCATGCTTTGGATCAAGTTCTTGACATGGGTCAGTTTCAAAGGATCCTTGGATATCTTTATTAGGAATGGGAAGTGGCTCAATATCCTCTAGATTGTTAAGTGGATTTGGATCAAATGTTGAGTTGAAGATTCCTTCAATATCTGAAAAAATGTCTTGGAAAGGACCATTGCTAGAGCTTGGTAAAAGACAGTGATCATGCTTTGGAATAAATTCTTGAGATATGTCCTCTAACTTATTAGGTGATGTAGAGAAATTTTCAACATGATCATTGGTTGATGGATTTTTTATTACAAGATCAAATAATGTTAACACTCCTTGAAATGGATCATTGTCAGATATTGTTGAAGGATTCTTATCATGATCAAAAAGTGACTCTTGATGTATGTTGATTTGATCTTCATAAGAGGTAGAAAAATCTTCCATGTGTTCTTTGATGGACGTCTCGATTATGTGATCATTGGCTTGGATCGATACATGGAGTTAACATTTTGTTGGGATTTTGAACAACATTTGCTTGTTGGGATTGGTATTGGACTTGAGCTTCTGCTTGCACTTGAGCCTAGGCTTGTGCTTGTTGGGCTTGTAGTGTGGCCTGGGCTTGCACCTGTGTTTGATCCTAGGCTTGTGCTTGTTGGGTTTGTAGTGTGGCTTGGGCAACTTGAGCAACTTGTGTAGCTTGTTGAGCAGCTAGTTGTGCAACTCATCGGTTTTGGTTTTGTTGGTGTGATTTTGATAAGAATCCTATTGAGTAGCTTGAAATGTAATGCTATATTGGCTTATTGCACTTGGTTTTGGTGGTAGTGATGGTAGATTTGGAATCATGTTGGATATAGTGCAAAGTCATTGAGATATGTTTGGAGTGATCATGAGGGTTTGAGATATGATGGGTGTGATAGGGGTGGTTGGAGTGATCGAGGTGATAAGAATGGTTGGAATGATCGAGGTGATAGGTCCTTGGGAGACCATATTTTGATTTGTCAGGATTGATGTTGTCATTTGATTAGATACCATTTGTTGGTGTGATGTCGATGGTATATTCAAAGTATTTGATGTGATGGCTTGATTGGTGTTAGGTAAATTGATTTGGATGGAGTGATTGGTGCTAGGTAAAGGGGGAAGCCCTAAACCAAGGAATGATGTTAATATTGGTAATGGTGGTGGAGATGTCTCTTGGTGCAATGACTCAACTATTTTGGTAAGTGTAGCAATTTGATCTCGCCAAATTTGATCTTGATTTCTATCTTGACTCCCTTGATATAGTTGATTTGGTTTTTGTTCAAGCAGATTTGGGATGCATACTTGTGGTTTTTGAATGGGATCATGGAAAAATTGATTTTGGAAAATGTTTTGATTTGGGATGATGTTCAGATTTGGCATGATAGGTTGAAATTAAACATTGTTGGTGTTGGGAATCACATTTCCTTGATTTAGGTAAATTTGATTTTGCATAGTGTTACCTTGACTTGGATTAATACACAGAGTCATTAATATCTTGTTTGGACTTTGAACAATATTTGTATGATTTGCAAACATATCCATCCCAAATTTTATCAATTTTGAATCCAAAATGTTAATTTTTTGTAAAGTTGTACTTGGTACATTCACATTTGGCATGTAGGGATTTGATGGGCTGACATTGTTCATTTGAAGACTCATGCCTTGAGTATTTGGTTGATAGATTTGAAATGTTGGACTTGGATTTAAATCTACCATAGGAAAAGGTGTTCCAAGATTTAGATTGGGTAGACTTGCATTTGTTGTACCATTGAGGTTTGTAGGAGATAATGATCCCATGTATGGATTGTATAAATGTGAGTTTTGAAAATCAATTGGAATTGTAAGGCTTTGATAGTTTGGTTGAATTGGATTACTAATAATGTATGGATCAATTTTATATTCCATGTTCCTCTTTTTTTTTGACCTTGTTGCAAAAGTGACCATTAAGGTGTTTAGGACCAATGATGAGAAAAGGGGTGAATGATATAAGTGTTGAATGTTTAGGGACTTTGTATCAATGCTAGACTTGGGGCTTGATTTTGATTGTTTGATTTGGATAATGAACTTGTAAACCCTAAGATGTTAGATGTTATATTAGGATGAACTTGTTCAAAGGATTGCTAATTCAATTAAGTGTAGGAGAAAGGATGCATTCCCATACACCTAACTAAACAAGGTGATTTTGATTTCGATGATTTACCCAAGTCTAGGATGATGTTTCCAAAGCTCTAAAGTTGTTTGTGGGATGAAGATGATAAATGTTTGAAATAAATGAAGTGTTTGATTTTTATCCTAAATGAATCTAAGAAGGAATTGTTTACTAGACCAAGATAGTGAAGAACATCATTTTCTCTAAGAGTAATTCAAAATCAAAAGACCAATGTATGCATGAAAACCATATGACCAAAAGATGCCAAGCACATGTGTGTGGTCCAATTTATTCAATCTTTTCTTAATGGATTATTTTTACCACAAACACTTCTTAATTAGCTTTTAAAACTAGATGTCCAATGTCCTAATTCTCTTTCATCTCACAAAGTGCATTATGTGGAAATTGAGGGAATCAAGGAAAAGGTTACCTAAATTTTACTTTAGTAGGAGAAAATTGAGATGAAATCTAAATGTTTAGAAGCCTCTAAGGATACGAATCCCAAGGGAAATCAATAACATGTGAATTTGTTCAAGGATATTTTCTTTTTCTAAAGGGTTTGAGATTTGATGCTCATGTTGAATGTTGGTTTTCTAATGTTTTCAATCAACGAAAAGTGTTTTGACTCATAAGCAATATAACATCCTAGCTCAATTGGTACATTTTTCTTGGTGGGCTTGCCTCATGCCCTTCGTAGTAGAAGAGATGTTTTTACATGCAACCAAGGAAAAAATATAAAGGTATGTTAAGAATGAAGTCTTAACCTCTATATTTTAACCAAGATCGGACATGTAAAGTAACTTCTTGGAATCTAAGTTCCAATGAACCACTTTGATAAACTCTTTGGATGGACTAGTTGGTTACTAAAAACAAGGGTTTTTGTTTAGACTTTTTGTTCATAGAGATTGACCCATACGATGAGAGTCCCTTTTCAGATCCATCTTGTTGGAGCCAACTACGTGATACTGATGTTTACTCCAATACCCACATTTATATCCCGGTTGGAAATACTCTTGGATTTAGAGTGTTACCAGTTGAGTCATTCCCTTGGCTGAGTACTTTTTTTCCAAGGCAGGCCCTCTAAGATAAATAAAAGTGAGTAAAGACAATATCCGTAACTCGATCAATCTTTGTTCACAACACAAAGAGAGAGAATGTACGCAATAATGCTCTACTCACACTCACACAATGTTTTGTTCAATTTTAAACCCAAAATGAAGTGTAGAGGTGATCACTTTATCTCAACCTAAGATCACAAAAAAGGCCTTTTGATTCTCAAAATCTCTATAAAGCATGAGAGAAGCACATATGTCCATTTCAATAATGTTAGTTTAAGTAAGCAATCACAAAAAAAAAGTATCACATGTTCGTTTTAAATCCAAAAACCAATGATTTTGATTTTTTTTAAAGCACCAAAATGAGATGTGAGACTTGCCTTGTTCAATTTGTTAACCTTAAACAAAATCTAGTCAATTTGCCTAAAGTTTGTATTAACCCTTTTGCAATGATAATTGAAAGCCTAGGTAATGTTCATTTTAAAGCCCAAAACCAAAGATGAGTTAGCCTAAAACAAAAAATTAAGGCATAAGATGGAATCTCCAAGAATTAAAAAATTCTTTTGAATTGTAATTTTGATGTTCAATTTATTGACAAGTTCCTTCAAAAATTTCTTGCAAGCTCCTTGTGCAACAAAATGCTCCTCTTTCCTCACTTTTCCTTCATTTTCCTCATTTTCCTATAAGATGGAAGAGACAACAATGTGAGATTAAGTTACCAAATTAACTTAAACGATTTCACAAAATGACACAATTAGTAAGGATCCTGATTTCAATGGCTTTAAAGAAAATTTTATTCAAAAGTAGAAAGTTTTCAAAGAAAAGGGCTTCCCCTACTAATAACTTGTCCTTACCAAATTAAATTGCTTACCATTACTAAAATTTATGTCATTATTAATAATATCAGTAACAATGATGATATCGATCATTATCATAATATCCTTCAAGGGAAACCTAATAATAATAAATATTTCCCTCCTTTCTTAGCAATTTACTTGCATTTAAAGTTGCAACCAACTCTTTACACTAAAGAGAATAAATCTGAAACACCCAAACATAAATAGATAATGACACGAAATAAAAGCTTCCTAATACCATTAATTCTCAGTACTAAGGTGCAACACCTACACCGAACCCCAAGATAAAATGTAGCTCGACTGACATTTTGTCTTCTTCCATTTTGGTCAACATATTAATTAATTGAAGGATAAGGCCAGAGAATGCATCCCACACACATCTAGGCATTGGGATTTTATTGTGGTTGATTAATTCCAATGTGTTGTTCTATGGTTCATAATACCTTGTTTCACAACTACTTTTGGATAGCAACTGGTAAGAGTTTATCACATATTTATAATTTTAGATGCCCGTGCTTGAGTTGTTCCAAGTCCACACATAAAAGGGCTCACATTTATAGGTCTACAATGATCGCTATAAACTACAGAGAGCCAAAACCTATTTTATATGCTCCACATCTACACCACTAGAGGGCGCAAGATCCTGTGAATCAAAAGCATGTGGAAGATGACAACATTATGTGGGAAAAATGTGGAATGGTGTAGGAACGAGTGTGGAATATAGTCCATGCCAATGCAAAGAGGAGACTTTTATGCTGGGAACCTTCCATTTACTGTGTATTCAATAGCTTTCTACTAAGCCTAGCTAATCTTTGTAGAAATTTTGACAAACCTAATGAGTGTTCATATACACTATAAGTCAAGTACAATAGTGCATCTTTCAATTTTATTTTGTGATGTTGGCCGAGAGGGAAATAATTTCTTTAAAAGAAACAAAGAAGAATAATAATAAAAAAGAAAAATATAATTCATTGGTCAAGTAAAGTGATTATGGGGAATGTAGACTGAAAAGAATGAATGACAATAATTAAAGTGAAGAAGAACAGTTGAAAGTGCTGCCCCCACCTCAGTGTGTACAAAGGAAATCCGCCTCCTTACAAGAAAGTAAATATCGCTAGAGGTTTATATTTGTTCAATCACATCACTTAGCCATAACAACAAAAGAAAATATTCCATTAACTTAAACATGAGACATCTGATGTAAAAAAAAAAAAGAGACAATGACTGTATAAATTTAAATCTTAAATTAACACTTATGTTGTCATTCTTGATTAATAAAAAAAAAAATACCCCTGCCTGGCATGCAATTGTCTTATGGCACTAATGTTAATGAAATAAGCAATAGTTTATAATGCAAATGACATGAGTAACATGCAGATCAGGCCCTCCTTCTAGTGCCATTATGTGGACATCAAAATCTGCAAATGGTTAAAATCCTAACACACAAAGCATGGTTAGTGTTTTTAAAACAAAGAAAATATTCAACATCCATATGAGATAATCTAACATGCTTTTAGAATGCAATATAATAACAAGATGACTAAAGCATCTATGGAAAAACATGAAGTAAATCCCATCTCACATTGGATTGGTGCTTCTATGGAAAGAAGTCCTTTCCCAATCCTTGCTAAGCTCGATGATGAAAATGCTATGAAGATGATCAAGATGAAATCCTAACTTGAATGAGTTGTGGAGATGAAATGCTAAGACTGTGGAGGCCTGATACAATAGAGAAGCTCTCTATTTATAGCCAAGAAGGATAAAATAATGCCAAATATGGAGGATGTGGTACTAAAGATCCACCAATGAGAAGAGGCCACTTGTCAACCTGTGATAGGCTTGAGGAATGAGCACATTTTGGTCAATGTGCCAAAAAGGGGGAGATTCAAATTTGAATTTGAGAGTTAAATGTTGAGTTTGACCTTTGCAAGAGACATGTAAAAGCCATGTAAGACCTATTAAATTCCTTTTTGGATGTACATGTCAACTTGTTTTTGAATTCAAAATTGAGGGAATATTCCTTAAAGATGCCATGTTGATGGAAAATGATGAATTAATAAATCAATAAATTTATTTATTTGTGAAAGTGGGAAAAGCTAGAGGATGTGATGGGTGATTAGATTAGGTTAATCACAATTAGATTAACTTAGATGATGATTAGTTGATTGTGACATTCAACTTAAATATTTGGGTTTATTTAAATTAAATGAGAAGAAATTGATCATTAGAGATTTAATTAAATAACTTTGATCTATTTAATTAAATGGAGATCTTTAGAAGATTAATTGATTTGTTTAATAGCCTTTTAGGAGATTGATTAAATAAACTTGATTTATTTAATTGATGAGTGAATATGATTTAATTAAATACATGAGTGATGTCAATTTCACGTGTCTACATTTTCCCCCTCTTTGAAGCAATGTATTTGTTGCGTTGGTTCAAATAATAAACCATAGTGGGCACCAAATGTGAGGACCAAAATCTTGATTGAACAAAGATTGAAAGATATGAGTTAAATCTATCAACTTCGAACAAATGAGATAAAATCCCTCCCCATGAAATTGTTGAGCAAACATAAAGGAAATAATGACATTATCAAACTAATGTAAAATCATAAGCAATATAAGCATAAAATCTATTCCTAAACTACTCAAGCATCATCCCATAGGGCGATTGGTGCTACTTTGATATGAAAATTATCCCTTTCCCAACCCATTTCGATAAGCTAAATGATGAAATTACTTTGAAGATGCTATGGATGATCAATTAGATGCAAAAAGGTGATAAGATGAAGTGCAAGATGAATATGTATCAAGTTTCCTAAGATTGTGGAGGATTGATACAATAGAGAAGCTCTTTTTTTATAGCCAAGAAGGATAGAAGAATGCCAAATATGGAGGATGTGGGACTAAAGATCCACCAATAAGAAGGAGCCACTAGTCAACTTGTGATAGGTTGAGGAATGAGCACATTTTGGTCAATGTGACAAAGAGGGGGAGATTCAAATTTGAATTTGAGAGTTAAATGCTAAGTGTGGGACATGTAAAAGAGAAGTTATTACCATGTTGGAAGGGACAAGTCAACTTTATTTTTAAAATTAAAACTTGAAAGAATATTCCATTTTATGCCAAGTTGAAAGAAAATGGTGAATTAATAAATCAATAAATTGATTTATTTGTGCAAGTGGGAAAAACTAGAGGATGTGATGGGTGATTAGATTAGATTGACCAGGATTAGATTAGTTAAGATAATGTTATATGCTTTTGACCCATTTGACTTAAACGCTTTGATTTTATTTAAATCAAAAGGGTGATGAAAGGTGATTAAATTAAATAAAGTTTGGTTTATTTAATTAAAAGGATGTTGCAAGATTTGATTAAATAAAGGTTTGATTTATTTAATAAAGGAAGGATTATAGTGAGAGGCTTAAATTAAATAAAGTTAATTTATTCAATTTAAATAACTTGGTTTATTTAATTGATGAGCAAATATGATTAGTTAAATATGCATGATGTCAATTTCATGTGTCTATAGGACTCATTCACCACTTGTGGTGAATGAGTCTAGTTTGGATTTTCTAGAAATTCAAAGTCTAAATCTTCGCTTCTCAATCTGCTCAATCTGCTCCTCTAGGTTCCTAGATTCAAAACTCTAATTTTGGGGCTATAGATGACCTTTTTGAGAATATTATGAACTTGCAAATAGGGAGACAACTACAAAAAGCTTGTAACCTAATCCTAAATGATCTTCAAGTATTCAAAGCACCAAATCTGCAATCACACAAAGAGAGAAAAATTTATGGATTGTTAGGGAATAGGGGTTTTCCTTGGTCAAACCCCTTTTAGGTAATTAAACAAAATGAAGAAAAAATGGAATGAAGGAATGAAAAATGGGACAAAGAACATGAATCATAAACAATGATACCTTGAATGATGCCTTGTGAAGGATTTCTTGTAAATTTGCAACTCAACATGAAATGGCCATGAAGGATGTAGATCTTGATCGTTGACAATAGGTGTAGAACAATGCTTGATCTTGGATCTTCAATGCTACATCAAAACACCAGCTCAATAACATGCTTGATGCTTGATATCCTTGACATGATGATGGATCTTGAATTGTTGCAACAATCAATGAAACTTTTTTCCCTTGAATGCCTTAAAATTGATCTTGAAATCTATCTTGATGACCTTGTGAAGAGTTGGAATGCTTAACCCTTACTTGCTTGACTTGATAACATGAATGTATGATTAAGTAATGATTTGAGAGCCCATTTATATACAAAATACACTCACATGACCATTAATTTGATCCCCAAGGTTGACATAGGAGAAATTTGAACTTAGAACCTAGATTTTCTTGTTCAAACCTTGAAAATAGCTCAAATGGGACTCATTCGTAAAGCTGGGTGAATGAGTCCCACCTGGATGGGACTTGTATACATCTAAAATTGTTCTGGAGAAAATTAATTAAATACTATTTATTTAATTAATAAAATATTTATTTCCTCTACTTATAAATAAATCGCAAAATTCATTTATATAGTTCATATTTCTTAATTCTTCTTATCGAAACCACTTTCTTCATGATTTAATTAAATAAAAAAAATTAACTTTTTGTTTTATTTGATTTATTCCCCTCAACTAAATTTAAATTTTTTAAATTGGAATTTAGTCACATTTCTCCATATTTTTCTAACCTCCTTCCACCTCACCATGTGTCACATGAAATTAATTATTTCTAATTTCTAAATGGAAATTTATCCTCAAAATTTTTAACAACCTTAGAGACACATGAATTATCCTTTCCATTTATTCATTTCTACACTTGGAAAGCTTGTTCTATTAAAGGGGGAAACTTTCTTGATTCTCTCTAACCATTTTGCTTCTCACCATTGATCTCTCCAGACCGAATCATGATCATCCATTACTACCAACTCACTTGATGCCTTGGTGAAATCTATAAATAGAGGTTCATTTACAACTTTTCATATAGAAAGCATAACATAAATTTACTCTATAGAAATACTTTGTGCATTTGAGAGATTAGCATTTGATTTCAAGTAGTGTTATAATTAAATTTCATTTCTAGGAACTTAATTTGTTGCATTAGCATTACAACATTTTCACAACATTTCCATTAGCTTAGAATTTTATCATTGTATCATCTAACATCATTATGCATACAACAACATATCATTCAACACACCATTTAGCATCATCCATCTAATTCATCCATCATGTAGATGTAGGTATAGTTTCATACATTTTAGTTTAATGGCCTCTCATTTCTTAGGTGTCAATCCTAGTAGTTTAGTGCATATCTAAAATCTAAGAGCACTAATATAGTATCCTTAAGACCAGATGATGATGGAACAACTTTGAGGAATCGATTTATCATTTATTTTACTAAATTAGATTTCCTTAATATAACACATTGCATCGATTGTGTGTTTAATGATTCCTTTTTTCTTTACACATTTTCACACGATACATTATAGAGCCCACCTGTGACCGGGCCCCTATTATTTTAACATTTTCTAGAAAGTGTACTTACAGGTTCAGACATCAATTCTTCTAGCATAATCGCTAATTCTTCTAGCACACTCAAAACATTTTTTGGTGCATAAACTGATTGTTATGGTGCAACCACGAGTTCCTTTGGTGCATCCAAGCCATTCTATGGTGCATCAGTGGGTTTCTATAGTGTACTCATTACTTTTTGTATCACATCTAATACTTAATTTAGCACATTCACTATTTCCTATAATGCACCTACCTTTTTAGTGCATTGAATTACTATAATGGCGCATTTAATTTTCATTGCAAAATTTTCTAGATTCTGAAAATTGAGGAATGTTTTTTTTGCTATCCAAGTTTCATAAATGTTGTCAGAGACTTTGTTGAAACTCTTGAATGTTGTCAAAGAACATTTATTGAAAACTACTAACAATTTTTATGCAGGGGCTGGAATTGATTTATTTCCTTTTGGTTAATTTAGGAATCTAGATTAATTAGGAGGGAAAGAACACCATGTCTATTGTGTTTGATGAATGGTAGGAATATGTTCTCCCCCTGACTAGATGACCAAAAATCCAGACCCATTCATTTTTATTTTATTTTATCCTTAGAGGGCCTTCCTTGTGGGAAAAAGTAATCACCCAAGGGAATGACCCAACCAGTAACACGCTAAAGCCAAGTGACTTCTAGCTAGTATATAAGTGTGGGTACTTGGGGAAAGTTCTAGTATCATGAGTATTTTTCTGAAAAGAAGGGAAACAATGGTCTCTTTCCTTATGGATGATCACCCATGAATAGAATGTCTATACTAGAACCCTTTGTTATAGTTAGCCAAAATTCCTATTCTATTTACTCGCGCAGAAGGCCTAACCTTTGAAGTCATTCCACATTTTTTGCAGCTTTTAGTAGAGATGAGAAGTATGTCGTGGGATTTTCATGGGTACTAAATCTTGGCTGCCTCGAGAAGTGAGTGTCATGGAGGGGAGCCAGTGGGGTCAGGATTTTAATCATCTGCTAAAAGTAGGTGTAGCTAGAGTAAAATCCAAGTGGGAATCCAATAAATACTGTCCTACACAGCCTTAGGATTGTACAAGCTTGATGTGTTTTACCAATATGTTTCTAAACAAACTTCAAACAAAACATCACACACTAGAAGTGAAAAACTTGATTCAAAAAATATCCTTTGAAAGAAATAATTCTCTGACTAAAAAATCAGAAAAATCAAACAAACTTGCAAGAAACTATGACATTTTCCCAATTCAGCGCATCCACTGCTTATTTTGGCACTTTTACACCATTCTCTAGCACATCCATCTGTTGTTATAATGCATTCACCATATTTTTTAGCGCATCCATCTACTCTTATAATGCATCCACCATATTTTTCAGTGCATCCATCTACTATTATAGTGCATACACTATATTTGTCAGTGCATCCATTGCATTCTGTAACGCATTCACCCATTACTATAGCGCATCCAAGCCATCCTACAGTGCATCCAAGCTGTTCTATAGTGCATACAACCAATCCTATAGCACATCCCATCCATTTTGTGGTGCATTCAAGCCATTCTATAACACATTTTTCTTTTAGCGCATACACTGACTGTTACAGCGCATCCACCAAATTTGTAACCAAAAAGCTAAATTTGACCCCCTATTTGACATTTTGAGCCTATATTTAGGGATCTTTTCCATAGAGGAGTTCATTCCTTATCCCAACATTACTTTAAAACTAGAAAAATTAGCATTTACAAGTGAAATCCTTCACCTAAACTTTGATCAAACATCTAAAAGTTCCCAACCATTAAAACCCAAATTTGATCATCAAGTTGAGTTTCACCATCAGGGGGTGATCCCACAAAGCTAGTTTACAATTTTTGGGAGATTCTGATTTTTGCTGAAATCACATATTTTTAGAAAATATAATGATTTAATCCTTAAAAAGTTCCATTTGAAGCATTCCAATTGAAGAGGGTTTGATAAAACTACCTTAGATCAAACCCCCTTAGATAGAACCCTATGAGTTTTAAACCATACCTATAATAGTCTTCTTTACACCTATTAAAATGTTGATAAAAAACCACTTTTGATTTACCTTTTGGGGGATCAAATGAATTCATTTAAAATTTATTTTTTGTAAGTATGTATTCATTATTATAAACTTCCCAAAATGCATAATTTTAAATAAATTTAATTTTATTATTATATTTATTTTTTATTTCTTGTGAATGTAGGTTTTCACAGAAAATTAAGCTCTTTGTTCTGCACATGTGGAAAAAATAGATCATAAAAATTTGAAAAATATGAGTGCACTAGATATTGAATTCCTTGATTCAACAAAAGAAATAAAATTGAATTTTGATATATACAAAAAAATAATGTGTTATACAGTCCGAATTGTAATTGGTTCGACTTGTAAACTTGATTAAGGAAAAAATATTCAATAAAACACTATGAAACCAATTGGAAGCACTAGATATCATAGTTACAAATCTAAATTAAAAAAAAAATAAAAAAATTATCCTTCATGGAAAAAAGGTTGTGTTATATGGTGAGTGTCACTCCTTGAAAATGGTGTTTATTGAAAATAACTAGTTTTCAAAGGAGATGGAAAAAGAAGTGCAATATGATTCCAAAAAAATTGAAAAAAATATATTTAGAATCTATAGAGAAAATGTCACAAATCACTAGTTTGCATCATCTTCAAATTCCTCATGGTTTAGCTGCTATAGGTGCCTGAAAGTAAAGATTTAGTTAGAAAAAAATTGTTCAGTGTCGAGTTTGGCCAAAAATTATAAACCATTACTGTGGGATCACCCCCAATATTTTTCATTCTTCATCCCAAAACAACACACTTTACATCAAATTTCATTACCTTAGTCCCATCAGTAGAATTCATCATTCTATTTGACCTAGGTATCCCTTTGGCACTCCTAATTATTGATCAAAATTTAACAAACCTTCATCACTTGCATGCCCATTTTAACAAGATCCCAAAAGCAAAAAGTTATGGATAAGGAACTTGAAACTCAAAACACCATGGGTGAACCAGAAGAAAACCCTTTTCACAAAATCCCTCAAAATGAAATAGAAGAAATAACAGAGGATGAAATAGAACAAGAAAACCAAGATCCAAAATTTCACAAATTCCTAAAGAAGGTCTTTGATAAAGATGGAGAAAAATACCTTCTAATCTTAGCAAACCAAGGGGTCAAATTACCAAGTGATTTTGATGTCAAAAAATTGAAAGAAACTCCAAAGAAAAATAAAATTGAAACACCAAATGTAAATAAAATGGCTGCCCTAACAAATCAAATGAAGAACCTTCAACAAAAATATCAAGACATGCAAAGAGGGACTACCAAAATATATTTTCTACAAGATACTTTTCCCTACCATTTTGATAGGAATTTGAATATGATACCATTCCCACCAAATTGTGACCTCCCAAAATATGACAAATATAATGGGAAATATGATCCCATAGACCATGTGAGGGAATTTTGAACCATGAGTCTTGAGTTTATGCATGAAGACACCTACTTGATGAGACTTTTTCCTCGCATCTTGGGAGGCCATTGTATGGAATGGTTTTTGAAAATACAACTAGGCATAAGATCCTTTGAGAAAACTAACAATAAATTTATCACTCAATATTCATATAACATTTCACATGAGATAACCATGAAGGATCTTTGAACTACCAAACAAAAACAAGGAAAAACATTTCTCATATTCTTAAAAAGGTGGAGAAGGCTATTTGATTGATATGCTCGTCCTATACCCAAACAAGAATAGATGGAAATTTTTATTAATAACCTTAACATTGAAATGAGCTATAGGTTGCAATTACAATGTCCCCCTATCTTTGAGAAGATGATTGAAAATGGTGTCAAAATTGAAGAAGCTTTAGTCAAAAGAGGGTTATTGAAAATTCACAATGAAGGATCAAACAATGCTAGCTCTTCAAATCATCACAATAACAATGAGAAATCAAAATTTTGGACAAGAAACAAGAATGCCAATGACGGTACTACCAAAACACATAATGCCAAACTACTCTTTAATCTATTAGGAACCACAACCAAGATTGATCAAAACTCGAATCAAGGAACTAATCAAAATGTTAACCAACACAATAATCAAAACAAAAAAAACAAAGTACTACCACATCTAAACCTCCACCCTATCAAACACAATCAAACTGTAGGAAATTAACACCTTTGGGTCAATCACACGAATCCACATTGAGAGAACTTCTTGCAAATAACCTTATAACACTACCTGACACCCAAGGATTTGAACCAAAAGTGAAATCGTCATGGTGGAATGATGCTTACTACTACAAATTTCATCGGTGCAAAGGCCATCAAACAAATAGTTTCATGCAATTAAAACACAAGATACAAGACTTAATAGATGACAAAGTCCTGTGAATAGAAGGACCCCAAACAAATGTTGATCATGGAGAATTCAAAAATCCCTTACCAAACTATGATATAGGGGAGTCCTCTACAACAAACAACAAAGGGAAGAATGTAAACTATGTCCATGAAACTATCATCCTTCATATCTCAGTAGTAGAAGATCAAATGAATAACACTAAAACCAATGACAACCAAGACATTATTGCAACCAAAATCCCAATTTATGACATTCCAATTGGACATGAACAAGACATCATTATAGTTGAAAATCAGATTAATGACACCAAACAAGACATAGCTACAATTGATACTCAAATTAATGTCATTAAAATCAATGGGAAACAAGACTACATGCCAGTAAATTTGACCACTAGAGCACATGAAACGTATGTACTAAAAGGATGTTTTTCTAAAACACCTACTGCCCCGTCCAATCAATATAACATAGTAGACCAATTACAAAAGATCCCCATCCAAATATCTATATTGGAATTGCTCAAGATTTCACCCACCCACAAAGAGATTTTGGAAAAATCCCTAGTGGACACATCAGTACCAATGGATCTGGAAGTTTGTAAAGTCAAGGCCATGGTGGGACATTTGACTATACCTCATTGCTTATTTTTTAATAAAATGATGATGCATCCATTTCTCATCCCCATAACGCCAAAATCTATATTGAAGTCCTAATTCATAAACATCGTGTCAAATGTGCCCTAATAGATGAAGGAGCTAGCCTGAATATATGTACTTTAAAGATTGTTCATGCCCTAGGATTTTCTAAAAATGCAATAGAATCAAAGAAAAATATCACAATAAAACCATGTGATGATGAGGAAATATCTTCACAAGTATTGATTGTCTTACCCATTCAAGTAGGACCGATTTAGAAAGATGTAATTTTCGAAGTCTTGTACAAGGATTTGACCTACAACATACTATTGGGTCTCCCATGGATCCATGAAATGCAAGCGGTCTCATCATCATACCACCAATGTTTGAAATTCCCTTGTGGTGGCCAAGAAATAACCATCTCAACTAATTCTAATAGTCCTTAGTATTGTAATACCCTTAAATCAGTCCAAGATGTCTTTGTGTCTCATAACGGAGAAGCTTCCACTTCCATCTCTACCAGTAATCAAAGACAGTCAAATTCCTCGTCAAAACTATTGGTCACTTCCCCAAATCATGAAGGTCAATCCAGTTCAATGTCTAAACAGTCTGAGAAAAAGGAAGAAGTCGCTCCTTCTACATCCTAAAATCATGAAACCCAATTAAATTCCTTGTCCAAGCAATTGGAGGAAAAGGTCCAAGTTAAGGATAAAGGTGTGGGTGAATATTTCATTGAACAATCTCTATGCCTTTCACAGCTATCTTCACCGAAGTCATATGGGAAACCTTCAACATCAACAAAAAAATCATCACAATGAGTTACACTCTTTAATGGTAAATTTGTAAAAGTAGGCACCATAGTTGATGAAGTTGAAGACAAGGATATTCTAAACTAGCTTTACAATGATGAAGAAGAGTCCCAAGCAACAACTATAAATGTACAAACAACACAATATGGAAAAGGATTCATAATCTTGGAAAAGATGGGATATGAGGGAAAAGGTCCTATAGGAAAAAGAAAAGAAGGAATTGTAGAGCCAATTCAACCCCTCTCAATCAATCCAAAAGACAAGAATGGGTTGGGTTATAAAGAGGATACAAAAGAAGAGATAACTTAGAGGGTGGTTGAAAGAATCTTGCAACTACAAGCTAGTGATGATCATGAAACTGATTCAAATGAATATGAGTGAGATTCACTATCCCAAGAGTCTTTTCATGAAAAGGACATTGATGTGGTACACAAGTATGCACCCCTACTCGAGGAGGTACAAGGTTCAAGTTCTAGACCGCTTGAAATAGGATCACAACAAATTGATGACTCCACTAAAGATGATTCAACTGGGAGTGAAACCAATAATTTAGAGGAAAGTTACCTTATAAACCTTGATTTTTCTATTTGAAAAATAGAAGACATCGCCATCAAGACTCTTAATATCTCTAACCTTTACCAATCTAATGATTCCTTACCCCTAGTACATCTCGAACTCATAGATTGGGACTAAACTGAATTGTTCAATATCCCCACCTTTTCAAATAATGATACCATTGCCAACTTCCTCTATTCCAGCAATCCTAAAACAAATTCCACCATTTAACATCATAACGAAGCTTCCAAATAAGGGAGTGTCAAATCTTTTAGCTACAAAATGAATAATACATGAAATAGATCTAATGGTGAAAACCATTCAATGTAGTATCAAATCCAGAAAAAAGTAAAAATAAAGAGTACATTTGATGGTGAAAACCTCTCTAAGGTGTTGAAGGATGGAAGATTTGACACTCTCCTAGAACACTTTCAGGAATGATCAAAAGTATTGATTCGTTCCCACACAGTCTGTCAATATCGGCAATGCAAAAATATTGAAGATTATCCATCTAGTGGCATCCTTGATAGACCAAGAAAAACCAAGCTTCCTCAAATTCATCATAAAGAAAAAAATCAACTTTGCTTGGTCATATGTTGACATGTCAGGGATTGATCCAGATCTTATAATGCACCACCTATCCCTACCACTAGGAGTAATACTAGTCAAGGAAAAGCTAAGGAAAATGCATCTACATATTTCCCTATTCGTGAAAGAAGAATTGAAGAAGTTATTAGATGTAGGATTCATCACACCCATTGACTATGCCAAGTGGATCTCCAATATTGTACTAGTTTCAAAGCTTGACAACAACATTCACATTTGTGCAGATTTTTGAGACATGCCAAGGATATATCCAGATCTTATAATGCACCACCTATCCCTACCACTAGGAGTAAAACTAGTCACGCAAAAGCTAAGCAAAATGCATTGGCATATTTCCCTATTTCTTAAAAGTAGAGATAAAGAAGTTATTAGATGAAGGATTCATCACACCCATTGGCTATGCCAAGTGGATCTCCAATATTGTACCAGTCTCAAAGCCTGAAAAAAAATTCACATTTGTGTAGATTTTTGAGACCTTAATAAGGCTTACCCTAAGGATTATTTTCCTCTACCTAACATAGACATCATAGTGGATTAACATTAGGACATGCAATGTTGTCACTTATGGATGGTTTTTCTAGTAATAATCAAATCAAGATAGCTCCAAAGGATCAAGATAAGACAACCTTCACATCTCCATGGGTAACATTATGTTGGAACGTCATGCCGTTCGAATTGAAGAACGTAGGAGCCACTTATCAGTGCGCCATGATGACAATTTTTCATGATATGATGCATACCTTCATGGAAGACTATGTGGATGATCTATTGGCCAAATCATACACTAGAGAAGGACACTTTGAGATCTTGGACAAAATCTTTACCAGACTAGAGAAGTTCAATGTACGACTGAATCCAAAGAAATGTTTGTTTGGGGTGACTTTAGCCAAACTCTTGGGATATATAGTTTTAGAAAAAAGCATTGAAGTAGACTTGGAAAAAGTTAAAGCTATCATGGAGATGTTGCCACTCAAAAACATCAGCTAACTATGATCTCTACAAGGGAGATTCCAATCAATCCAAAGATCTATATCACACCTGGTAGACAAGACCCATCCTTTCACTCACTTGTTACACAAAAAAGTTTCTTTCTAATGGGAAGAAAAAATGTGAAGAGGCCTTCAATCAATTAAAACAATATCTAATGAGTCCACCTATCTTAATGCCACTAGCAGAAAGAAAGCCACTCTTATTATACACTGCAACAACTGAGATATCATTGGGAGCCTTGTTAGCACAAGAGGATTCAACAGGAAAAGGAAAAGCAATTTTATACATCAGCAAGATGCTAAATGGCTATGAAATTAATTATACATCCATTTAAAAGGATTTTTTTGCACTAGTGTTTTCCACCCAACAACTATGACTCTACATGCTAACTCATACCATCAAGTTAATAGCCAAAATAGATCCACTAAAATACCTCCTCAACAAAGCTAATCTAACTAGAAGACTAGCCAAGTGGGTTATGATACTAAGTGAATTTGACATCCAATATGCAGATAGGAAAGCAATAAAAGGACAAGCGATCATAGACTAGTTGGCTGAAGCACACCTACCAAATGATCATCCTCTACACATTTAGTTCCCAAACACTGATTTCCTCACCTTGACTACACAATAGTGGACATTATACTTTGATGGATCGCACACAACATGGATCAAGGGCCAGAATACTATTTGTCACTCCACAAGGACATACCATTCTGAAATCATACAGATTGATGTTCCCTTGTACCAGTAACATGGCGGAGTATGAAGCATTAATCATTAGCATTAAAGCAACTATAGAATGGAAAATACCAGAATTGCATGTCTATGGAGATTCCCAATTGGTCATTAACTAGGTCAATGATCATTATCAAAAAAATGATGACAAATTGATGCCCTACAAAATAACGATTGATGACTTTAAGAAATAATTTGTGGATATAAAATTTGAGCATATTTCTAGAGTGGATAATAAAGTTGCCAATGTCATGGCCATTATTGCTTCCTTATTACAAATTCTAAAGAAAACAAGTTGTTATGAGTTCATGGTGGAACAACTATTTACCCCTGCTTATGATGATACCAAGTCCCAAGTTATATGGCATCTGGTTGATGCCAATACCTCAATCTATGATGAAATTTATACCTATCTAAAAGATAAAACCCTTCCACCCAACTTGTCCTAAAACTAAAAATGAAACTTCATTCACCAAGCTACCTGACATACTCTTATCATAGATGTACTTTACCAATGAGCTCTTGAAAAAACTCTCCTTCAATGTCTGGAACGTGATGAGTCTGAAATGGCTTTATAGGAAGTTCATGAGGGTATTTGTGGAACTCATTCAAGTGGTTTAACCTTACCCAAGAAACTCCTCCATTTAGGGTATTACTGGCCAAACATGGAGAAGTCTTTTCAATTTTTCAAGAAATGTCAAATATGTTAGATTCATGGCAACCTCATTCATGCACCAACACAACAACTTCAACCATTCACATCAACATGGCCCTTTTGTCAGTGGGGACTAGATCTTGTAGGAAAAATTCATCTAACTTTGTCAAATGGACACAATTTTATCATCATAGCCACAAAATACTTCACAAAGTGGATTGAAGTTGTTCCTCTAATCACCATCACAAGAAAACAAATTTCATCCTTCATCCTCAATTACATCATCTTTTGGTACAACATCCCTCAATCCATTGTCACTGACAATGGAATACCATTTAAAAATCAAGAAATGCAAGAATTGTGTGAGAAGTTCAATATCCAACATCACTTCTCTACACCATATTACCCTTAAGGAAACAGTCAAGCAGAAGCTTCCAACAAAACTATTTTGAAAATCCTAAAGAAAATGGTCAACAAGGTTGGATGTGATTAGCACATCCAATTAAACCCTACTTTGTGGGTGTACCAAACTAGTATCTATACACCAACAGGAGCCACACCATATGCTCTTGTCTATGGATCTGAGGTCATTGTTCCCATTGAGGTTGAATTACCATCACTCTAGATGTCATTAAAGGGTATTATCTCTAATGAGGACTATTGTGTATCTAGATTGCAAGAGTTAGAATTATTGGATGAACGACATCAACATACAATGAACCACCTAAAATCCTACCAACAATGAATGTCCAGAAGCTATAATCATAAAGTCAAACCCATAATATTTCAATTTGGTGACTTGGTATTGAAGGAGAATCCATACAATCAGTAGGATAGGGAGAAGAAAGGAAATTTTGAACCAAATTGGTTGGGCCCCTTTGTCATTGTGTCAATATATGGATTAGGAGCATACCAACTATCCATGCCAAAAAGAGACCTATTTGACGATCCCATGAATAGTCTCCATCTCAAAACATTCTACACATGATTCATCTAATGCACCATAAAAGTCTTGAAGAAATCCAAAAAAATTAGAAAAAGTCCTAAAGAAATCCAAAAAATGTCTTGAAAAAATGGTTACCCTAATGAAAACCTGGAAAACAAGCATCTTGGTGACAAGAAAATAATCAAAAAAAGAGAAAAATGTTAAAAAATCAAAAGGTAAAAATACCAAAAAAAACAAAATACAAAAAAAAGTGAAAAAGTGAAAAAAAATAAAAATAAATCATTAAATCTAAAAAAAGTGCAATAAAATTAAGTAGTGAAAACCTGGCAACAGGCGCTATTTGTGATGGGCCAAATTATTCCTCTATTGGAATGTGTGTCGGTCATTGGATCCATGTTATCACTACCCATGTCTATCATTTGAGCCTCATGTACATATCTAGGTGTTGTGATCATGTCTCACTTTGGCTTGGTGATCATTGTACATATCCATAATAAATTGGTTTTTTTCCACTAGAGGAAAAATCTTGAACTCATTGGGGGAAATCTATCTTTGAGCTCAACACGATAGACAAACAACAATATGACAACATAATACTATTGGAAACACAAGGGAAGACAACTAAGAGGGGGGATGAACCATTTGTCATAGAAATTATACAAATTAAGCTTATTCTCAAATCTGATAAATAAACATGAAAGAATAAACCATCACCACATCAAAAATACACATAACACAAATATTTTTATGTGGAAATCCTGTTAGGGAAAAAACCACGGTTGCTCAGTTAGTCCACAAGATTATACCCTATTGAAAGTATAAAATAAATATGAATGGGAATGCACATGCATTCAGCCACATTTCCTAGAGCACACTACTTAAATATGAAAGGCTTACTACCCAAGGGAAGATACACTGTCTTACAAAAACATTTAGATTACATCCATCTTTTGAACTAAGAAAATAGCATCTACTAATGCCTTATTATAGTTCCAATTAAGCACATAAAATCTGCTCACCCTTCTTCACATTTAACTTATACCTTTGAAATATTAGAACATTAATCACACATAACACTCACACACTTCACATACTACTTTTCTCACCATACATCCAAAAGGAATAACCGATCGATCATATATATCTGCAACCAAGGATAACATCATCTCCATGCTGACCCAACAAAATATAAAAAATGTGTACAAACTATCGGCCCAAATGATAAGAAATTTTTAATGCAAATCAAAAAACATAAGACAAAACATAGTAAGAACCCAAAATAACATCCTTGAGTTTGAAACACCTTAAAAAATTATGCCACAAAGATCCACAATGTGCTACAATAACCCTGTCGGCCATGAACATGAAAAATATGAACACATAGAAGAAAATCACCAATCGTGAGCACAATGATCAATGCAGACGTACAACACAAATAGAGCACAATCTAGAAACATCATGAATCACCACATAAGCATCCACAACAACTTAGATTACTAGAATCACATCATCTTCTCTTAGGAACACTAAATAGAACAACTGGACAACTAACATAACAAAAATACTCATAAGTCGATCAAATCTTCATGCGGATCTCTCAAACTTCATGTGGAGAAACTAGATACACTCAACAAAAAAACCTTTGATCCAAAACCTCTTATCATCAATATACTAAGCTAGCCATGTTGTTGGCTAAACAAAACTTCATTGCACCACTGACAACCTACAACTTATTTTATTACAATTTTCTCAATATCATTGACATATACAACCTTAAATACATTAGTGCCAATAGTGTTGACATCAATAACAACCACATATCAGCAACATCCAACAATCTCCCCATTTGGAATTTATGGCAACACATGATGTGAAAAACACCATCAATGCCACTTTCTCTTAGCACTTTCTCCCTGTTAGATTTTGACTCTTTTTCTGAACTCTTTCGCGTTTCCACGCCTTGTCTTCTCCCCTTTGACATAAATTACAAGGTCTGGAAATTATCTCCTCCACGGATCACGGACGCGTTTCTGGGCGTGGGTTATGCAAACGCGTTGTGCACCACGAAGCATCAGTCTGGATCCCGGGATAGCGGGCTGTGAGGTGTGGAGATGATGCCGGGTCCGTGGATCTTGGTGCATTGGGGTGTCACTTCTACGGCTGCGAGTTGCTTAGGGTAATCGGCGGTGAGATGTTTGATCTGTTTCATGTGGTGGGACATTACTCGATCTGACGCTATATAAAGCTATGCTCTCAAAAAGTGAAAATTGATAGATATATGCTTGGTTTTTGTAATGCAACACAAATTCATGAAATTTTAATTGCACTTGGAATTATCAATAAATAATACTTAATAAGTTCATCATACACAACTCTAATATCTTTCAACATTTACTTCATCCACAATGCTTGGAAATTATAATTGTTACTTTCTCTAATGTATTTCTTCCTGTGTGGTAGATAAAATGCGTGGCGTGTGGCTGTACTTGTGCCATGAGTGGCACAACAAAGATGCACTTGCCATTGGTAATGTTTTTCATTGACATCTCCTACCAAATCAACATTAGTAAAGGCACTCAAGGTAAGATCATCTTCTTTAGGATACCATAGACCAAAATCAACTATCCCCATCAAGTATCTAAAAATCCTCTTCACAACTATCACATGAGATTCCTTAGGATCAGCTTGAAATCTAGTGACAATGCATAAAACATTCATGATATCAGGTCTAGTTTAAGTCAAGTAGAGAAATCCACTAATCATGGATTTGTATCTATTTTTATTTTCTTTAGGAGAATCATCATCCTGTGTCAACTTACATCTGGTCACCATAGGTGTACCAACTGGCTTTTAATCTTCCATACCAAACTTCTTTATAAATTCTTTCACATACTTGGACTGAGATATAAATATTCCTTTATCTAGTTGAGTAATTTGCAATCCCAAAAATAAATTCATTTCTCCAATCATAGACATCTCAAAATCACTCTACATCTCATCAACAAACTTCATGCACAAACTATCATCTCCTCTAAAAATGATATCATCAACAAAGACTTCAACAATCAAACCTTTAGCATGATCAATCTTGAAATATAAATTACTATCATTAGTACCTTTATAAAATCCAAGCTTCAACAAATACTTATCCAATCTTGTATACCATTCTCTTGGGGCTTGCTTAAGTCCATACAATTCTTTCTTCAACTGACAAACCATGTCTCCCTAATCAATCAATCGAAATCCACCAGGTTGTTCAATATACACTTCTTCGAGTTCACCATTTAGAAATGTTGACTTGACATCCATCTGATAAACCTTGAAGTTTTTGTAAGTAGCATAAGCAAGAAATAGTCTCAAAACTTCAATCCTAGCAATAGGGGGAAAATTTTCTTCAAAGTCAATTCCTTCCATCTAAAAATAGCCTTTACACAAAAGTATTTCTTTGTTTCTAACAAATTCATCTTGCTCATTCAGTTTTCTCTGAAAGACCCATTTATTTCCAATTACATTTTTTTTGTTAGGTCTAGGAACAAGAATCCATGTATCATTCTTCTCAATTTGCAGTAGTTCTTCTTTTATTGCTTCCATCCAATGTTCATCTTTGTATGCTTAATTGACATTATTAGGCTCAGTCTTTGAAATCAAATAGTATTCTTCTGTAATTCTTCTCCTATTTTGAACACCTTTTTTCTTATCACCTACAATATGATCTTCTAAATGATTCAATCTTACATACCTTAGAGTCTTAGGGTGTTCTTGAACTTCAGGCTCTTGTGATCTCACTTCTGCACTTTCACTAGTTTCTTCCTCTTGATTTTGCTAATTCATCAGAATGATTTGAACTTGATTTGAAGTCTAAACTTTCTTTCCTTTATCTAAATTTTTATTATGTTCATTTGAATTATATCCATAGGTTATGGATGGTCTAACTGTGTCTTCATCAACCTTTACCTTAGTACTTTCAAATACTCTCCTCAATCTCTTATTGTAGCACCAATAGGCTTTACTTTTAGTAGAATAACCAAGAAAGATTTCTTCATCACTTCTAGCATAAATCTTTCCTATATCTTAATCTCTTTTCATATAGCATCTACTCCTAAATATTTTTAAATATCTAACAGTAGGATTATGCCCAAACCATAGCTCAAAAGGAGTCTTACCAGTATCACCTTTGACATGTACCCAGTTGAGAGTGTAAACAATAGTACTCACAACTTCTCTCCAATAGATATGCAAAACATTTCCTTTGAACATCATAGTCCTAGCAACATCTTGAATTGTCATGTTCTCCCTTTCCACAACTCCATTTTGTGAAGGGGTCTACAGGGCAGATAATTGTCTCTTTATTCCATGCTCTTCACAAAAAGAATAACTCACTGGAAGTGAATTCACATCCTCTATCTAATCTCATACATTTAATCTTTAGACATATGTCTGTCTCAACCATAGCCTTAAAGATCTTGAATTTCTCTAGAGCTTCATATTTTTCCCTCAAGAAAGTAACCCACATCAATCTAGAGTAATCATCAATAAGTAACATGAAATACATGTCTCCTTGTAAAATTTTGATTCTAGAAGGACCAAACAAATTAGTATGCACAAGCTTCAACACTTCATTTGAACAATGTTGATTGCTCCAAAATGAAATTCTAGTTTTCTTCCCTAAATAACATTCCTTGCATATGGTATTAGTAGGTTTTATTAACTTAGGAATATCTCTCACTATTTGAGTAGAACTTATCTTGATAATATTGTCAAAGTTTACATGACACAATCTCCTATGCCATAACCAAATTTTATCAACTTGAGCAATTAGAAAAAATTTAGTAGCAGTACTCAGGTGAAAGATATTACCTTTTTTTTTTGTATTAGATGCAATCGCATTTCTAGAACTCCCCAATACTCTACAATTTCCCTCCTTTAATTGAAGATTGTATCCCTTGTCAACCATTTTTCCAACACTTAAAATATTATGCTTCAAACCTTCCACAGGTAGAACGTCATCAGTATTATGCTTACCATCAAGAGAAATGGATCCTCTACCATGGATTACACTAGATTTTTCATCACCAAATATTACAACACCACCATCATAATTTTCCAAGCTAAAAAATTTACTTTTATCACCTGTCATGTAATGAGAGCATCCATTGTTAATCACTAATTCATCATTTTCTTCAATTCTAGCAGCTAGAGATTTCTCCACATTCATGCAACTACCAGATTTAGTAGGTACCGGATCATTTTACTTGATAGCAATAAATACCCATTCATCTTCACTTGCATTTCCTTTGTTAGATTCATCATCTATAACAGCTTCATCAAAAACATAATAACACTTTCTTTGGAATCTAGGCTTGTTAGGTTTTGACTTAAGAATTCTTTTTGGACACCTTGAGGAAAAATGACCTATCTTATTGCAATAAAAACATTTAAGAGAAAATTTCCCTTTATACTTACCTTCTCCTCTGGGTACTTTCTTGGAAATAAGCACTTCAAGGTCATCTAGTTTTATCTCTTCTTCTTCAATCTCTCTCATTTCCTGCTCATATGTGAACAAGTTTCTAGCAGAACTTTCTCCTAGACCATATCTCTTCTTATCTTTTTTGGAGATAGTAGCTTTGAATGCAAATTTTGTCTTAGGAAGAGAATCACCAAACTCACTTAACTCAAATGAATGAAGCTTACCAATTAACATGTCTCTTGTTACATTTTTCATGGTCTTGATCTCCTTAATAGCAACAACTTTGGGTTTGTATGTAGCAGGAAAGGATCTGAGTACTTTAGCAATAATATCTGATTCTTCCAATGATCCACCAACACATCTAATATTACAAACAAGTTCATTCAATCTCTACATAAAAGAAGTGATGTTCTCATCTTCACCCATTTTCAACATTTTATATTTCCCCTTCAAACTTTATAGCTTAGCAATCTTTACATTGGAATCAACTTCATTCAAAGTTTCCAACTTTTTCTAGATCTCATAAGTAGTCTTCATATCCATCACATTTGTCATCTCAAAATTAGTTAGAGCACTCGATAGTGCTTCCTTAGCCCTGATATTGTATTCGACATCTTTAAACTCACCTATAGTAGAAGGACC
>VDFB02252219.1:9235-49509 GCA_007258455.2 Sequoia sempervirens
TATGGAGTAAAATTTAATTTTCAACACATGCTTGTTTTCAAATTCTTCTTTTTCTATCTTTTTGACCTTTGTTTTGCAGAATATAACTGATTTTTATTGTAGGTTGAATCGATCAAAGACGAAAAGGAAGAGAATTATGATGGTGTCATTTCATGAAAAATAAGTGTTTTCAAACACTTTAGTGTTTGTTTAACACTTTTTGAGGATTCATTATTCATCTGAAGGAAAATTTGTCATCTTTTTAGGCTTAGGATCCATTAATTTCATTTGGGCTTTAAAAAGAATTTTCCAATTTTGCTATAAAAGGCTTAAAATGAACATTAGGACTCCAATCTATTAAAGTTTGTTTGGGACTAAAAAATTGAACAAGGCAATTTGTCACACTTTGGTGTTTTTAAAATGAACTCACATTTGCTTTGAAATGATAAAATCAATAGTTGCAACTTTTTTGTTGTGATTGCTTACTTAAAATAACATCATCGAAAAGGACATATGTGCTTCTCTTGCGCTTTATAGCGATCTTGAGAATCAAAAGGCCTTTTTTATGATCTTAGGTTGAGATAAAGTAATCACCCCCACACTTCATTTTGGGCTTAAAATTGAACAAAACACTTTGTGAGTGTGAGTAAAATTATTGCATATGTTCTCCCTTTGTTTCTAAACAAGGGTCAATCAAACTATGAATATGTTTATTCACTTTTGTTTATCTTAGAGGGCCTGCTTTGGGGAAAAAGTACTCACCCAAGGGAATGACTCAACTGGTAACACTCTAAAGCCAAGAGTATTTCCAACTGGGATATAAATGTGGGTATTGGAGTAAACGCCAGTATCACGCGGTTGGCTCCAACGAGATGGATATGAAAAGGGACTCTCACCGTATGGTTCAATCTCCATGAATGAAAAGTCCTAATTAAAACCCATTGTTTAGAATTGCCAAAATCCTTGATCTATTTGTTGGTGCAAGAACGGTCGTTTTGAAGCTGCCCCACACTTTTACTATCTTTTAGTAGAAATGGAAAGTATGTCGTGGGAGTTTCATGGGTGTTGATGCTTGGCTGCCCCATATAAGTGAGTGTCGTGGAGGGGAGCTAGTGGGGTCAAACATCTAACCATTTGCTAAAGATAAGCATAGCTGGACTTGTCCAAGTGGGGACTCAACAAATATTGTCTTCCATATCCATAGGGTTGTACTTATTCTAGGTTATAAAATGCTTTGCTTGTTCGAAAACATCTTGGAAACAAACACTTGAACATCATCATCAAAATTTCAAACCCTTTAGGAGAAAAATACAATTGACCCAATTCATGTGTTATTGCTTTCCCTTGGGATTCACATCCTTAGAGGTTTCTAAACACTTGAACTTACATTTCAATTTTCCTACTAAAGATCAACAATAGGTAACCCTTGCCTTGGATTCATCAAAATTCCACATAACATACTTTATCGGATTCGAAGAAATTAAGACATTGGACATCTAGTTTGGAAAACCTAATCAAAGAAGTGTTTGTGGTAAAAGCAATTCACTAATTAAGATGAAATCAATTGAACCCCACACATGTGCTTGTGTATCTTTTGTCTTATGGTCTTTTGAGCAAACATTGATCTTTTGGTTTGAAGGGAAAATCATGTTCTTCAAAACCTTGGCCTTTATCAAGAAACAAGTCCCTTGGTTCATTTTAGGCTCAAAATCAAACGCTTCATCCATTTCAAACATTTATCATCCCATCCCACAAGCAACTTTAGAGCTTTGGAAACATCATTCTAGACTTGGGTAAATCATCAAAATCAAAATCACCTTGTTTAGTTAGGAGTATGGGAATGTATCCTTTCACATATCTCTAGTTAAATTAGCATCCCTTTGAACAAGTACATCCTAAGATAACATCTAACATCTTAGGGTTTACAAGTTCATTATCCAACTCAAACAATCAAAATCAAGCCCTAAGTCTAGCATTGATACAAAGTCCCTAAATGTTCAACACTCATATCATTCACCCCTTTTCATCCTTCATCTCATCATTGGTCCTAAACACCTTAGAGGTCACATTTACAACAAGGTCAAAACACAAGAGGAACATGGAATATAAAATTGATCCATACATCATGAGCAATCCAAGTCAACCAAACTATCAAACCCTTACAATGCCAATTTATTTTCAAAACTCACATTTATACAATCCGTACATGGGATCATTATCTCCTACAAACCTCAATGGTACAACAAATGTGAGTATGCCTAGTCAAAATTTTGGAACACCTTTCCCGATGGTAGATTTAAATCCAAGTCCAAACCTACAAATCTATCAACCAAACACTCAATGCATGAGCCTTCAAATGAACATCATCCCATCAAACCCCTACATGCCAAATGTGAATGTACCAAGTACAACTTTACAAAACATGAACATTTTGAATCCAAACTTGGTAAACTTTGGGATGGATATGTTTTCAAATCATACAAATATTGTTCAAAGTCTAAACAAGATGTTAACAACTCCAAGTCAAGGTAACACCATGCAAAATCAAAGTTACCTAAATCAAGGCAATGTGATTCCCAACATCAACAATGTTCAATTTCAACCCATAATGCCAAATCTGAACATCATCCCAAGTCAGAACATTGTCCAAAATCAATTTGTCCATGATCCCATGCAAACACCACAAGTGTACATCCCAAATCTAATTGAACAAAATCCAAATCAAGGGAGTCAAATTCAAAATCAAGATCAAATTTCGCTAGAACAACTTGCTTCACATGCCAAACTAATTGAATTATTGAGCCAAGAGATATCTTCACTCCAAAATCAGTACACTCTTCCTTTGGTTGAACCATGCCATCAAAGCATTGATTTGTGTCCACAACCACATCAAGAACAAATTATCCAATGTCAAGAGGTTAGATATCAAGATCAACATCACCAACAAACCCAATTACCCCATCTTGAAGATCAATCGCCACATTTCAAAGATCAATCACCACATCTCCAAAATCAATCACCACAAGGTCAAGTACAAATCTTACAAAGTATCAAATGAAAATACACACCACTTGGGAGACCAATCGAATCAGTCTTGCAACAATTGGTACAAGAAAATCTCATCAAGCTCCCCGTCTATGGGAACTATCAAGAACCCCTAGTTAAACTACCAAGGTATAATGAGAAGCACCATTGTGATTTCCACAAAACAAAGAGACACACAACATCAAGTTGTATTCAACTCAAAAATATCATCCAAGACCTTATTGATCAGAAGATAATCACTATTGGGGACAATGATCAAGATCTATCCATCAATGAACACCTTGAAGATGTTTCCACCTCATCCAATCATCAAATTAACATACATCATGAATCACTTTTCAATCATGATCAAAATCCACCAACAATACCCAACAATGATCCAATTCAAGAAATGTCAACATCATTTCACCCTATGGTTGAAGACATTGAAAATCCCTCCACCTTAATTGTTGAAAACAATGATCAAGATCTCTCCATCAATGAGCACCTTGAAGATGTTTCCACCCCATCTGGTGATCAACTCACCATACATTAAGAGCCACTTTTTAGTGATCTATTTCAAGGAGTGTTAGAATTATTTGATCCCATGGACATAATCTATGATCCATCAACCAATGATCATATTGAAAATGTCTCTACATTGCCTTATGAGTTAGAGGACATATCTTAAGAATTTATTCCAAAGCATGATCAAAATATTTCACCAAGGTCTAGCAATGGTCCTTTCCAAGACATGTTGATCCCCTTTGACCTCATGATTATAGATACTGAAGGAATCCTCAAATCGACACTTGATCCAAGCCCACTCAAAGATCAAGAGGATAATGAACCACTTTTTATTCCTAATGAAGATATACTAGAACCCTTTGTAAGCAATCCATCCTTTGAAACTGACCCATGTCAAGAATTTGATCCAGAGCATGTCAAAAGGAATTCTGAAATAATTCAAGATCAAGAGTTTGTATCTCCAAGCTACTACAATGGTCTAATGCATATTCTCCTATCTATACAAGATGATCATATCCACATAGCACATACTTCTCCATTTACCCATGAGATGCTTTCTTTGGATGGACATGTAGATGATATTCATTCAGAACATGATTCCTTTACTCCTAACATTACTACACAAAAAGAGAAAGTTAGTGATTCCTATAGTCAAACTGAGTTTTCAACATCAGGATCAGATATATCCCAAATTCAAACTAAGGACATCATTTATGAAGATATCCAACATTATCCACTCAAAGAAATAGGTCAAACAAAATTGGACATTCCAGAGTCAGTAGAGCAACAAATCAAAATAACATCATCTGCAGTGGTTATCTATCAGAGAAAACGTACCGAACAAGACATCTCAAAACAAGCAAAATCAAGGAATGGAGGTGCCACTACCACCATACTAGGGGCAAATATGTCTCAGGAAAACATCAACATAGGGAGCACAAAGATTCCTTATGATGAAACCAATGCCAATACTACAACTAGCCACATCATGAATCTTCATCCACCCATCACCCCATCCACGAATTGGGACCAACTTCAAAAGAAAGATTTGAATCAAAGCACAAGGAACATTATTAAAGCAGAAGAAGCAAAGAAGCATAATGGACAAATCAAATACAAGTGGATACCAAAGAATACAAAGAAAGATTATCCCTATCAAACTCCATTAGTCAAAGAAACTATGGGGAAAAATAAGAAAGGGAAAAGTATCCATCAAAGAAGTCCACAAAAGCAAAAGAAGGCTTCTCAAGCAACGTACAAAGTATATCAAGTAGTTGGTCCTAATCATAGGAACACTTCCGTATCCACCCATCATTGCTCATCTTCCCAAGTTTGGAGAGTCAAAGGTTCCAAACTATCAACCAATCCATCTCCTATCCCTAAACACACTCCATCCATGCCTCCACGCATGATATCCGATTCTCAAATTGACCATGTATTGGCAATGACCCTTCATCGTAAGGATTTTGAAGGCACTCTATCGTGATGTGCGCATAAAGACAAAGTCAACTCTGGTACCAATGAAGCAGATCAGTAATCTCAAAAGTTGTATTCAAGTGCACGTATCTTAGCAAAGCAACTTCTTCAGGCAGGATATCAATGACACATTATGATAGGGGAATCTACATCAACACCACTAGGTGGTTCAGCATGAGCTTAAAATCTTTCAGAAAAAAAAAATCAAAAATCCAAAAATTAAAGAAAAAGGATTTAAAATAGTAAAGAAAAAAATCATCCTCTAGTGAAAACCACTTATGTGGCGCTTTGGGTAGGTACCATGATGAAAACCTGGCAAAAAAGAATCATGTGTAGAATCAAGCATCTACATGCGCTAGTTCAGGTGAAAGAATCTTATCCCATTCATAATAAATCCAACATTCCATCCATCTCATGCATAATAAATCCATTTCATCCATGAACCATTTATCCAATCCATCTGCATCCATAGTCCAAATTATCTTGATCTTGGTAAAATTTAATGCTTGCTTACGGTAAACATCTTGACATGGGTCATTTTCATTGATCCTATCCTACCCAACATTATCTAAGCCATGAAGCATTATCCAAATGAGCATTCTTTATCTAAACACCTTATCTTATCACAAGATAATCCATATCCCTCCATCCATACCTATCCAAGCATCCACCCATGGTATTTAATACATTGCTAGACACTGGGGGTAGATATTTATATCTTGCTTTGAGAATAAGTCTTGGTCTATATCCTCCAACTTATGTGGTGGTTTGAACATTGGAAAATGTGAAATCAAATTGGTCCACCACTTGTGAGCAAAAAAACCAAATCACTAGCCCATGACACATTTTGATGAGAAGACATTCCTTATCAAGCTTCATCTTTCATTGAACATCAACCAATATTAGTTGCATCTAATTTGCACTTCAAACATCACATCAAATCATCCACAACAATTTTTGTTCCAAACCAAGCTTCATCAATCCTAATCAATCAAATCCAATAAAAAAATCATTTTGGGATATCCTTGTGTTGCTTAACACTATCCTTGCATTGTTGTGTATCCTCAACAATGTTATCATCATCAATCCCTCATCATCTTGGGATATCCATCCTAATCCTTATGTTACTTAACATTGTCCTTGCATTGTTGTTTATCCTCAACAATGTTATCATCATCAATCCATTGATTCGATCAATCAACCTTAGCTTGGTTTTCAACAAAATACCAAAATAGATCAGTAATATCATCACACACATCCATATCCAAATCATCAAAATCATGCAAAAAATTAAAAAACATTCAAATAACCAAGAAAATCCAAAAAATATGTAAAATCATATCAAAATCCAAAAACACTCAAAAAGTTAGAAAAACATCAAAAACATGGTATCTGAACTACGTCGTCTTTGAGCTTAAATGTAGGCAAGGCTCATCTTTGATCAGCCCCTGAGACATCAAAATCCAAAAACATTCGAAAAACCAAGAAAATCCAAAAACATTCAAAACATACACAAAATCCAAAAACATTCATAAAATCTCACAAAATCCAAAAACATCAAAAAATCAAAAAATTGAAACAAAATCAGAAAACCCAAAAAGTAGCCTCAAAACATCAAAAACATCTAAATATTTGAAAAAATCCATCAGTCCCATTTCGCTTTCACCCACGATAATCAATTGTCCATAATAAAATGATCATCACCTTCATCCTTTGGAAAAACAAACAAAACAACCACAATAATCAGCAAAAGCAAGCTTCAAATGTAAAATTAAAATTGAAACAACAAACTTTTAAATGAAAAATCAAACTCTTGATCATTTTTAAACATGTCAGTCAACCTTATATCAAAAGCCTATCAAACAACTTATCAACCCATCATCATCCTATACAATGTATGTCCTAGGATATATCGTTCCGACAATGGGCATCATTTTGGATATCACCTTGGATTCTTATCCTATAAAAAAAATCCCTTTGGCTAGAGGTATGAAGAACATTGACTTGTTTGTTTACTTGATCTTTTCTTTTGATTTATCTTATTGTGCTCATTCTAATGACCTCTCGATGATGTCTAATCAAAATAATTTAGAGAGAAAGGAATGGGGCAATGATCATTATCTTTTGTCTTTTGTGCTTGTTGGACGTTCTTGTAATATAACCTTGGCGAATACTATCTTTGTTAGGTGTGTATGGAAGGTGTTTTGGGCAACTTGTTGACTATTTCATCGATGGGTTATACCTTTCCGTGTTTTGGTCCGAGATGTTTGAAACTTCAGAGGTGCATCCTAGCAAAGTTTTCGTATGTCAGGTGTGAGCAAGAATACTCCTATCTATTTGTCGAGTCAAAGTCCATCACACTAGGTGCAACACCATCTTGGTTCTTTCTACCTTGATGCATCCTGCCTACGTGTGTTATCAAACATAAGGTAATTGGACCTTTGAAAATCTCAACTCCTCGGTATGAAAATCATCATCATCATCATCATCATCATCATCATCATCATCATCATCATCATCATCATCATCATCATCATCATCATCATCATCATCTCTAATAAAGTTGGCTTGTTGGTGTCTCTTGTCATCATCTTATTTTATTCCTACTTCCTTTTGCGCTAACATGGTATCATGATAGTTAATCATAAATCATTGCTAATGCATCCATCCAGCATCCATGAACTATTATCATACTACATAATGCATATCATACCATATAGAAAGAATTAATCATACCACATGCATTCATCCCCATCATTGCATAGTATAGATTGGTTATTCTAGGCATTTCATAAACCATACATCTATCACCCATACACATAATCATAAAAGCATCATCATATCATATCATGTGCATCCACATCATCCATGCATCATCATATCATCCATTACATATAAACATCATAATCATCTCATCATCAATAATGTCACTGTCATGGTACAAATCAAGATCAAGTGGGTGTAATATATCAAAATAGGCATGAGGTTAGCCATGGCTGATGACTGTCTACATCATCAAAATTTGTCTACATCAAACATTCGAGTCAAACTGATCTTGAACCTCTTTGTCGAGAGATAGACCCTCAAATCAAACCTTTTTGCCCAATCTCTCGAGGGGGCAGTATACTAGCATAATTCTTTATTCGCTGGGGCAGCAATGGGGCATTCGAAAAAATCAGAGAAATTTTAACTTTTGATTATGGCAAGGTTATTCTTTGAACCAACGCAACAAGTGCATCGCTTCAAAGAGGGAAAAAATGTAGACATTGAAAATATACAGATTGATATCGCACACTCAATCCTAATCTACTAACATTGCCTCATCTTGAATTATCCCTCTATCTAACCATTTAATCAAATATCCTTATTTGATTAAAGTCATCATAATTCCCCTTTTAATTAAATAAATCCCTCCATTTAATTAAATCATTGTCTCTGTGTAATTAGCTAGGTCATTTCATCTTCCTATCTTTATTTAATTAAATAATCCATATTATTTGATTAAATCTCTAAAGTTCATCTAATTAAATTAAATAAATCAAACATTTATCTAATTTAATATAACATCACCCCCTTTGGTTAAATAAATAAAAAATATTTATTTAACTAAGTCTAAATCATTTTCTTCTCATTTTGAGTTATTTAAATCCTAAAATCTAAGTCAAAATGGTCAAATAAGCTAATCTCCTTTAAATTAATCAAATCCTGATTAATCTTAGTCTTAATCCATGAAATCCTCTAGATTTTGCAACTTGCACATGAAAATCAATTTAATTGATTTATAAATCATCTATTTTCATTCAAAAAAGGCATCAAAGATGGAATATTCCTCAAATTTGAAATCTCCCCCCAAAAGAACTTGTCCCTTCCAACAAAGAATTTACTCTCTCTTACATGTCCTTTTCTTGAGCCATGTGCATTTGTTTCACCTTTCACCTCATCCTTCAAGCCATTTTTTGAATTTGAATCTCCCCCTCTTTGCACATTCTTCAAAATGTGCTCATTCCTTAACCATTCACATGATGACATGTGGCTTCTTTTCATTTGTTGAAGATTAGTCCCACATTGCTCTATTTTGGACATTCATCCATCAATCTCATTTATAAATGAAGAGCTCATCCTTCATTTGATCCATCCACAATTTGAGTAAATTTACTATGCTCAAATATTTAGCTATCTCGATCCACAATTTTGAATTTGTAGCTAGGTTATGCAAGTTTTGGTCTTGAAGCACTCACCATTCTTCATCAAAGTGGATCATTCATCAACATTCATCAAGCTTACATCATTGGAGTTGGGAAAGGGCCAATTTTCACATTAAATTGGCACCAATTCCCCCATGGGATCAAGAGTTTGCATTGTCTTCAATAGGATTTAACTTGCTTTATTGCTCTTTCAATTCATTTTTGTCTCATTTCCTATTTTAAACTTTGCTAATGGATTTCATGGGGAGTCCATGTTCTTACTTTCATTTGATCTCCTAATGTATTCATTTGTTGTGTTTTGCAGGTATTAGGATTGGGGTTCGCACAAACTCCAACTAACTAGTTGAATTATTCAAAAATGTTGTCCATAATTATAGGAGAACATATTTGTTTACATGTAATTACATTTTTTAAAATGACATGTAAAATGTCAAAGCCTATCTACAAAAAGCATAGAAGAAAGCTTAACTCTTGAGATACAAGAAGTTTTTCATGGTTCCTCGCTCTTGGCTTGAAAGTCTTCATATTTCTTCATTATCTCCTGCATGACCACCTCATCTACACCAACTGTATAGTTAATAATGGTATGAACTCTTGTGATTGACCTTCTTGTAGATGAGTAAATTTTCTTGCATCTATCTACATGCATCTTGAGATTGTCGAGAGAAAGTCATACATCACATATGGCATGCATTGAAGTCTTTGAAAATCCTTCATCTTCCGCCTGCTTCATGATAGCTTCTTTAAAGATTCGAGCAATCTCACTGACCAGGAGGAGAGTATGATCATCATCAAGGAGTTTACCCGACAACTCCTCAATTCCATTCACCATGACAAGACAATGTCCTTCAACATCTTCTTGTACTTGTTGTATGCCCTCAATGAGAGATTTGATTATTTGTATGTGGTTTCTAAGAGATTCCTTTACTTCCACATACTTGTCTTTGTTAGGAATTACCCCAACTTCCACTAACTTACTCAACTTAGTCTCCTTAATTTTCAACCAAAATGAGAGCTTTTGTTCCATCTCCTTCTGCTCCAAGGAAAGTGTGCATTGTACCTTCTCCAATTCTAATTTCATTTTGGATACTTGAACAATCTTTTCATCAACCATAGGTATGAGTTGTGAACCCTGCTTAATTATCTCATCAATGAATTCATATAACACTTTACCCTTGGAGATAAATTTCTCCACTTTTTGCACTGTTGGTTTAGTAACATTTACCATGGCCATAGGCTGCACATTCTCTGGAGTGTCTGTGATCTTTCTTAAAACTGATGCATATCACTCAACTTTATCTTTGTACATATCTCTAGCCTACTCCATTTTATCAAGTCTACCTGATAATGCATTTAAAGTCACTTGTGTATCTTCTTTTGCACTTGCATTAGTTACCTTACCAAGTTGAACTCTTGTTATAGTGTAATCTTCCATGTTCACATCACCCTGTTCATGTGGAGGTAAACCAATATCCACATACTTGTGACTTGACTTGTCCACATGAAGTCTTGAATGAACCTTTGCCTTCTTTTTCCCCTTGGCTTTTGGAGGAACTATCTCTTTAAAATCAAGCACATCTGGGGAAATCATTTGTTTCTTGTGCTTAGATACTTGTGAGATTAGCCAAGAGGGAAGAGATGAAGTGTTTCCTTCTTGACTTACTATTAACTCTTGTGTAGTAGCCACTTCTATAGGAATGGATAATATTGTAACAATTGGAGTAGTATCAGTCATGATGGCACTAGTAGACTGCAAACCAAGAGGATCCTATAATGACTCATTCATAAACCTTTCAAACTCTGCCTAAAAAGAGATATCAAATGATGGAGATGATAAACTTGGAATGGATGATGGAGAACTCAAGGAAACACCAATAGTTTGTAAGATGGAACCTACAGGAGGAGTGGAAAGAATCGATGATACTAAAGGAGGAATGTTAACCTTTACTATATGTAGAGTTGATGTAGGGGGAGGTGAGGTAGGAAGAGGAGGTGGAGGAGTAGTAGGATTTGGAGGAGTGTGAGGAACATTGGTAGTAACAGGTGATGATGTTTGGGGAAGATTATCAACAATATTCTCATGGGGAGATAGTGGTATTTCATCATCACACCTTTGTTCTTCCTCATTACCTTCTTCCTCTCCATCTTCTGTAGATTCTTTTGATTCCTAACTTTCATTCCCTTCCTCTTATTATGATGATTATTCTTTAGATGCACACTTTTTTCCCTCTACAAATGGTTGTTTTGATTTAGCAACCTCCCCTTCTTTGATTATCCGTGTAGTACTTTTACCGAAAGTGAACTTGATCTTAGGACCCCTCTAAGAAGAAGAGGGAGCAGCCGCATGTTTTTGTTTAGTGTGGAGTTCTTGTTGCTGACTGGTTTCTCCTCCTGGTGTCTCTCCCTCAAATTCTGTTCTAAAAGATTTCAATTGAAAGCCATGCTTCTACAACCATTCACTTGTGTTATGTAGAATAGGAGCAAGCCTTTCTCTGATGGAAATGTAAGGAAAGCCAAGGTGCGAAAACAACTCTCCTAATGTCAAAACCTCAAGGAAGAACACAAAGAATCTTTAAATTTTACAATTACAATCCAATTAAGATGCACTTGAAAGAGTTAATAGAAACAGAGAATTAATCAAACACATATGAACACCAGATATACGTGGGAAAACCCTTATGGGAGAGAAAAACACCACACCAAGAGAAGTCACTTTGTATTACAGTAAAAGATTACAAACAGAGTTCTGACTTATCTTTTTGATGTCAATTTACAACAACATTCACCATGAACAACCTTGTTACAGAACATTCCTATTACAGTCTTCTCAGAATAGAATTCATCCAATGATCATACAACCACACAGTAATCCATCGATTCGAACCAGACATCATCTGCAACAGAGAGTAAATCCATGACACCCCTGTCTATCAAGCTTCTTCTTAGTAATGGCCGCAACAGTCCAACTGCTAGTTGTTCCCATTTGGCTTCTCTGATTGGTCGAACACAATCCACATCAGATAGTCTTTACTCAGTCAAAAACATTCTACCTATGTTGGCATATTGGTGAGACACTAATCGTGTCTCCCTGATGCCACAAGACTTAACCATCGCTGTTGCCAAGAGTCATCCTTATCGCCAAGATGTTACATCAAGTCTATAAAGCTATCGCAAAGACTTTGCCATGTCACCAAGACCTCATACCAATGATTATCCCTCATATCGCTATCACCAAGACTTATCGCTATCGGTGAAACATCATACCGAAGCTTCAAAGTCACATAGATGTGATTATTCCAAAGTGTTCAACAATTGGCAAGACTATCATCCTTCGCTAAGAGATCATACCGAGTCATTAAGGGTTATACCTAAATGTTCAACATTCTGAAAGACATACCACTATTGCTAAGATGTTACTTCGAATGCTCACAAATCATACCAAGCACCAAACAACGGTCGTCAAGACTTCGGTCCATCTCTAAGACCTCACCCCGAGACCTTTGTGCTGCTCCGAGTGTATACCATCGGTGAGACACACCAGCTGTCGCCAAGAATTCTTCCCGAGTGTTCAAGTCACCCCGATGTCTCTAGGATAAAGCTATCAGAAAGACATCCATATTGGTAAGACTTCTTACCGAACACCCAAGACTCTCCCCGAATACTTCAATAGAAAACGCTGTCGGCAAGACATTCCCTCATCGCTGAGAGCTCATAGCGAACATCCAAGACTCTCCCCGATAATCGATAAATGCCAACAATCGACAAGAGGTCTCCACGGGCAGTGAGAGGTTATATTGAATGAAATGACACAATGATAGGCTCCTTCGGTGAGACTGAGGCAAGGTCACAGTGACCTGAACTGTTCAACAAGGTTTCAACTGCTAGTTGACCAGACATAAAAGATGTCACACCAACTTTTCCCTTTCAAAGGTTTCAGCCTGTGGGATTGAGGCACATACTTCTAATAGGAGACAATATTTCTTAGACCATTACACAAGAGGTAAAGGCTTTATGACAATTTCTTCCTCTTCATATGCACAATTTATGATATCACCAGGATCTTCAAAATCCTCTGGAATATCAGCTACACTAAGATCCCTGATCTATTCCACAATCAACCTACAAAAATCCATTCTCTGAATGCCTTCCTCGTCTCTACAATCTTCCCATATATCCTTAAAGCGGTAGACATGGTGATATCCTTATTAAGTTTCCTATTCACATTTCTGTAGTCAAAGTCAGATTTGTATCTATATGTTCTTATGGTCATAATTTTCATTTCAACTACTACTAAATTTACCTTTTGAACACTTTGAATAGAATATCTCCTAATAGTAAGTGGAAACTTAAAACCTGGCTTGTGAATTTTTTAACGTTCTTTATGAACTGAGATTAGTTGTCTGCACAACTTCATTAATACCCATTTGTCTGAAGGATATCTGGGCAACATGTATGGGCACCCAGTGTAGCACCCTACTCTCAAATACATGAAAATTGGAAATTGCAAAAGGATACATCCAAATTTACCAACAACCCTATAGGCTTCATTTGATACTCTCTTCTTCTCAAGAGTCAAAATAAAAGTGAAAAGTAGAGGTGCAAAGAAAGCATCTGTGACCCTCTTGAAATTTTTAAGACTATTCTTCAAAGTTATCTAAGAATAAAACTCATACACAAGCACCATGCTTATGTTTACTTTTGTTGACAACCTTGGAGATTCACTCATGGCTGCAGTAGCATACACTAGGTAGGATTTCATGTAAAAATTTAACATAGTTTGTACATTGATAAGCTGCTCATGAATCTCATCACTTATCTAATTTCCCCAGTCTACATGTGCTTTCCTCTTGATGATTCAAATATATTCATACATCCATTCTTGAAAATGACATGAAATAGGCATGCCTTTTACCCTGCTTAGAAGAGTAATCATATCCTGAACTTCCTCCTTGAAATTACTTCAAGGAATTCCTTTGGGCCATCTTGAGATAGTGGACCTTAGAGACTTCAACCATTGAGTATTAATCAATGTTTTAGCATTATTTGGATCCTTGTCATAGACCTCTTGTGCTTGTTAAATGGAAACATTGGTATATTCTTCCATATGTGGAACCCGAAAAATTATATCGAAGAACTCTAAATCTAATCTCATCATGACTTGTTCAGAAGAATCTTTGACACTTCTGTCCTCCTTGATATAAGGAGAGGCCACTTGAAGAACAAACTCTATGTAGTGAGCAACAATTGGAAATGAAGCTACTAAGTGCAAGTTGTTATGAATGATGGATCACAAATTTTCTTCTAATGGTTGCTTTTCAGTTCTTTTCACAAAATCTTCCATATCTTGGTGACCAATCTCTATGTCTTTGATTTCATCAACCTTTGACATCACAATCGTAGGTGGATAAATCCCTTGGTACTTGTACTTAATTTTCTCTTTCTTAGAAGATAGGGGAGATTCTTCTGTTGTCATCTAAGAGTACCCAAGACCAATGAAAACTCACCTTCAAAGATCACCTGATAAGAACTTGAAAGAAACTATAAGAAACAATGGATTAGGAGATGTTAGGAGCATATGCATTATGAGAATGATTTGGAATGCGTGAATCAAGTAGGCATTTTGGAATGAGTGCAAATGAGCTATGGAGCATGGAAAAAAAAGCATCAACAATGAAATGAAGTTCAAAGAGAAAATAAAATAAATTTTTGAGTGTTAAGTGGAAAACTTTCTTTTGTGTAAGGGTGCTAAAAAAGAATGCTCTGACATGTCTTGCAACACTTAGAAAGAATTGATGTCAAAGCACTAAAAATCAGCACTTCAACATTTGGGAGAAAGTTTAGCTTCATGCATCAGTGCTAAAAATCCCAGCTCTTACATGCTCCAGGATAATCTCTAGGTCATGTGTAGTAGCAGGCTTTTTAAGCGCTTCAACATTTAGTGGAAATATCATTTTATGTAGGAGAAAATATTTTAAGAGCTCCTACATCTTGAAAGATCAGGGAAAAACTTGTATATGTGGGAGATGTGAAAATCACTGTCCTACACATGGAGTTGGGAAAAACAATTGACAAAGCGGTGAATTTTCTTACTTTGACATATGAATGGAAATTCATTGAAAATTGATGATAAAAAATTTCAAACCTCTACAACATCAAAGGTTAAATAACAAGTGGGGAAAATTGAAGACGTAGCATCAAATAATGATGCCATTCCTTCACAAAGGAAATCCAAAAAGGAACTAGGGCACACAGAAAACCCTAAGGATGAAAACTAGAGCGAACCCTAAGAAGTAATGAAAACCAAGTAATAGAGATGCAAATGCATTCACCAAAAATGTGAAAGAATGCACAAAGAATATGCAAGACTAAACAAAAATAACAACAAAAGAATAAGAAAAAGCATAACTTACTTGGTGAAAAGAGGTGACGAAAGTTTAGAGTAAAACTTGTGAAAAATTCGTGCCCTAAGATTGAAGGAGCTCAAATATGAGATGACACGAGAAGAAGATGGAAGAAACCAACTAATCAATGATGAAATGAAGTAAAAATGACTTAAAAAGAGATTAAAAGACTTTAAAATCCTTATCATTAATAAACCACAATTCGCATTAATGACAACTCGTGGAAAGGATGGAAAATGTAGGAGCGGTGAAAATCACCTCGCCAACATTTTTGAAAAACATTTGAAAATGCAAAGCAGTGAAAAAGACTACTTCTACACTTAGAATACTTGATAGAAAATAACAAGTCAAAGCACTTAAAATTAGTGCTCGAACATCTAACATAGGATGAGTGAAAAGTGTAGAAGCGCTCAAAAACAATGCTCCAACACTTGGAGAAATTTCATGACTTAACTCATGTAGGAGCACTAAAAATCAACACTCTTGATGAGCAAAAATTTTTCTAGCTCCCATACTAAAAAATGACAAAACACACATTTTGAAGGTTTTTGAGAAATGACTAAGGAAAAAAACTCAAATGGATGATTTGAGGTTTACGACAATGCATTAAGGTGAATTGAAATTTGCCTTGTTTTGCATGCTTGAAGCACACAGTCCTACAAAATGGACAAGTTTCGTAGGGGGTTATTTTGTGAATCAAGCACAGTTGGATTTGAGGATAACAAGTTTAATTACCAAAATGGGGTTTGACCAAGGCAAATCCCCATTCACCAATAAAAACATTTTTCTCCTCTTATGTAAATTGTGTTTGCAAATTTAGGTGTAAGAAAGATTGAAAACATCTTGAAGAGAAAAATTGGAGAACTTGCAAAGTTGTAGAAGTTGTCATCACAAGGAAACTCAATTGCAAAATTTATTTTTGGCTTTCTAAATCTGAAACCTAGGAAAATTGGAAGATTCAGATATGTGGCAGAGGTTCCTGAAAGTTTCAAAAAATCTCTCACTCAGGACCCATTTGTTAGGATTAGAAGGAAAATATCTAACAATTAAATGTAGATTTGATCAATAAAACAAAGGAATAAAACACACAAAAAAATTAACATAGAGAATTTAACATGGTTCATCCAATTTGGGCTACATCCACAAAACTGCAATCATCCAATGATTTTATTAGCCAATGCAAAACTTATTACAATCTAGCGAATAATCGACTATTTCTACATACTGTATCTCCCATCCCAACCCCTTATAACAAGCTTTTAGAAGCTTCCAAAATTAGGGTTTTACAAAGTTGGTATTTTATTTTTCTGTGATTTTTCCTTTTTCATTGATGATGTGAGGATACATGTCGGGTGTATAGTATAGCATGATCAGTCACCACATACCAACAATCTCCCACTTGGAGATTGATCTTGGACGACATTGCTGCACTTGCAACTCCCACTGGAAATAAGCACCTTGGACCCTACTGCTCTGTTATACTTGAATTCAACCTTGAAGGCCAACCAAAGCTGAAGAGGAGCTTAGCTTCTCCCTTGTCACTGCTTTCGTAAACATATCTGCTGGATTGGCATTTGTATGTATCTTTTCTAGTTTGACCTATCCATCCTCCAACACTGACTGAATGAAATGATATCTCAATTGTATGTGTTTGGTTTTAGAGTGCAAGGCATAATTCTTTGCAAGATGTATAACACTCTGGCTATCTATAAACAAGTAATTTTCAGCGTGTTGTTTTCCCAACTCTGCAATGAAAAGTTGCAACCATATCATCTCCTTTGCCACCTCTGTTGAAACAACATACTCTGCCTTCATGGTGGATAAAGCAACCACCTTTTGCAACCGAGAAATCCAACTCACTATTGTCCCACCAACTGTAAACACATAGCCTGTGGTACTCCACCTAGTATCTATATCCCCTACCAAATATAACTCAACATAGCCTTTTAAATCAGTATTAAAGCCTCCAAAACATAAACATTTATTGGATGTACCTCTCAAATACTTCATTCCAATGCTCAATACCTGGATGAGTCATATACTTGCTAACAACTCCTACAACATCTGCAATATCTGGTCTTGTACATACCATGGCGTACATTAAACTACCTACAACTGAAGCATATGGTACCTTGGGCATTTTTTCTTCTTCCTCGTGTCTTTGGACACATATCCTTAGTCAATTTGACATGACTGGGCAAAGGTGTGCTGACAAATTTTTCATTCTCCATATGAAATCTCTACAACACCTTTTTAACATAATCAACTTGAGATAAAAACAATTTTCTATTTTTTCTGTCTCTTGTAATCTTCATACCAAGGATTTGTTTTGCTATCCCCAAATCCTTCATATCAAATGAATTTGCTAACTGCTATTTTAACTCCTTTATGTGATCCATGTTAGACCCCGCTACAAGCATATCATCAACATATAAACATAAGATAATGTAGCTATCATCATCCAACCTCTTAAAATAAACACAATGGTCTGAATTACATTGATTGTAGCCATGCTTAGCCATAAATCTATCAAATTTAATATACCATTGTAGAAGTGCTTGCTTCAAGCCATATAAACTTTTCTTCAATATGCACACCAATTTCTCTTGACCTTTGACCTCAAATCCTTGTGGTTGTTCCAAGTATATTTTCTCTTCCAAATCACCATGGAGAAAGGTTGTTGTAACATCTAGTTGTTATAAATGCAAATCTTCAACAACCACAATACTTAAAATAGTATAAATAAAAGTCATTTTAACAACTAGAGAAAATATTTCATCAAAATCAATACACTTTTTCTGTGCAAATCCCTTTACAACTAATCTGGATTTAAATATTTTCTTACCTCCATCATCCTCTTTTAGCCTATAAACCCATTTGTTTCGTAAAGCCTTTTTACCTGCAGACAACTTGCATAATTCCCAAGTCTGATTTTTGAGCAAGGAGTCCATTTCTACTTCCATTCCATGCTCCCACTGAACCTTTGTATCCACCTACATAGCTTCATCATACCCTTCAGGTTCACCAACATCTGTTAACAAAATAGAATACAAAGAGGGAGAAAATCGTTTTGGAGGTCTACTTATCCTTGTAGATTGTCTAACATTCACTGGAGTTTGAGGTATTTGTTGTTGTTGTTGTTGTAGAGTATGAGGAGCCACTGGAACATCACTTTTTGGTGTATCATCTAACACTACATAATCATTTTCTTTCTTCCTATGCTGCTGCAACTGATCTTTGTACAACACTTTCTCATTGAATATAACATCCTTGCTTCTCACAACTTTTTTATTTTCAAAATCCCAAAGCCTATAACCAAATTCATTAATACCATATCCAAAAAATATACATTTCTTTGATTTTTCATCAAGCTTGGTTCTATTTCAGAATCTACATGTGCAAATGCTTCACAACCGAAGGTCTTTAGAAAAGAATAACTCACCTTCTTTCCCATCCATGCTTGCTTTGGAATACCACAACCTAAAGGATTAGAGGGACCTCTATTGATTAAATAAACAACAGTGTTTACAACCTCTACCCACATGTTTAAAGGAAACCCAACATGCAATCTTATAGTCCGTGCATGCTCCATTATTGTTTTGTTCATGCACTCAACCACTCGATTTTCCTGTGGAGTCATTGGAACCATTTTCTACCTATGAATACCATTAGAAGAATAATAATCTTCAAACTCTTTGCTACAATACTGACCACCATTATCAGATTTGAGACATTTTAACATTTTACCAATCTCATTCTCAACCAAGCTTTTCTATTTCTTAAAAGTTTCAAATACATCAGATTTCTGCCTAAGGAAATAAATCCATTCCTTCCTTGTTGCATCATCAATAAAAGTAACATAATACCAAGAGCCACCGTGAGAAGATACTTGAGCTGGTCCCCATACATCCGTATGCACAAGCTCCAATTTCTCATCTTTCTTTTGCTTCCCATCCTTGAGAAAACTAACTCTATTTTGTTTTCCATACACACAACTTTCATAGAAATCCATATTAACACATTTTAAACCTGGTAAAACATTCTTTGAATGAAGTACTTTCATACCTTTTGCAGTCAAATTCCCAAGTCTATTATGCCACAGTGCTGATTTAGAATCCATAACAATTGTTTGATTTTCTACTTGCTGAACTACAACAACTGTTCTTGAACACTGATTTTTATCTACAATAGCGAAAGTAGAAGGAACAATATGACTTGTACAAAGATATAAGGTGCCTACTTTCACACCTTTTTCTACCACAAGGAACCTTTTGTAACCTTCCAATTTTTATCACTAAATGTAACAAAATAGCCTTCATCATCTAGCTACCCTGCTGAAATTAAATTTCTTTTTAACTTTGGAATGTGCCTTACCTCATGTAGTAGCCGATGATTCCCATTTTGTAACTTAATCTTGATTCTTCCCTTTCCAACAATATGATAGAGCTTGTTATCTCCCAAATAAACCATCCCAAAATCCCCTTTGACATAATCCAAAAAATAACTTCTATGGGGCGTGTTGTGCAGTTTTTGCACACACGCCTCACTGAAGGAAGGGACCCTCTTTCTCTTTTGTTTTGGTGTCTTGGCCCTTTCATTTTGAGGTTTTATCTTATTTAGGCATGTGCTTAAATGATTATTTTGACTACCTAAGTGTTTTCCCCAGGTTATTCGTCGAAAATCCTAAGTTTTGGATAAATTTTGGGTTTTTACTCGCATTCGGGATTTTCCACCCTGGTCGGATTTTCCTAGATCCTGCTTGGACTCCAATTGGACACTGTTGTTCAGAGATTTTTGATATTCATGGATTTCCGCATGGGCTAGATTTTTCTGGATTCCACCCTATTGTCAGATTCCCGGGTTTTCTGATTGTCTTGTCGGGCGCATTTATGTCTTCGTACGTGCTTTCAAGGATGTATTTAACTTTATTTTTGGGGTCTTTTATGCCATCACGCTTATTATTTTCCATTGATTGAATTGAGGACTGCATCCTTAGAGTTTTTTCTTTGAGATTTTGATTTGATTTGGGACATTTGGGCTTCAATTGATCGATTTAGTGGCAATTTCTTGCACATTCTGGCCCTTGTTCTTTGTGAATGCCATCCTATTCGCACTCGCTGTTTCCAGGACCGATTTGGGCTTTACAATGGTATGTTCTCATTCTCCTTGCTTTTAATTGATGGTTGCGGATAAGCTTCGATCTTATAGGGATTATTTGGGTTTAATTCTCTACCTTATTCGAGAATTTTCATGGTTAGGGTTGCGCAACATTGTTTTATTTACCACCTCCCAAGCGAATATTAAGGTTCTTTATCTATTTGCATTCTGACACAACTTGCTTGAGAGTTGTGAGTGATCCCCTAGTCAAGAATTAGCAGTTGAAGTGTCTTAATTCTGAGCTCTTCTATGCTTCAATGGCGGATTTGTAGGGTTTAACTTAGGGCATCGCCATTTATCTTGAGTGTGCTCTTGAATTGGCTTAGAATGTTGAGAGAGTCTATAGAAAGCCCATATTAAGCTTTCCCCAGGCTTAAATTTCTAAAATCCATGATCAATGTGATGCTATGTGTGAAATCATGATTTCATGTCACAATCCAGCTTTTGGCCTCAGTTCAGGATTTTTCATTCCCTCAGGACAATTCACCTCTTGTGGATTTTCCTGGTTTCTTTTGCTTTTCCAGAATCTGCTCACTTTCAGAGTTTCATATACTCCACAAATTTTCATCGACCCCAGATATTCCCGAATTTCTTGGTTCCCTATCTTTTCCAGATTTGCGAAGCGTCTTTTCCTTCGCAGAAATCCATCTCTGGCAGATTTTCCTAAAATTTGGTGAAATGTAAGGAAATATGGATTAGCATGATTTATTAATGGTTTATGATGCATTTTATGATTTATTCATGCTATTTTATGATCTCCTATGTAGCTCATTGGCTGGTAATGATCAAATTTAATTGTTAGTAGGTTTTTTATTGATTATTCTGCTGGAATCCGTCTGGCCCATAATTTTCCAAAATTCCTCTCTGGCTTAGATTTTGCAGATCGCCTTGAAACCCAAAATTTGTTGTAATCATTTTATATGAGGTTCATTCTAACAGTGTTCTGATGGATTAACGTTCCCTTTCTTGTGGTTTTTACTGTGATTTCCATGTTGAGTGCAGGTTGAATCTAGCAAGGCAGTAGCTAGGTCTTCAATGTCTGATGCAAAAAAGATTAAGATGGACATTAGGAGCAAGGTCCATGAGAGTAAGATCACTTATGTTTGGTCAGAAGTCACTGATACCAATGTTGGCCTCTGAGATTATGAGGAATTTAAGGAAAGAATGGCGGTCGAGGATCTTCCCTTGGTGACTAAAAGAATGAAGGAATTAGGTTTGTCCCATGTGGCTAGTTTCCCTTCCATGGTGCAATGTTATGAGCTAGTCCTTGAGTGTGCAAGGCACTATGAATGTGATACACAAAGGATTATTGGTCCTCAAGGGAGAGTTGTGGCAAATCTCAACCTTGTCTCCATTGCCCAAACATTTGATATGCCAGACAGGTCTCATGTGGTGGGATTCAACATAAAGGAAGCTTAGGAGCTCTACGATGAATAGACTATGAAGTCACAATAGTTTATCAATTCTTGGCTGGAGAAGCCCAAGTCTCACTATTCCAAATTTCCCAATCAGCTATTCAGAGCAAAGTTCAAGAAGGAGTACTATGATGCCATCACATTTCTTAGCAGGGTAGTGGGATTGAAGAGTGCTGGAATGTTCGAGAATTGGATGTGCCATGTGATTGTTAGGATGGAGCAAGAAAAGATTAACTACCATTGGGCAGGGGTCATTAGCGAAGTAATTCATGAACAATTGTCCAATGTGTTGCAAACAAAGACCTTCACAATGACTTCATATTTAGTCTATGCACTTGGAAGATTCCACCCCTACAAAGGACTGAGTATAAGGGGCACCTTTGGATAGTATATTATCTATGAGTTTTACCCTCAGTTGTATCTAGGAAGCTCGAGCTATAGGAGGGTAAATGATGCATTCACCATGCATATCACTAGATTGCTTCAAGGTGCAGAGCATGTCAAGATTTCAAACCAGGCTAAGGAACTCATTAAGAAATATGGGGCATGGTTTATTCAGTTCCCAACTTTCTCCTACATTCGGGTTGATGGTTGCCAGAGAGCTCCATACAGACTTCCAAGATACCCTACCGATCACATTCTACTGTTGGAGGTCACTAGGAAAATCTATGACTTTGATGCCATTGTCAAGAGAGACAAGCATAAGATTGGATTTGGTGGAGACTTCTCCTTGAGGATTGGTACTAGAGAGGCTTGTCCTTCCATTGGTTCTGCCCAAGCTTCAGAGGAAGAAATGAGTACCCTTGCTTTATCTTTCCACTCCAAGAGGTCCAAATTTGATATTACCAGAGAAGCTCAAAAGAAGGCTAGCAAAGAGTATAGCCATAAGGTAAATTTGGAGGACTACTGGGCCAATTGTAGTGATGAATTTGAGGTCAGAAAGAAGAAGTTTTCCTTGCTTCTAGTTGAGTCAGTTCGATTGTATAATGTGAAGGCAGTTCCTGATCAATTGGAAGATGATGGAAACTTGATCCAGGATCATGCTTATGAGGCCGTAAAAGATAGAACAATTGGTGATGTGGATTGGTTGGAGGAGGAAAAGATAGAATTAAAACAACTAGTGGATCCAGTTATCAAATTTACTAGGATGTGGCTAAAGCATAAGCTATGGGAGCTGGAAAATAATGGTGTATAGTGCACCTATGCACTAATGGGAGATTTCGATCCTCACTCCACCTCTGAAGAATCTACTGAGCAGGATCCTAAGGGCAAGGGTAAGTTGGATTCTCCTTTCAAAATCAAGATAAAGGGGTGTTCAATTGATAGAAGCCTAGGAAGCAGAAAAATAGAGAAAACCAAAGGCTAAGAAGAGGACAAGGACTAAGAAGTCTGAGCAAAAGGAAACTAAGGAGCAGAATTCGAAGGTTGATGTTCTAGTTCCTAAGAGGAGAAGGATCATAAAATTTTCAAAGAAGGCAAGCTCTAAGGTAGGGGAGGAAGAAGTTACCCCACCAGTGATAAATGTTGAAAGTTCAAAGGAGAAGGCCAACGTGTCTACAAGGAGGTCTAGGACTCCTTCTCCTAAGGATAGTGTGCCCAAGGTGGACCTCCCTCTGGTGGTTTCTCATGAGGAACAACATGATGATGTGCCTTCTACTCATGAAGCTCATAGAAAACCAAGTGAATCCAAGGATGTTAAGGATCATCTAGATACTAAAGAAGAAGAATTTCATGAGGGTGATCTCCATAGTGCAAAAGTAGAAGTTGAAAAGATAATGCAGTCTCCTTTGGTTGCATATGCGGAGTCACCTATTGGGAAAGAGGAGGTTGAATCATCTCCAGTAGAAGAAGAAATAGTGAAGGTTCCCTCACCTATACATGAAGATGAGCATGCTGAAGAAAAAGAAGGTAAGGCAGACGAAACCCCTGAGAAACAAAATTTGAGTGAGGAAGCAGCTAAGGATCAACAGGAGGAGAAACTAGGTGAAGTGCAATTGGAATCCACTATTCCTGGTTGGTTAGATAAGGAAATAAGGAGAAAGCAGGTTGTTGTGGAAGATAGTCCACCGAATTGGGATGAGTTACTAGCTAAGATTGGAAAAGATAAAGGTAAAAAGAAGGCTAGGGTTATCTCAAAGATTGAAAGAGATGAAGCTCATAATAGAGTTGTTCACATTGCCACCCCTGCGCTAGATAAAAATAGAGATAATGTGGACATAAATGATTATAATGTGCAAAATTTCAACTTGGGGCCTTCTTTTGTTGAACAGGATATTGAAGATTATGAGGGTTCTAGTGTAGTCATCATGGGCAGGCTGAGAAAGGAAATAAAGAACAAGCATGAGTTGAAGAAGGAAAATGAAAATCTTAAGAAATGCTTGGAGGATTTGATGAAGCCTTTGCAGTCCATCAACCCTTCTGCTTCTACTGCAAATCCCTTGCCTAAGGAAACTATCACTGAGCTTGAAAGAATGAAAGCCTCCACTCTTGCCACTACAATCTGGTTGCAAGGGGTGTGAACTAAAGGAGATGATGCTATTAAGGACATTCTTTCATCTAGGAAGGATGCTATGAGGGCTATTGATCGGTTGAAGGAAGTGTTGGCACAAGATAGGGAAGATACAGATCACCTTTTGCAAAAAACCAGAACCATCATGGAATAAACTAGGGATAGGTTGGTAAGTGATAAGATTCTTCCTTCCTCCAGGGCTGCCAAACCTTGGGAGTGGTTTGAGGCATTGCAAATCAGGCATAAAGTGTTGTAGAAAATTTACAAACAAAGGAGGCAAATCGATGACACCCTAACTGGGGTTTATAATGGCTGCATTGCTTTTTGTGAGATAGTGACAGGGAGAAGGAAGATCATACCCAGGCACTTGAGCTTGGAACAGTTGAGGAAGTGGTGGCATGATTTTTATGCCCCAATTAGTGATGATTCCATTTTTGAGCATCAGTTAGATGATGCGGCCACATACATTGCTGCCATTGAAAAATACCTAACATACAAGGTGGATTGGGATAGGTCGATAAAATAATCAAGGGAGGAGATTGCATCAATTGAAAGATGACTTAGGGTTTTTCCTTTACCACCTGTGGCCAACTTGGATGGGACCCTCTTGAAAGTCCATGAAAGGCTGGATTAGAATAAAGGCAAAGGGGAAGGTAGTTAATGTCCAACTGAATTGAGATTTGTGCTTCCCCATTATCCCACCTTGCATTGGGAATCCTGGGCCGACCTGGGTATAGTTCGTGCATTTAATGCATTCCTTTATTTTGTTTGACTTTCTCTTAGCCGACTAGTGGTACCTAATTAATATTGCAAAACTCTTGCTAGGCCGACATATTTTAGGGGATTCTATAGAATTTTGCCTCATTTGTAAGGGTTAGAACATAGAAGCAGAATAGAGAAGAAATAGTTAGAAGTGAATTAAGTAGGGTAAAATAGTAAGTAAGTAGGTATTCTTAAGCAAATATTGTAACAGAAAGCTAGAATTGTTGCTATAGTGGACAAATTTGAATGCAAGTAATGATATTGTGGTTTGGTGCCCTACTTGTATTCTCTTGTCTTGCATGGTTCTTGCATGGTTCTTGTTATTCTATCTTTAAAATTGCTTTAAGGAGGTTAATATTTAGATTATATTAGATTCAATGATGTTCATGGTTTGATATTTGAAGTGTTGTAGCAATCCCTGGTCCATACTTTTTGCAACCAACTGATTGTTAGTTGCTTTGCAAAGTTAGCCTGGACATCTATATTTATTGTGCTTAAGTTCAGTTGTGAGGGTTTATTCATATCAATTGCAATAGGGTTGTTTGAATGAATGTTCATGATTTGAAAATCTTAACACCTTAGACGATTGCATTGTTTCTATAAGCTTACAAATTTATCTGGGTCAAGTAGAGATTAATTTTGAGGGATTGGTCCATTTAAGTGTTTGTCATTTACATTGTTAATCTTAGGAGTAGTATTAGATTTAGAAATCTCTTTAAAGCCCTAATCTTTTGTTATTTCTTTATCATTGAGTTAGATTTTGAATTGAAGTATCATTACAGTGTTAGATTTGATAAATTGAGATTCAGTATTTTGCTTGTAGTAAGGTCCCACTGTGATTACCAACATTTTCACATTTATCACTGGGTTGTTCATGCATTGTCAAGACCTGACATTAGAGACCTTGGGGTTATCTCTTGAGGCTTGCTAATAGAGATTTACCTTTCAAAGGAGATAGGATTTCATATTTTGTCTGAGTTGTTGTTGTGCTTAAAACATCATCAACAGGGCGTAGCATGAAATGAAGCCCCTGAATCTAACACCCAAGAATCATCAACATTATCAAGGGAAAGAATCAATGCATCCTCATTAGATTTATTACTTACCACATTTTCCTATTTATTGCCTTCCTTTTTGTCTCCTTTATTTTTTTGAGACCAACAATCTTTCTTTAAATGACCTAGCTTACCACAACACCAACAATCCCTCTTGTCTCTAGATTGGGACCTTTTGTCCTTTGATTTTCCTTGTGAATTCCCATGACTTCCAAAATGTTTTCCTCTCTCCTTTGATTTGCCCCTACTTTCTACATTCAAAACACTTCCTGATGTGGATGTTCCACCTGAGCTTTTCCTACAAATTTCCTTACTCAAAATAACACCAACATCATCAAATTTTAATGTATTCGAACTAGAAAAAAAATTGCTAACAACCATTACCAAGCTATTCCAACTTTTTGGAAAAGAACATAGAATCAAAAGAGCCCTAACTTCTTCATCAAAGTTTACATTTAAAAAATTTAATTGACTGGTAACTGTATTAAACTCATTTAAATGATCAACAACTGAACCACCTTCTACCATTTTCATATTAAATAAACACTTCATAAGAAATACCTTATTGAAAGTAGAAGGATTTTCATATAACTTCGCTAGGGTTTCCATCAACTCTTGAGATGTCTTTGCTATTGTAATATTGAATGCCACCGATTATGCTAGGCATAAAGGAATGGCTCCTAGTGCCTTTCTATCTAGAAGATTCCATTCCTCATCACTCATTGTTGCCAATTTCTTGGATATTCCTTCCAACAACCTCCATAAATCCTTTTGATAGAGATAATACTCCATCTGCATCTTCCATAACTGATAGTTCTGCCCATTGAATTTATCTACCTTTAATTTACCCTTGTCTGCCATTTCTCCCACTTAACCATGAGATTCCCACTCAACCGTGATACCTTCCTGCAAATGATAATTGAATACAACCCACTTTGATACCACTTGTTAGGGTTAGAAGGAAAATATATAACAATTAAATGCAGATTTGATCAATAAAACACACAAAAAAAATTAGCACAAAGAATTTAACGTGGTTCACCCAATCTAGGCTACATCCACAAAATCATAGCCATCCACTGATTTTATTATCTAATGCAAAACTTATTACAATATCACGAATAATCACCTTTTTCTACATACTGTAACTCCCATCCCAACCCCTTATAACAAGCTTTTAGAAGCTTCTTGAATTAGGGTTTTACAAGGTCAATTTTTTCTTTTATGAAGATTCTTCCATAGAGTTGATTCTTCTAAGGGTAGTTAGTCAACTCTTTGTTGGGATCTCATTTCCTAATGAAACTAGGGAAGTAAGATCTCATTCTATCCTTTTATTTGGTGAACCTTGCAACCCCATTCTATTTCCACAAATTTTTCACTAGTAATTATTAAATTTTTAATTTTTACTAAATTGTAATTCACTTTGCTTCTCCAATATTAGGTCCATAAAGCTCTTATTATTCTTACAGCTATGGCCTTGGTCATTATTTTATAAATAAACCTACATATGACAATGTGTCTAAATCATAAGGTTATATAATTTTGTTCTTCTAAATATTGGTTAAATTAAAAGGTTATAAAATAAAATGAATATATAGATTCATACTCACTTTTTTGGTAATCAATTTGACCAATCTAAGGCTAATTATTTATGTGAACTATCTCTTTTTACAAATTATCATGTCTTAGAGGTGAAAAAACTCACATGGATCATATAATTCTTATGAATACTCATGGCAATGCTTTGCCTAGTGATACATTAAATGATATCATTTAGTTTGAAATTAAAACATGAACATTAGTTTCTCATGTATGTGCTACCCATACCTTACTCACTCCTTTGCACACTACATTATTATGGAATGATGCTCTTAAGTAGTAATTATATGATTTTGATGGTACAATGAATCCATCATTACATATTATTTCCTTACTAATTATGAATATTTAGATGATGATATCTTATTCATTAGTAAATTTATACTTTATTTGAGTAGTATATTTTTACAATAATTTGATTAATCATGCATTTTAAAATTCATTCATAATTTTCATATATAATTCAACATTTAGTTACTTCATAGAGCTACCATATAATTGGACATACATGTATCAAAAGCTAGCTATAAGTCAATATGTTCCAAAGATGAAGGTTATGGTTATGGTTAGGGTAATGATTATGATTAGAGATATAATTAGGGTTATCATTTTCATTATAGTTAGAATTAGAGGTAGGATTGGGGATATAGTTAAGGTTAATGTTAGGGTTAGGGTAAGGGTTAGAGATAGAATTAAGGTTAGTGTTAGAGTTAGGGTGTGGGTGTGGAATAAGGTTAGGTTAGGGTTAGGTTTAAGTTTAGGGTTAGGATTAAGGTTAGGGTTCTAAGGGTGATTATTATGATTAGAGATAAAATTAGGGTTATCATTTACATTATGTTTATAATTAGAGTTAGGATTGGGGATACAGTTAAGGTTAATGTCAAGGTTATGGTTAAGGTTAGAGATAGAATTAAGGTTAGTATTAGAATTAGGGTTAGGGTGAAGGTTAAGGTTAAGTTAGTTTAGGGTTAGGGTTAGTGTTAGAGAATGAATTGTAGTTAGGGTTAGGTTTAGTGTTAGTGTTAGTGTTACAATTAGGGTTAGGGTTAGGGTTAAGGTTACAGTTATGGTAAGGGATAGGGTTATGAGTAGAGATATAATTGTAACCCTAACCTTAACTTTAATTGAATCTTTAACCTTAACCCTATTTACACCTTAAGCCTAACTTTAACCCTAACCTAAGTTTTATTTTAGAACCCTAAACCATAAACTTAACTCTTGATGAAGCTTTATCTCACAACCCTAACCCTAATTGAAACCTAACCCTAACCCTAACACTAACTCTAATTGAAATCATACCCTAACCCTAACTTGAAGGCTTATTCTAGAATTTTAATTATAACCTTGACCCTAATGTAATCGGAATAGTAACCCTTATAAAATGGTAAGCTTAACTATGACCTTAATTGAACCCTACCCTAGTCTTAATTAAACCCTAATTGTATCTACAACCCTAATCCTAACCTTAACCATAATTGTAATTGATTCATAGTTCTATAACCTAACTATAACCCTAATTGAACCCTCACCCTAGCCTTGTTTTAACCCTCACCCTAATTAAACCCTCAACCTAATTGTAATTGAATCTTAACACTAACCTTAATTTCCTAGTTCCCCAAACCTAATCATAATTGTAACTCAAACTATAACTATAACCCTAAATCTAATCATAACCATAATTGAACCCTAACCCTAACCCTTATTCTCTATCTAACCCTAACCTTAACCCTAATCATAATTGTAATTGAACCTTAAGCCTAATCCTAACTCTATGTCTGAACTTAAGCATAACCATAAAACTAACACTAATTATAAGTCTAACTCTAATTTTAACCTTTCCATTAACACTATTTCAAACCCTAGCCCTCACTCTAAATCTATCTCTAATCATAACCCTTATTGTAACTCTAAATCTATGTCTAACCCTATCCCTAAATCTAATTGAACCATAATCTTAACCCTAACTCTAACCCTAGATGAAATCTATTCCTAACCAGAACTCTGATTAATGCCTAACTCCAATTGAATGGTTATGTACCCTAACTCTCATCATATCCTAACCCTAACTAGATAACACTAACAAAAGCATTATTGAATCCCAACCCTAATTAAACCCTATCATTTACCCTTAGCCTAATTGAACCCTAACTCTAACCCTAGTTGATTCCTAATAACTACAATCTTGGCCCTAATTAAACCATAACTATAACTATAACCCTAACCCTAGCCCTAATTATAATTGTATAAACTCTAAACCTAACTATAATTGTAACCCTAATTTCAATTCTTATCCCAACCCTAATTGAACCCTCACCCTAACCTTAATTAAACCCTCAACTAGGTAACCCTACTTGAATCTTAACCCTAACCTTAATCCTAACCCTAACCCTAATCTTAATTGTAATTGAACCCTAACCCTAACCCTAATTTTATATCTCACCTTAACCCTAACCCTATATCTAATTGAACCATGATCTTAATCCTAATTGTAACCCTAATTGAACTCTAATCCTAACCCTAATTCTAATTGCTTTCTAACCCTAATTAAACACTAGTGTACCTTAACCTTGATTGTATCCTAACCTTAACCCTAACTCTAACCCTAATTAAAGCTTTATTGGATCCTAACCCTAATTAAATCCTAAAACTAACCCTTATGCTAATTACACCCTAACTCTAACCCTAATTGAATCTTAGTAACCCTATTCCTAGCCCTAACTAAATTATAACTAAAACCCAACCCTTGTTAAACCCTAACCGTAACCCTAATTATAATCATAACATTAAGCTTTAACCTAGAACAGTAAATAAAACCCTAATCTCTATCTTAGAATTCTAATTGAACACAACCATATACATAACCCTTACCCTAATTATATAACTTTAACTTTAACCCTATTTAAACCCTAACCTTAACCCTAGTCATAATTCTATATCTAACCCTAGTTATAATTGAACCCTAATGCTATCCTAGAACCCTAATTGAATCGTAACTCTAATTAAACCATAACCCTAATTGAATCTTAATATTAACCCTAACCTTAATTGAACCCTTATTGAATCCTAACCCTAATTAAACCCTAACATGAGCCTTGACATAAACCCTTTTTCAACCCCAACCCTAACCCCAACCCCAAACTTTATCAAAGAACCCTAACCCTAATCCTAATTGAACATTTACCCTTATTATATTCTAAGCTTAACCCTAATTAAATGCTAACTCTAATTGAACCCTTATCCTAACCTAACCCTTATTGAACCCAATACCCAACCCTAATTAAGCTCTAACCATAACCCTAATTTAACTATGACCATAACTAAATCCTAACCCTTACTAAAATTAAACCCTAAGCATAACCCTAACCCTATGTGTAATTCTAATCTTAACCCTATTTAAACCCTAACCTTAACCCTAGCCCTAACCTAAAACCACAATTGAATCATAACTCTAATTAAGCCCTAATTTGAATTGAATCCATAACTTAACCCTAACCCTAATCTAGAACCATAATTGAATCATAACTCTAATTAAACACTAACCCAAATTGAATCCTAACCTTAAACCTAACCCTAATTGTACCCTTATTGAATCCTAACCCTAATTAAACCCTAACATGAGTCTTGATGCTAACCCTATTTGAACCCCAACCCTAACCCTAACCCCAATCTTTATCAAAGAACCTTAACCCTAATTGAACCCTAACTCTAATCCTAATTAAACACTTACCTTTATTAGACTCTAACCCTAACCCTAATTCAACCCTAATACTAACCCTAACCATTATTGGACCACAATATTAACCCTAACTCTAACCCTAATTGAACTCTAATCATAACCCTAGTTCTAATTTATGTCTAACCCTAATTGAATGCTAATATATCCTAACCCTAATTATACCCTAACTATAACTTAAATTTAACCCTAATTAATTTTTTATTGAATCCTAACACTAATTAAACCTTAACACTAACCTTTATCCTAATTGGCCCTTACCATAATTGAACCCTAAATCTAACCCTACTTTTACCCTAACAGTAACCCTAGGTTGACCATATAACTAAACCTAACTACACCCTAATCCTAAATTAATATTAAACTTAACTTTAAATTGTAATCCTAATTGAATCCTAGCCCTAAATGTAACACCAACCCTATCCTTAACCATAATTGTATCCTTGATTAGAATTAATTTTAATTTAAAATTATGTTAATGTTAGTACTTATATATAGATTCATATGGTTAGATAGTTAAAATTACTATAGTGTTAAAAAAAGTGTTAGCACTTGTTAGAATTAAGATTAGTGTTGGTGTTTCAAAATTAACTGATTAGTGTTAATGTTATAATCTATTGTATCTAAACCCCTAATTGTCTAACTCTAACCCTAACCCTAACCCTAACCCTAACCATAACCTTCACTTTAACCTGGCTCAAATCTCTAACCATATCTATAATCTTAACCCTACCCCTACCCCTAATACTGATACTAATAGTAACCCCAACCCTACCTCTACTCATGAACCAAACCCTACCTCTACTGGTGAACCAAATTAAATATGTAATCTTAACCCTAACTCTATTTGTGAACAAAATTAAATCTGTAATCCTAACCCTAAATTTACCTTAGAATTCTAATTGAACCCTAACCCTATTTAAATCATTATCATAAGCCAATTTTAAACAATAAAATCTTTAGTAGGGCCTTAAATTTATAATATTTCTTTATATATATATTAATTTTGAATAAAGTGGAATATGAATGATTTTTCCTTTATGAAATGTTTTCAATTTTTAAAAAAATATTTAATATTTTTTATTTGTAATAGAAAATTTAAGATATTTCATTTTTATTTAATTTTTTAATTTTAAATACATTAATTTATATTTTTAAAAAAATATATTTTTCATTCCTTTATAATTTTATTTACATTCTATTATTAAAAAACATTTTACTATACATGGAAGAATATTTTTTCTTTTTAAAGATTTTCATTTTCTTTTTAAAAGTATATCAATTTAGAAACTTACTTTTATATGCAATAGTAAATTAAGGAAAGTTTTTCATACTTAACTTTTTTATAAGTAATTTATCTTATTTTTTAATTCAAGGGGTAAACGCTTTTGATTGGAGCTATTCAAACTGGATACAACCATTCAACAATACCACCCCAATGGGGTTTGAACCTTGGTGGCAAGAACAACAATGCCACCTATAAACCATCACACCATGCCAATATCAGCCTTATTTTTTAATATCTTATATTTATACATAATTATTATTTTTGATTGGAGAAAATTACTAAAATAAATCTATATAAAATTTGTCCACAAATATCTTGTTTTAAAAAGATAGAAACTTGCTTTCATATGAAATAGTAAATTTTAGAATATTTATTTTATACTTATTTTTTTAAATTTTAGAAATTCTAGCCATGTTAATTTAGAAAACTTACTTTTATATGTAATAGTAAATTTAGAATACTTCTTTTAAACTTAATTTTCTAAATTTTAGAAGCTCTAGCTATTTCACTTAATAGTTATATATATTAAATACTCCAACTCTATTTTAAATAGAGATGGATGACAAACTATGTGGATAGGAAGGAAATGGTTTTAATATTTAAAGGGTTGAAATGTGTAATTTCAAAATGGCCATTGTATATCCAAATAAATATTGTTGAATGATAGTTTAATTACACTATATGATTTCACAAATAAAGTAATTTTTGATCTTCTACACCTTTGATTGCTCTTTACATTTTTTATCAAGCAATTTATTTTTGATAGGTATTTTCCCCCTTAATTGTTGATGATTTGCAAAGTTTTCTTCTTAATTGCTAAGGATTTGGATATCCTTTGATCCTTGGAGGTGTGCCTACTACAATTTTATCTTAAAAAAATTGTTTATCAAGAGGTTGTTGTTTATAAACTTATATGCATTCCAATGTAAAAAATGTAAATTTCTTACCTTCAAAAAGATTTTTTTGTTAAAAAAGATCATTTATTCAATTCAAAGTAAACATTAGGGGAGAGAGGCCCATAGTGGAGCACCCTAACTTCGCCTTTCTCAAAATCCTACATGGAAATTTCAAATCATTCCCAATTTTGTACAACAGTTTATTTGACAACTCACGTGCTTCTATATTTCGTTGTAGGGTCATATCATCAATATGATGCCCACATAAACATGCTTTTTGTTTAGGTATCCAAAAAAGGCCTAAAAAAAAAGTGAGACGATAGTGGTGCACTAAGTCAAGTTTTATTGGTGCGCTAACGTGGCATCACATGATTTGTCAGTTTGTGTATTTTATGGATAAAAAGTGTTTTGCAATTGAATATTAAGGCGCTTCACTATGGGACCCATTGAGGACTACTTCTATCCCCACTATTGGACCCTACTCCACTATGGGCCCCTCTCCCCTAATCCACATCAAAAGACCAAACTAGGACCTTTAGTGAATAACTTACAATATTTGTATTTATTGTAACGTCTCTCAAATAGTAATTTAAGTCTTACTAAATACCATAAAACATACAACTGTATACATCCGATGCATCCTACGTGGTCTGTACTGTCAAAACTAACAGATTAAAAAGAATTAATGTGGCCTTCATGCTCCTTGTATGCATGCAAACAAGTGGAAGTAACTCATTGCCAATCAATGGCAAATACTAACATCACATCTTACAATACTACTACTCTTTGTACTCGTTCCTTCATCTTCTACTCTTGTTTTCTTTTTTGTTATTCTTCTTTGCCTGCAGAGAAAATAAAATAAAAATCACAGATATTCAAATGGTGAATAAAATGTAGAGAAAAGTGGAGGACAGAACTTGAGGCACCACCACCACAAAAAATATTGTGCAAAAATTAAAATATGAATTTACAACTTAATTAAACCTATAACAAATAAAAAGTAAAATATATAACTAAATAAAATTTAAAACTTAGAGAAAAGTAATATCTTAATTTATAAAGGATTTAAAACCAGATTTCAAGGATTTATTTCAAATTTCAACAGTAGTCATACTCAGTACTTTCAGGTTTTGAAACTCTGCTGGCGTCTGGATAGAAAGTAACAAATCAGAAAATTCTGCTCCTTGTACAAATATATTAAATCTCTTTTGAGGTCTTCGGTCACTTCGTAAAATACTTCATCGAAAACGTCTGCATTTCTATTTGGATGTTGTAACGTTCTTTGGATGAGCTGTCACTCTTCCACTAACTTTCGTAACAGTCACCTTATCTTATGCTGGACATGACTACTTCCACCTGCCCGTCAATTTTTTCGTGTGGATTTTTTGTTTACAGCAAGTTTGTGCTTTCATGTAGAGCCTCTCGGCTAATAAATTTATTCATTTAAAATTTATGGAAATCGATTTTAAAAGGGAGCTCCTTGCTACGATTTTTAGAAATTTAGATATGCATAAGGGAATAGTTAGAAGACTAAGAAAACATAAAGAACCTAGAGAAGCTAGGAAAAGGAAATGAATATCACGACTAGATACTTGAAGGAACTACTCACTTTACATGTCAAGTAAATAAATGACACTAATGATGAATAAAACAAGTAAAGCCTAGTAAAATAAGGCGGGGTTGGAAGTGTGATTTATTTTTCCATGTTTCAAATCATAGATGAAAGTTAATGTTTAATCCATGATTATATAATAAAGAACAAAATTTAAATAGCAAAACAAAAGATATGAAAGAAGATATAATTATGAAATTATTATAAATTTGGGCATGTTTCATACTTAATTAGTATGGGGTGAATACATTAGTAGAGACTCTATGTTTCATGATGTGTGTAAAGGTAGTAAATTATATGTTGGTGTGTAGTGACTTGTGAAGGACTACTGAATGTTTGTGTCTCAAGTATGTGATACAAGGTATCCAACTTGAGGTTAGGGTGAGGTCGATGTTATGGGTGATCCACCTAAGTGTTCCCTTCATGATAATCATGTATATACAAACAAATAGTTATCAATCTAATGTTAAATTAAGATGTATCATTTTATACTTGTTGAAAAGATTGTGTGAATCAATTTAAATAACCATATACATTTTATACATGCATGTATATTATTAGGCATCTTATATTTTGTGTTGGAGTTTTGTTCCGTGTAGTTTTGACTAGGCTCTCATTTGGAGGAGGGTACACAATGTACTTAGGGGTCGAGGGTTAAAGGTCCTCCATCAAAGTGTTGTGATTTTTCCATGGGTGTTCTTGTGTTAGCTGGTGTGTAAGGAAAGCTTAGGTGCAGAAAAAACTCTCCTAACGGAAAAACTTTAGGGAAGAATGCAGATATCACTTTAAATTTTACAATTACAGTTCATTAAGATACACTTGAAAAGAATAACAAAACAAAGAAATGAACATACACAATTGGACACCAGATTTACGTGGGAAAATCCTTACAGGAGAAAAACCCACCACACCAAGAAAAACCTCTTTGTATTACAGTAAACAAAAATACATACAGAGTACAGACTCCACTTTCTAATGTCAATTTACAACAACAATATTCATTGATCAATCTTGTACATAATAGCTCTTAGAGAACATACACTTAATTCACTTAGATCAATTTGTGTTCAATCGAGCAAAACTTTGTTATCTCACTATGTTCATTGTCATCCACCATTGCCAGAGAGTAATCCATTCTATCACAGTCTTTTCATCTCCCTCACAGGAACGGTCACAACAGTGCAACTGTTAACGATTCACATTCTGCTTCTCTGATTGGTCAAAAATAGAACACGTAGGATAGACATTCGGTCAAGGTCTTCAAATTGTATCGCATGTCGGTGAGACACTAGGCTGTGTCTCCCCGATGCCACAATGCCCGACTGTCATTATCAGCAAGAGTCACCACCATCGGCAAGAGTCATATTGATTTCAAACCTGTCGCCTAGACTCACTCTATCACTAAGACATCACATTGATATCCACTGCAGAACCATCAACAAGACCATCACTATCGGGAACACCCTGAGAAGTCATATTGAATTCACCAGCCTGTCAACGAGACCACATCCATCGGCAAGAGTTCTTACCGAATGCAAAATTGTTAGCCAAGAGTCTCCTCGATGATCACTAGGAGCCAACCCATTGACAAAACTAGCGCTATCGAAATAAGTCACTCCAAAGGTTCATATTGTCTCCCCAATGACATCATTCACCAATGACACACATTCACTGCTTGTGCATTTCCAGAGAATCAAGATGGGAATCTAAAATATTCTTAACAAGTTTCCCAGAATTCCAAGTGGTCCCCACACCTATCGATTAGACTCTTATCGAGCCTTCATGTCACCTCGAAGACATTCTTGTGTAAGACCATTGGTGAGACATACTCTGTCAGAATGAATCACTTCGATGGTTCATGCCTCTCCCCGATGCCATTCGTCGCCAAGAGTCTCCCTGATATCCAATAGGAACCTAACCCGTCGACAAGAGGTCTGCCTGGGTGGAAAGAGTTAGGAAATTCACAACGATAGACATGTCTTGCCAATGACTCTCGTTGGCAAGACATAATCAAAGTCTCGGCGATCTGAGCACTTCAAAAGTTTAGAACATAGTTGCTAGTCAGTAAGCTTGAGGTACATTTTCCAACAATATCCCACTTGACGGAGATCTTACTGACACCTCTAGAGCACAACAAAAGTACTAAAATTTATGGGCTCTAAGGCCCATCGAACTGGCACACCACCTAAACTTGTCTGTGCTCACCGATTTCATGAATGCATCTACAACATTTTCTAGAGTATCCACTTTTTCTAAAGAGACCTTTCCATCCACCATATCTCATACAAAATGATACTGCACATCAATATGTTTCGTCCTGGCATGAAAAGTAGGATTTTTTGCCAAACAAATAACACTCTGACTGTCACAATAAATAGTAATTTTTCCTACATCAAACCCAATGTTAGAACACAAACGTTTTAACCAGATTGCTTCTTTACAGGCATGTGTTGCTACCATGTATTCTGTCTCTATAGTGGAAAAAATAACTACAACCTACCGCTTACTCATCCAACTAACTGCACCACCATTCATCATAACAATATATCCACTGGTGGACCTTCTACTGTCAATATCCCCTGCCCAATCAGAATCCACATAACCTCGAATGCTAAGAGTTCTCTGTGATTCAACCAAATTTCCACTGTAACACAAAGAATATTCTGAAGTGCCCTTCAGATATCTGAACACTCTTTTCACAACATCCCAATGTGTCCTTCCAGGATTTTCCATAAAACGACTAAGTACTCCCACTGCTTGGGCAATGTCTGGCCTTGTGCAAACCATTGCATACATCAAATTGCCAACTATACTAGCATAAGGCACTCTAGTTATGTCCTCTATCTTAGTAGAAGATTTTGGATAGTCTTCAACAAATAGCTTTGTTCCCTACAAAACTAGAACAACTAGCTACTTGCAATTAGTCATACAAAATCTCTCCAAAACAATATTAATATACTTACTTTAACTGAGCCAAAGTTTTCTACTCTTCCTATCCCTGGTTATTTCCATTCCCAGAATATACTGGCTGCACCAAGATCTTTCATAAATCTAACTTTGCAGACAATTGAGATTTTAGATCAAAAATCATTAACTTAATATTGCCTATGGAAAACATATCATCAACATAGAGAGCAATAACAATTGAACATGATTATTTTCAGCTTTGTAGTACACACAATGGTCAGATTTTGATTTTACAAATCCCAATGACAAAACAAAACTGTCAAACTTCTGGTACCACATTCTAAGAGATTGTTTTAATCCATGTACAAAGATTTTTTCAACTTGCAAACCAAATTCTCTTTACCCTTTTCCACAATGTGCTCAGGCTAGGACATATAAATCTCTTCTTCAAGGTCACCATGAAGAAATGTTGAATTCACATCCATCTGTTCAATCTCTAAGTCATACGTTGCTACAAGTGACAAAAGAAATTTGATAGATGTTAGCTTAGCTATAGGAGAACAAATCAATTCCCTCTACCTGGGAATACCCCTTCGCAATGAACCTTGCCTTATACTTTTCCACACTGCCATCTAGACCTATTTTATTTTTAAATACCCATTTGCAGCCAACAACTTTTTTTCCTTCAGGCAAGGGCACCAAACTCCAAGTATCATTCTTTTCTAATGATGCCATTTTTTCATTCATGGCTTCCAACCAAGAGTTTGAATCATTGATGAAGGTGCAACCCAAGACTTAGAAAATAACCCACAAACAAGAGAATAATTTTATTATTCAGAAAATGGAGCTTCTTACATGCAGAGGATCTCAAATCCCCAAGTTCTACAATACATGTCAATTACAGAAAGCTATAGAATCACCCTTTCAGAATATGCGAGCTTGTCCCCCCAAAAGTTACCCAAAAAATTAGAAACTTGCCCATAAATAGAGCTCCTCTTTAGTTTGGAGCCAAAACAATATTCAAATTTGAGTTTAGGCGGTTTGGCATCAAAAATTTACAACATGAAGTTCAAATTTCAAAAGAGCATTTGCAATTGTATCTTCTAGAAAGTGCGCCAACTTCCTGGGGCCATAACTTTTGATCCGGGACTTCGATTCATGAACTGTTTGAACCATTGGAAAGGTCACGAAGTCAATAACACGCTCGAGATTGGCTACGCCGATTTTGGCAAGTTTCAGGGCTGATCTAGGAACTCTAAGTGCCTCAAATCTAACTTGGAAGATTTTCAGGTGCAAATCTAAGAAACTAAAATTGTAATATCTTTCCACCTAGGAATATAAAATAAAAACCATAAATTGGGAATTTTATTATGACGAAAAGGGTATCCAAAAATATAAAAACATCTAAAAACTGAGAAATTTGAAATTTAACTACTTTTGGGTGATGCAAGATTGCCCTTACACCACCAGATGCTCCTACATTAGACACCTAGGGTAATTTGAGAAGTGACCTCGTCATGTCTCAGATGGTGGAGGAAAAACCCAAATAGTCAACCTCTGCCTTAGGCAACTAGGATGAATCTTCAATAGGCCTTCCTTTCCATTTCACCAGATATTCTTCATACTGCCTATTCCTGGTACTCCTTCCCACATGACTATCCAAGATTTCTTCAATCTCCTCATTTTCTGATGTAGGTGTTGGAATCCCACACTGTTCCATCATTGGTA
>VDFB02252220.1:0-25525 GCA_007258455.2 Sequoia sempervirens
ATATATATTACTAGTGTTAAAGCGATAGGTTAAATTGGAAATTAAATTCCCATTGTACAAATTAATATGTTTGTTTACTGTTTGTACAAGCTGGCATGATGTTGCAACACAACATATAATCCAATATCGGTGAAGTTTGGAATGAAGTGAATTCTTTGTAGCACCAAATGTCTTTAATTTTCCAATTTAATCTATCGATAATACTTGTCTTTCTTCTAGGTGGTTGATATAGGCGAGGAAACAAAATTGAACAAAACAAGGGTAGGTGGATTGAGAAGGATGCTCCAGGAGACGTGAAGCTTTTGCACTAAATACATGTGATTCTAGCTGTCATAGCTTGAATAGCAAGTGTACTGGACAGTTAAATTCCAATAATTTATTTTGCATTTAGAAGTTCTGATTTATATATGGATGGGATGCTTATTGTGGGGAATGCAAACAATTTGCACTTTAATTTAAATAAAATAAATGTTACATTATTGTGTATGTATTATATCCCAAAATTTTACGTGAATCATGTTTCCTCGTTGAAGTGTGAGTGTTGCATGGGAAATTTTTAAAGCATTAGTGAAGGGTGATACTGCATCCTTATAATTATCCATCTCATAATTGATTTGTGTTAATTTTAGGATGATTTCTGCAACACTACATTGGTATCATTTATCTCCCAAAATAGAATAGGAACCTTTGGATCCTTGGTAATTAGATCAAATATATTTCGAAAAGAACATAATATTTATGATTTTACATTAGAGCAATTCTCCTTGTAAATCATGTACCTTTGTTTAGTTGTGAAGCATTGTTGCATAGTTGGGTTTCTTAAGGTTGTGAATAAGGAACATTGTTATTGTAATTATTTTTACTCAGTATAATATACCATACAAACTGTAAAGGCGAGACCATAATAACACATAAATGACCATTAGGCTTCCAAAATTTTGTAATGGAATTGCTGTTCTGTAACACAATGCAAAAGTTCTGTAAACACAGTGTGTTTTGCAATGTAGAAGCCTCTTTACAAATATGAGTTTTCGTTGTTGCCCATTTTGGAGGTTTAGAAACACAATGTGTTGTCAATTGTGTAGACACTTATGCTGAAAAGACACACCTATGTACATACAAAAACACATAAAACCATAAATAAAAACATACATAAGAACATACATGGAAACAAAAAGTGACGAAACTGGTAGACGGGACCAAATGTCCGGGAAATGGTAGGTAGGAGTTAACAGTTCCATCAGGTCGGTTTTCCTGCCTCCCGCTGGCCGATAAAATTGGGTCCCTTGGCATGCCCATGAAGTTTCTCTACCAGATCTTTTTTCTGGTGCAGGAAAATTGGAGGCGGACTGACGTGTGCATTTTTGGTTTGGAGAAAGTAGGGTGAAAGCACGAAGATTTTCCAATCTGCACGTTGAAAGATGAAGGTTGGAGTGCATGTGGACGAGTTGGAGGAGAAAACTAACCAAATTGAGGTGAGGGGTACTAACCAATAGTGTTGCAGAGGGTTTTACAACACTATTTGGGTTGCTTGTTTCTTAACACATAGGGTTTTCCATTATGAATTGTTACAAAATAGCATGAAGTGTACATTATGAAGAACACTATGTATTGATGGTTAATAGAGCCCCCCTTAAATGACATATGTGCTATTTGATAAAATAGAACACCATCTATACGTTTGTATATCTGCATTTCATGAAAAAGGTTGGGTATAAGTAAAGGCAGGCTTCAAAACACATTGTGTTTTCCAACATGCACTACACAATGCTCACCACTTTCAACAAGTTTATTCATTATTGCCAATAACGACAAGAAATTGGTGTTCTTGTGATGCAATACAAGGTGGAGGGAGACCCCAAAAAAACTCAAACTGATCAGTCACAAACAACTAACCAACCCTTGAAACCCAAAACTCTCAACTTGAACCAACCTCTCACCATTAGGTTTCTAACCTACAAAACTCAACAATTAGAGATATATTTTAGAGAAGGCCACAAAAGGCCAACACAACATCAATTAAGCATCCACTCAGACCCAAATACAATGCCACAATGGATCACACAAGGTTTCTTAGGCCCATCATCAAGTTTCAATAGACTACCCTGCTCAAAAGGCAACTAAATTAGCCCTATTTTACAAAAAAAGTACCTTTGAAACTTATTGTTTCTAAAAAAACACACTTGACAGAGTTAGATTATGTCACAAAACCACACATTCATCAAACAATTCTCAGATATAAGGACTTTGACCCCCTGATCAATCAAACCCTCTATTTTCATGTAAAATGCTAGGGTTTTATTGGAAAACCATGTACTCGGGCTTCCCAGACTTATTCAAGGCATCCAACATTCTTCCAATACTCTGTACAAACTCACCAATTCATTGCATCCATGGTTCTTTCAACAATTTATCAAAAACACATCACAATTCCTTCTTTTTCCACATGGAAAACACAATTACCAGCCCTATGGCTTGGCTCCAACCACACAACTCGCTTTATTTACCTCCCTATACCAAGTAAACACCTATCCTATCCTTTGATAGGCCATTCCTTTGAGAAACAGGGTCAAACAGTAAGAGGAATGGCCATTTACAAAATTAAGTCACAAAACAGTGATTCATTAGTTTTTACCAGTCAATAACATAAAATCAATGAAAAGCTCCCACAAAACTTTTGTTAAGCCTTCAAAATAGGTTCATGTGAGAGACAAAACATTTTCTGACATGATACAAAATATCTTAGAGCATAGAAGAACTGTACCGGCTTGTACATAAGAGATAAAGTACAAAAAATCAGAAAAAATAGAGAATTTGTAGCCAATGAATGTTCTATTGATATGAAAATCTTCAAAACCTTCTTCAACCCCACTTTTGTTCGAGCCTTGGAGGCTTTATATATAAATTACATTTGAATTCAAATGACTCCAATGTACTCAACCAACTTTTTAACTTCGTAGACCCTTAATACTCTCTAATATGCTCTTTGATTACTTTTGTTTAACAACATTTTGCATTTTTGGGTGACTTATTGACCCCTAAACACAAATGACCACACAAAACCCAAAATTACATAAAGGATGGTATTTTTAGACCTTATTTGGATTGAATAAACTCAAACCACACTAAACTACCCCTTGAATCACCTTTGACCAACATCAAATTATCAAATTTTGAAGGTAAAGTGTAGGTGCTCCTGCACCATCTTGCTATTTGTAATGCACACCTACATATATGGGTTTAAAAACCAGAAGGGATTGGGTATGTTGTGATGTGGAGGTTGACAAATGTAGTGTGTTATGAAGCATGCAATTTTTTATATACTTGAAATTTAAACACAACAATGGAAGGTGTGATTTTGAAGACATTCATACAATTTTGTAACATTCCATGTTGCAAAACTGTACGTGTTAAGAAGCAAGCAACTCGCTGTGAGACAACCCCTTACATTTAAACAAGGAGATTCAAACAACTGAAAACCCACTTTTTGTTTTTCCAAAATACAACTATTTTGTGCACTTTTTTTTTCAATCATCCGAAATTTAAACACAACAATGGAAGGTGTGATTTTGAAGACATTCATACTGTATATGGGGTACTCCATGTTGCAACACCCTACGTGTTAAGAAGCAAGCTACCCACTGTGAGGAAACCCTTTACATTTAAACAAGGAGATTCAAATAACTAAAAACCACCACTGTGTTTTCCAAATTACAATTATTTTGGGAATTTTTTTTTTCAATCATGCTAAATTTAAATGCAATTTTTTCCCAAATTAAAAGTCCTTATAAATTTTGAAAGGGATTTTCAATACATTTGGACTATCTATATTACAAAAGCTATTGAAGACATTCTTTTTGTTTTGTAAAAATGCATGTTGGAAAACCCTAGGTGTTATGAAACAAGCAATGCATATAGTCTTGCAAAACCCTCTGTGATTGAGAGGAGACAATGTGTGTTCCAACACTACAAATAATGCGAGCATTTTATTTGTTCCAATCAGACGAAGAAAGTGAAATGACATTTGGACTGCAACAAAGAGTTGTGCAAAAATTTGAAAGTGGACTTCATTACATTCTTGGAGCATAATGAAAAAAACTCTTCATAACGAACTAACTGACATGGGACAGTGTGTTTTCCAACACTACAAACAATGTATAACAACACTGTGCATTGCAGGTTTCATAATACCTAATGTTTTCCAATTTCATTATATTCTTGGGACCTCGTTTTTCTATTTGCAAATAATGGTTTCGAATGCCACATTTTTTTGGGTTTTTATCCATTTCAAAATATGATTTTGAAAATCCGCTGGCATTGACATGTTTTCCCAGCGACGGGACATGCAACAATAGGTCGGAGTTAATGTCTAACCATTAAGTCTTTTCGTCAGTGCGATTTGTCTGTTTGGCCTTCTTTTCCATCAGGGTGTTTTGTTACAATCAGATGAAGAAAGTGAAATGACATTTGGACTGTAGCAAAGAGTTGTTCAGAAATTTGAAAGTGGACTTCATTACATTCTTGGAGCATAATGAAACCAAACTCTTATATATTCTGCATGGTTTTTGATTTCTATAAATTTTATTCAGTTTTTTCACTCATATTTCTATAATGGGTTGTCAGTTATTTCATTCAACAATCACAAAATTTGAAAACCAACAAACATGAAGAAAAATTAATAAACCCTCAACAGGAAAACACATAAACAACTTTGCATTTCAAATGAAAACCCCATTTCCCAAGGAAAACCCTCTGTTTTCATGTCAATGAGAACCCATCTTCCCAACGAATAGCCGTTCATTTCTTCACAGTTCCTAGGTAGAATGGGAAAATGGCATATATTGTTGGCGGATAAACATACTTGCTAGCTAGCTAGCTGCCCGCGCCTATCAAATGCATTTTTGTATGGAGGGTGGCCTCACTGCTTCGGCCTCCGAACACCTGCAACTCCTTCCCGTTGCTCTCCAGCAACTTGCAAAATGTCGTTGTGGAAAATGGTGGTGAAAATGGGACCTCGTCCGGGCTTTTTGCTATTTGCAAATAATGGTTTCGAATGCCACGTTTTGGGATTTTTGTCCATTTCGAAATATGTTTTTTAAAACATGATGACTGTTATGATGCATGTGACATGCATTTTTGTAGGAAGAATAGCTTCGTTCTAATTGCAGAAGGCGATCTCCTTGCAACATGGCGTAGACATGATAACGTATTGCCCTTCTTCAGGGATAAGACATGTATGATTATGTTATCATGTCAAAGACATTTTTTCAGGGATAATAGCTTGATTTTACTATATTTTGTAGGGAGATTAGCTTCTTCCCTGCAATTGGACGTGGCTATTCTCCCTAGAAGAATGCATGTCAGAGGCATCATAAGATACAAAAATATATACACCACATGATGGGACAACATATTATAGAAAATAATTGGAGGTTGGAAAATACTGTGTGTTGTGAGTTCTTTCATTCTGCACCTTGGAAGCTAAAGGTTTGAGAGCACGGGGTGGAGTTACAGGTGTGGGATATATACAAGCATGCAAATTCAACTGAGGGGTGAGTAAGGAATTGGGATGTTACTTGTGAAGGGTTTTAAAATGGTATTTGGTTTGCAGGTTTAATAACACCTAGTGTTTTCCAACCTGCAATTACACATTGTTAGCCTTGCCGTTGTATGAAAAGGTCAAACTGTCAATGCCCAATACAAGTGTTAGATAAGATGTCTATAAAATAATGACAACATTTATAACACCCAATGTTTTCCAACCTGAAATTTCACATAACAGTGGGAATGTTTTGAAAAGCTTTTCTTATTTAGACAGTACGAATGTAATAAAAGGCAGCTCCAAAATTTACAACTGTTAGTTATGGTATAAATTGCAATTCAATATCTTCATGTGATTGAAAAAAATAAATGCACAAAATAATTACAGGTTGGAAAACACAGTGGGTTACTTGTATAGCGTTTTACAACACTGTGGGTTGTAGGTTTCATAACACCATCTCTTTTCCAACCTGGAATTTTTTTGATAGTAGGAATGTATTGAAAACCTTTTTTTAATTAGATAGAAAGAATCTAATGAAAGGCACCTTCAAAATTTATCACAAGTCTTAGGTAGAATAAAATATGTTTTTCAAATTCCTCTTATGATTGAAAAAAGATATGCTTGCTTACTGCAAATGGTGCAATAAATTTTGGAACTTTAACTGTCCGTAACACTTGAAACTATTTAACATATTACAACAAACTAAGGATGCGTGATGTAAAAGGGAAAGTGGTTTGTACAATGAAGAATTTTGTTGAGGTGGTCTACACACCTGAGAGGGTGTGTAGTGGCACATCTTCCTCGGGATGGTTGCATTCCACAAATGTGTAGGTAAGATCTGGTAATTATAAGATGCAATCAAATGTATAATTTTAATCTCTCATAAGTGGTTATGATGTTGACTGGAAAGTGGGAATGTTTTAATCAAGAGGCAACAACTATGGTACAGGGGAAATCCCCTCATTTTAGGAAAACACTGAATGCTGAGGCAACATGTTTGGTAATTGATTGTGTGGTAATTGATTGTGAACTTCCAATTCCCCTTTACTTCCAATGCATCAATCAGAATGCTTTACAATTTGAGTTAGAAAATATCATGTGTGTTACAAATATGCTAATTTTGACAATATATTGTTCCTTCGATTCAAGACGATAATCAAGGAGACCATCATGCTCTTTCCATATTCCACAACACCAAGGAAGAGCGTGCAAAGGGAGACTCTAAGGATGGGGAGAGGCCCAATGAAGCATGAGATGATGTGGTGGATGGGAAGGTAGATATAATAACTCAATTATTGCATCATTTGGCTGTGTGTATATGTTGCGCATTCAAATTGTTTTAATATCAAATATATTACGTAATTTTTTTTTTGAATTTGCTATGTAGGTTGCTGTTGAATACAAAAGAGAAGTGGAGAATGCTAGATACGTATATTACTGTATTGTAGAAGAATGTACAAGAAAATATCATGATTGGAGATTGTTCAACATGCATAGGATTCAACATCACCACCTTCCTATTCTCGCACCACCAAAGCATGGCCGAATTGCGTCAGGGGGGAACCAAAACACCCCTCTCCCCCCCCGAGAAATTGAAAGAGTACCTTCAAAAGAAGGTGGAAAATATGGAGTACCAACTGAATCTACGACAAAATCTCCAACAAAAGCGTGTTATTGAAAGGGTCTATTTAAAGTATGGGAAACATAGCTTTGGTCTACTTCCCCAGGAAGGAGAGGACGAGGTGAAGAAGCAAATTGTGTTATACAACAGTGAGGAGAAGAAGGAGCAAAAAAGGAAAAAAATATTAAAATTGCTGGAGAGAAAGAGAAAGGATGAAATGGTAATGTTGAATTGAAATGTTCAATCTGAATTTTGGTTGGTTCATATTTTCTGTTCTGATGCATACAAGGTTCACTTAATATTAACTTACATGACATGACATGGTGATGGTTGAGAAGTGGTTCGTGCCGCCCAGTAGAGTAGTGTTCATTTGGTAGAGGAAGTTGTGCCTGCAAAAGCCCAAGATGATGCTGTTCCTCCCAACCCGACGTTTAACATTCAGAAGAAGCATCCTACACGGTCAAAATTTTCAAGCCACCCTCACAAGAAGAAATGAGAACAAACAGTGATCTTGAAATCTTCTATTTAATGTTTGTTTCGATTATTTGAATGAATTGGTTGCATGCATTTGAATTTGATGTGACGTTTCAATTCCTACTATTACATGACAAGGATGAACAATGAAGTGTTTCCCTTGAGCAGGTTATTGTTGTATTGGAAGATGAAGCAGTGCCCATGGAAGCACAAGATGATGTTCCTCCCAACCCCTTGTCTAACATTGAGAAGAAGAAGAAGCATGTACGGTTTAATATTTCCTTACTCCCTCACAAGAAGAAATGAGAACAAATGATGATTTTGAAATCTTCTATTTGATGTTTGTTTTGATTATTTTAATGAATTGGCTACATGCATCCGAATTTAATGTGACATTTCAATTCCTACTGTTATAGGGAAACAATGAATGATGGAGTGCTACCCTCGAATAGGGTACTGTTGATTTGGAAGACGAAGTAGTTCCCATGGAAGAAGAAGATGATGTTGATCCTCTCAACCCGCCATCTAACATTGAGAAGAAGAAGGAGCGTATACGGTTTAAAGTTTCTTCACTCCCTCACAAGAAGAAATGAGAACAAAAGGTGATTTCAAAATCTTCTATTTAATGTTTGTTTTGATTATTTCAATGAATTGGTTGCATGCATTTGAATTTGATGTGACATTTCAATTCCTACTATTACAGGGCAATGATGAACAATAGAGTCCTGCCCTCGAATAGGGTACTCTTGATTTGGAAGAAGAAGAAGATCCCATGGAAGAACAAGATGATGTTGTTCCTCCCAACCCGCCGTCTAAAATTCAGAAGGAGTGTATACAGTTTAAAGTTTCCTCATGGCCTCACAAGAAGAAATGAGAACAAATGATGATTTTAAAATCTTCTATTTAATGTTTCTTTTCATTATTTCAATGAATTGGTTGCATGCCTCTGAATTTCATGTGACATTTCAATTGTTGCTATTATAGGGCAACAATGAACAACGAAGTGCTGCCCTTGAACATGGTACTGTTGATTTGGAAGATGATGTAGTTCCCATGGAAGATCACGATGATGTTGTTCCTCCCAACCTGCCTTCTAACATTGAGAAGAAGAAGAAGCAAGTTTGTACACGGTCAAAAGTCTCAAGGTGCATTGACATGGAGAAACTAGAAGAAACGGTGAATTCCCATTTTTCTATTTAATGTTTGTTTTGATTATTTCAATGAATTGGTTGCATGCAACTGAATTTGAAGTGACGTTTGAATTCCTGCTATTATAGGGAAAGAATGAACAACGAAGTGCTGGCCTTTACCTAATTATCCATGTGGTTGCAATTGAAATGGGAGAGGCTAATAGAGATGGACATGTAGATGGGGAGAGCATTGGCCTGCAAGTGGGGTAGGGAAATAAAGATGGACATGGGGATGGGGAGAGCACTAGCCTACAAGTGGGACAGGGTAATAGAGATGGACATGGGGACGGGGAGAGCACTGGATTGCAAGTGGGACAGGGTAACAAAGATGGACATGGGGACGAGGAGAACAATGGCCTGCAAGTGGGACAGGGTAACAAAGATGGACATCGGGAAAGGGAGAACACTTTCCTGAGAGTGGAACAGGGTAACAAAGATGGACATGGGGACAGGGAGATCACTGGCTTGCAAGTGGGATAGGGTAATAGAAATGGACATGGGGATGGGGAGAGCACTGGCCTGCAAGTGGGGCAGGGTAATAGAGATGGACATGGAGATGGGGAGAGCACTAGCTTGCAAGTGGGAGAGGGTAATAAAGATGGAATTGGGGACAGGGAGAGCACTCGATTGCAAGTGGGAAAGGGTAATACAGATGGAAATGGGGAGGAGGAGAGTGCTGGCCTACAAGGGGGAGATGGAAATAAAGATGGACATGGGGATCAGGAGAGCAACAACATGCCATCTATATTGGTAACAAACCCAACACACTTCCATGCTTCTATTCTTATTTCTTTATGAATCCTTTAATATGTCTTGAATTATGATTCACGTCAATGAAATTTCCATTGCATCCAAATCCTATTGTTGAACAAATGATAGAGTTCAAGGGCATCAATTTTAAGATCGGTGATCACGTTGATCTTTGGAGGCAGGGTAAATGGGTTGCCAAAGGCATTGTACATCTTGTCGAAAGAAAGGGTAAAACCCATGACTTTATGCACCCAAAAACTGTGAGAGTCAGCATTGTTGAGGCCATTGCTGGTGACCGTGCAATGCCTTTTCCACGTCCTGACGCAGAGAACGTCAAAGAGTGCATGGGCGGATTCATGGTATGGAAGCTCTCCGAGATGAAACATTCTCTTCCAGACTTACATATAAATGATATGTTCCTGTATATATCATACTAACTTATATTGTTTCCATCCATACGTTAATTGTGATTAATTGTTTGTTATAGGGTGAAGGTGTTCAAAGTGCCAAGGCCAAAGCACATCCTATGAAGAAATATATTGTTTCACGTTCATCATCTACAAGGGTTCATGGAATTGGAAACACCCCTCCCGAAAAACACAACCATAAGAAATGTGCCCCATATTATGTAGGAATGAAATCAATTGCCAAGAATAGGCATCGTAGTGTTGGAGCCAAAAATACACCTTGGTTATTTTTGCATACTTCCATTTTCACCCATCCTCCCACACTCACCATACATTCCATCTGCATTTCATAGCGGCTGACACTAATAAATCCTCATATATAAATAAGGCCCTTTGATCCTAAACCCTGAAGTGAATTCCCTATCTGAAATGTCCCCATAACAGCACATAGCATGTTGCCAAGACAATGCAATATCCAAGAGAGTCTCACCTTAGTCTCTTCGACGCGAGCAGGAAGGGCCAATGTGAAATATAGGTGAGACTTCCGAATTTCTAAGAGACATATTCAAATTTATTCTCACCAACTAACGAATGATACATCTAAGAGACTTGGACATGTCGAGGAGAAAATCTAACATGTCTCACCAACAAATCATGTGGAGTATTCAACATTCAGGAAATAGAAAAAAATATCTCAGACATCGAGAGATTATCATAAAATAAATGGTAAGTCACTGGTAAAATAGCATGGACAAACGACAGTGTCAAAGAGACATTGGCATATCGAGGAGATAATTAAGAGAGTCTCTTCAACATTCAAGGGACAAAATATCAACGAGACATAGTGATATCGAACAAACATTGATCAAGGTCTCATCGACACCCTAACAATGACATGTCAAGGAGACACAAGAGTATCAAGAATACATTATCAAAAGTCTCCCTGAAATTCTGGCACAAATGTAAACACATATTATCGATGAGACTAAGAGACATTGGAGAGAGGTGACCATGGCCTCCTCGAAATAACAAAGTCACATATAGATCATTGACAAGTAATACCGCTGAAGGGAGAGATAAGGATATGTCGAGGAGACATAGCCTTGTTGGCAAGAAATATCCACTAGTCTCATCAAAAAAAGGGGACCATAAGGGAAGAGCCTGAAATGCAAATATCGAAGAGACCTTGCAACATCGAAGAGAGAAATCTAAATATCTCCTAGATTTTTTTTCAAAAGATGCTCAAGGATACATCAAAGAGAGATATAGGCATCATGATTAGAGTCTCTTCGATAAAATATGAAACAATTTTCACCAGATTAATTTGACTAGTGAAGTCATTGAAGAGACAACTGTTATTAATGTGCAAGTTGATTGGAAGGGTGGCACGAGCACCATTTATGAACCAGAGCTAGCTCGAGCGTGCTGAATTTCAATAAATACAACCTCTAAGGAATCAAAATTCGCTATGAATTGTGGATGAGTATCTAGAGGACAGAGTTGGATGAAGGCAAGCAACTCAACATTTCCAACATTTATTCAAGTAAATTTTGGATCAGCTGAACGTAATTTTTCGAAGATAGCTTGAAGTACAACACAAGTAGGGTTAAAATGGATAAAAACCTAGAGAAAACAAGGGAAAAAAGGCCAAAAACAGAAAGTAGGCCACTAAACCAAGAATTAATAGACTAGTGTCCTGGGTCTGGGCCAAAATCAAGGAGAACAACTCAATTAAACCCATCATGTGAGACTCTAGAGGACAAACACAAGAATTTGGGAGATGTGTGGACTCCACACAGGGGCTATGACGTGTTCATTTATCACTATAGGAAGAAGTATAGGAATAGGCCAGTATCAAACCCATGGAACATGAATCTAGGAAAACTTGTGATGCCCAATGTTTTCATGAAAATAGAACTGATTAAAGCATTGGCAAGGAATTACAATCCAAAAACAAGGGAAATTCACTTGCATGATGGATCACAGTTTATGGTTATAATGTGGGACTATATTTGTATGGTTTTCCAATTAGACACCTCCCTGAAGATGAAATTGTGGATGAGATATTTTTTGGAAGAGTATCACTCTATGGATACAAGCTATAAGAGGTGGAAGCTACCTCTACACAAGCCCAAAGGTCCAGGAAACCAACCTATGAGGTTTTCTAGTAAAGAAAGGCCCCCTTTCTCTGTAGATTTGTTTGAAGAATACTATCAATACACATACTATTCAGCTAGCCAAGTACAGGGAGTTGATGCCCCTACTAACATGAATATAGCCTTATGGTTTTGGCTACAGACATTCAAATCCAAGATGCCAGGACCTATGACTATGTAGAATATCTATCTAAGGCCATTAATAGTGCTCTTAATGCTACTAAAAACAATAGTGAAGCTATCAGTTTCAAACACTATTCACTTCTTATGCACATGATACTGTATGAAGGGAAAGTGATGGGAATATGGGGAGAAGAATTGAGAATAAAGTATTTGGATAGTGATGGAAATTCTAGACTAATGCAAATGTGGACATCTCTCTGGGATAGTAGATGTGGGAGATCCCACTACTTGTATTTTGAAGAACATTTTGTCAAACCCTTATACAAATTGCTTGGCCAGAAATGTGACTACAATTTATCCCCAGAAATACAAAGGTTCCTTTGACCAAAGGAGAAGGGTCATGATGGAAAAATAAATCACAATTGGGGAGATTGGTATGCATTTGCAAATTTTACTGTTATTAGAGTATATGGATTTGAGGCAACACCATATTTAATGCCTAGGACTGTGCAAGATAGGGTTGCATACCTTGAGATCATAAGACAATTGTCTTAGTTAGCCTTCATGCATCTGAAAAGCTATGGAAGGAAAAATTTCATGCCTTCTACTCTTTGTTTTGGTGACTTCACTATTATTGCTGATATAGGGTATGACTTGGTTGGTATTAAGTTAGATTATTATGGCTTGCTAGTGGGAAACAAGGGAGAAATTTTTTATCCTAAACATTTCATCTATGATGCCACGATTTCTGAAGAACTAAAAGGATATGAGAATGAATTTCATGTGGATGATGTCATTAGGAATTGTGAGGAAATTCAAGTGATAATGAGAATAAATGCATATAATAGAATTGTTATGGCTGAGGCTTGGAGAATGAATAATAACCCATCCTATGTGGAAGCCTTTCATGAAATTCAAGATGCTATGGAAAGAGTTGAGCAATTGAATCTACATGAAGAAGAAATAATAAAGGATGCACCTTTGGTGGCATTCAAGAAGAGAAGAAGTGTTGGCTCTAGGAGGCAAGCACAAAATATAACACCACTGGGCCATTTGTCACCACAACCTACTCCAGAGGTAAGCTTCTTAGTTGACTCCCCAATCATGGTTGAAGATGATATTGAGGGGGAAGAAGAGGTCACACAAATCAACAATCCTGTTATTCCCCAATATGAAATGCCACTACAAAGGAGTGTGATTACCTTTGAAGCTTCTAATGAGCAATCTGATGATGTGAGACATCGTTCCAGTCAAGAATTCATTGTAGATGATACATTTTTTCAAACTTCCGAATTTAAGGCTTTCATTTATGTGTATAAGGGAAAGGTTGTAAGGGAAAGGATAAAAGACATTGACCCTGAAAAGGAAGCATATGCCTTAAAAGAGCTTCAACATGAGATTGATAGAGCGATGAAGAATATGACTGCTAAAAGAGGAAGAGCATTATTGTAAGAAGTTGGGGTTATGCTCCTTCCAGGGTGGGATATCAGTTCGACCATTGTGTTTGACAACTTTCTGAAGAGAAAGAACAAAACCTTATGCTTGACAGATGAAGCTAGTAATAAGATCTATACTGGATCAGGATATAATCTTGATAATACTACTTTATAGATATGGGCACAGTACTATTGGAACATGACAGGTTGAATGACATAATGAAGGAAGTGGAGTCTCACATCATAGCAGAGAAGGAAGATAACACTATTGTGCTACAAGAATATCAGGAGCTCATGAAAGCACATAAAGACTTCCATAACATCTTCACATAGGAGTTAAGTGGCTTTAGTCAGCCACTGAGTATGGCCCTACCTAACTTCTTTGAGGAAATAGATTTGAAAGATCAAGATATGTGGAAGGGTGAGGTAGCCCACTATTTTCCAATTTTTCTTGATGCAATCAATGATGAAGATGAGGTGCTTAAGAAAACACATGAATATCTTGGAAGAATTTTTGAATTAGAGTATGCAATGAAGGATATTATACATAATGTGAACATTCATGCCAAAAGTGGGTGCATTGAGCACTTGTCGAAGGTTAACTTATTCATTGCACAGACCAAGTGAGAGAGGAGTAATAGGGACTGGAGTTTGATGGTTTTGGATATATGATCATGGTGAATGAGCCTTGAATAGGTCTTTGGTGATCACAGGGGCTTGCTGGAGATTAACAGACTGTAGTGCATCCATGAAAAACTCTCAATGTTTTACGTTTATGCTAATTATGTTTTAATTATGAAGCGATGTAAATTTTTGTGAATGGGCCTGAAACTTGTTGCTTCCCGTACAAATAGGGAAACCAGGGCCCTATTTTGAGATCATCATCATTATCATATCTATTCCATTAGAGTAGGCATTAGTAAGAATATAGGTTGCATAATCCACCCATCCATATCATATTAAAAAACTTCTATTACAAATGCTTATATTTTGAAGTAATACAATGGAGCATACTACTTATAATTTGTAATCCATTTTCAGTGTTCAATTACTACGTCAACTTTCATGCTTATCTATTACTTTGTTGTCTCCAAAGTGGTCTTTTCAAGTTATTTAAGTTTGCAAGATTTATCAGAACACATTTGTTGTTACTGTGTGGATGCTTTGATTGGTTTCTAGTTGATGTGAATTAAAAATCCTTTCAAATAGTTTACTTTAATTGGTTCCAGCCCATGATTAAAATCATTTTAGAGAAGTTTTTTTGATTGGTTTCCATTAAATTAAGAATTAAAGGTCCTTTCATGCTTTCATAGTAACTTGAGGGGATATCATCGGGATTATTAAAGAATAAAATTGTAATAAACAAACTTGCATGTTTTCACAAGGTTGAAACATCTCAAGTGCCTAGTAATTTGAGTTAAGTTGAACAATAGGTTTACCCATCTTGCAAATCTGTCTCCATAATCACCATCCACCCATTGATTCCATTCACCCAATAGGAGTAGGCACTTGTCATATTTAGGATATCATATACAAAATACAACTCACACTCTTGAATTTTCAAATACTTTGAATAGGAATTAGCCATCAAAGCTTTGCATCTACTCCACTTTCATGTGCCATAGTGAGTAGATTGCTTAATCTAGGAACCATATCCAACTTTAAATCCACCTTATTGTTCAGGTATACCCACCTAGGTCTGGTAGAGCCTGAAGAGTAGAAGGTAATCAACCTTTTTTACCTTGTTCATGGGCCAAAGGTGTAATAAGAGATTGACACCCTCTTATGGTTTAAAAACCTAAACTTTTGAGACTTAATAGATTGACAACTCTACTGGGGACCAAGCCAATTCTGAACCCAAGCCATCCATCATAGATTCATTCAAAAGTGTTATAATAGATTAGGGACTTCGATGGGAAAATAACAAAGTCACTCAAAACCCTAAAATTTCCTACTCATTAAAAGGTAGGTGGCAAATTTGAAGAATTTTTATGACTAATAAAGTGAACATCAGATTAGAAAGGATAGACCATAGACAATAAAGATAAACCATATCATCCAACATGAATGGTAGGAGATATTTGCATTAGGAGAGCCCCAAGAAGAAAATTTTTAGGTGGACAGATAAACATGGATCCCCTATTTCAAAGTCTGACACAAACAAGAACAAAGCAACATCTAAAAAACTAGACACAACATTCACTGATCAGGAGAATGTCTTCGAACAACCACCTAAATTGCACAATAGCTTTGACCCATTTCATGGGTCAGAACATCATGAAGATAGTCTATGTAGAGATCCTTGGACTCCACTAGGACAAGAAAACAATAGTTGCCCTGTCCACCTCAACATTGATCCACAAAAAATAGATGAATTTATTGCCCAATTGGAGGAAGAAAGCGATCAAATACAAAGGGATTATGATCAGAGATCTTCATCACAACAAGAAGGAGAAGCCCAACATGCCTCTACAAGTCATTCTTTTCCTGTGAAGAATTATGATGGGATGACCACTCAAGAAATAGAAGAATACATACAATGGTAGGAAGAAGAGCTTAAGAAAAGATAGCAGCTGATAAAAAGGAGTCTAGATCTGAATCAAAAAATGTACCAATTAGATGTTAATGCACCAAAACCACCCAAATATGTCCCACCTAATAAACAAGGAAGCAACACCAATACACAAGGGTCATCCCAAAATACAGGTGGTCCAAGTTCTTCAAGAGTACCCCATAACACAACTGGAAGAACAAATCAGCCTATGCAACATCATGTACCAGAAAATCCACCATCACAAAATGCCAATATTCCACCACTTGGACAACAATACATTCCACACCATCATGTCCCACAACAATACCCTCCACATAATCCCCAAAAAAATGTGTACCAACAACCTCAACAGGGATATCAATATTACCCCATTCCACCACCTCAAAATCCTTATCCACAAAACCCCATGAGCATAAGCAGAAAATTTGATCTATCAGGATACCAATTATATCCATGTCCAATTGATAGCAACTGGAGAAACACTATTCCCAAGTTCATAGGGAATAATGTCATAAAAGCTGAAGAACATATCAAAAACTTCAATGCCTTTGTGCAAGATATAGGCATGGAACATGAGGATGTGAATATGAGGTTGTTCATGATGTCCCTAACTGAAGAAGCTAGGGATTGGTTCAATAGCCTATCTGATGCTTCAATCAACTCTATAACAGACTTTCAGAATCAATTTCTAGAGCAATATGGAAATCAATGTGCTCCTAAATTTTCTCTACATGAATTGATAAGTATTCAAAAACACCAAAATGAGTTAGTTTATGATTTCAATTAAAGGTTCTCCAAGCTCTATAATAAAATACCACATGGATCCAAATTGAATAATCCAACAGCTTTGAGTATTTATCTAAAGGCATTTGATCCAAAAAAAGGGTATGAACTTAGGATTAGGTGCCCTAGAAGTTTGATTGAAGCACACAAGGCAACCTTAACCATTGAAAATAATAGAAAGGATGCAGACATGAATATAAAAAGGGACAGCCTTAGGATCCCACAAAACCCCAACATTCCCCAGAATAGACATGAGAATCAGTACAAAAATGAAAGACCAAGACTACATGACATGCCCTACAATACTACTTGGAAGGATGGAAAGCCAGTAGCAAGATCAAATTGGAAAGAGACTCCTGATCCCTGGAAAAAGAATGGAGCACATGCACTAGATGCTACACCATGGTGTTCACCTTGCCATAGACCCCATGATCCTGAACACTGTGCAGTAGCCCAGGCTTGTCAAGATGAGTGGTCACAAGAGGAAGACATGGATGGTCACACTGTAAACATGCTAAGATGGAGGTCTTATCAAAATGAGGAAGGATACTCTTCTTTTGAAGAAGGATATGAATATAATGTTGACAGTCATAAGTATAATGTGAATATGGAGCAAGAGGTGTTTTTTGGTCAAGAAGAAAACCCATAAGAGGCAACATATGCTTACAATAGAACACCTCAGTTTCAGCTGAGAACTCCAACAGATGAAGAAAAGAGGGCTATCATGGAAAAAGTTGTAGCTGAGGAAAAAAGGAGGAGATACAACTTGAGAAATAAGCTCACAGATGGAGATCAAGGGACACCAAGGAGCATGCTCATAAAAGAATAGAAGAAAAAGGAGAACGTCCCATCTAATCAGAAGAAGGGTGAAGTAAAGAAACCTCATAAAGATGTTCAAAAGGAGACTGCAGACATTGAACTTGAGAAAACTCTAAAAGATGAAAAAGTCCAAAATGAAGGCAAAAGGATTACTAAATCTGAGAAGGGTGAACAAGGGATTATTTCCCCTTCATTTGTCATGGCCCAAGCATTGGCTCAGACAAAAATGATAGTTCCTTTAATGGAGTTAATGAAGATTGATGAATTTAGAGATACAACCCTCAAAATGATCACCAACACATCCTATAGACAAAAGGATCAGAAGAAAGAAGTAAAGGCCGTGGAAATGGAAATTACAAAGGAACTAGAAGTATATTTGGGAGATACACTCACAAAGAATCCTTCCCAAATAGATCCATTTTACACTACGTTGGTGATCAACAACAAGCTAGTGAAGAATTGTATGATTGACTCAGGGGCAACAATCAACATCATGCCCCTGGCTGTCATGAAAGAGATGGGTTTATGGGTGAATGCTACATATGGGAAATGTTATTCTATGGATAATAGATTAATCCCTATAGTAGGAGTAATAGGGGATGTAGAACTAAAGCTGACATCAGAAGAAAGAAGTAATGGCTGTGGAAATGGAAATTACAAAGGCACCAAAAGTATATTTGGGAGATACACTCACAAATAATCCTTCCCAAATAGATCCATTTTACACTACATTGGTGATCAACAACAAGCTAGTGAAGAATTGTATGATTGACTTAGGGGCAACAATCAATATCATGCCCTTGGATATCATGACATAGATGGGTTTATGGGTGAATACTACATATGGGAAATGTTATTCTATGGATAATATATTAGTCCCTATAGTAGGAGTGATATGGGATGTAGAATTGAAGCTGGCATCAGAAGAAAGAAGTAAAGGCTGTGGAAATGGAAATTACAAAGGCACCAAAAGTATATTTAGGAGATACACTCACAAAGAATCCTTCCCAAATAGATCCATTTTACACTACATTGGTGATCAACAACAAGCTAGTGAAGAATTGTATGATTGACTCAAGGCCAACAATCAACATCATGCCCCTGGCTGTCATGAAAGAGATGGGTTTATGGGTGAATGCTACATATGGGAAATGTTATTCTATGGATAATAGATTATTCCCTGTAGTAGGAGTGATATGGGATGTAGAACTGAAGTTGACATCGTATCTAGAGGAGACATACAAGACAAACATTACTATGGTAGATACTCCCCCTTACTATGGGATGTTATTATCAAGGCAATGGACAACAACAGTTGGTGGGAACATTTAGTTAGACTTGTCCTATGTCACAATTCCTATGAATGGGAAGAAAGTCAAATTATATAGTGAGCCTAGGTCTGAACATGTCATCAAACTCTTTGACCCCAATCAAGTGAATTGCTTTTGTGATGTGGACTTAGGGAGTTTTAGAATTGAACACTCAAACCCCGAATTATTAAACATAGATCCAATTTCCAAGAATGAACATGGCATATGGCGAATGTAATTTGATGGAGCCTATAGTAGAGAAGGGAATGAAGCATGAATTGTCTTCATTTCACATGAAGGCACAACATTCAAATATTCATTTCTGCTAACATTTGAGTGCACAAATAATATAGTAGAGTATGAAGCCCCGCTAATAGGTTTGAACATGGCTACTAAACACAAGATTAAACTATTAACTTTCTTGGGAGATTTTGAGTGTTGGATGCTGTGGTTGTGTTGCTGATATGTGGTTGTCATTGATGTCAACACTATTAGCATTGTTGTAGTGAAGACTGTATATGTCGAGGATATTGAGAAATTTGTTAAAGAGTTGTGGGTTGCCAGTGGAACAGTGAATGTCATGGAGGTGTTTTGTTCTATACGTTGAAGATCAGTTGTTGTGGACTAAAGGGTTTATTACTGAGAGTATCTAGTTCATCTACCAAAAGTTTTAGAGGTCTGCGTGAAGATTTGATCGTGCTATGAACAGTTGTGTTCTAACAATATTTCTGTGGTTTTTGTCAGTATTCCTGATTGAATTTTATGTGATTCTAGTAATTTCTGTTGCTGCAGATGCTTCTCTGTTAGTTCTTGTTGCTTGTGGATGCTTCTAGATCATTCTCTATCTTTGTTGTACGTCTGCGTTTATCGATGTGCTTGTGGTCGAAGATTTTTCTCATGTGTGTTCGAGTTTTCATGTTCTTAGCCGACATGGTGGTTGTAACGTGTTGCAGATCCTTGAAGATTAAAATTTGAATGTTTGGCGCGCTCGAGGATATTTTATTGGATCAAATCATAATATTGGCCGACGGTGTATGATTCACATTAAAAATTTATTTGTAAATTTGGGCTGACATTGTAAACTTGTTTTATACTTTTGGCCGACGAAGTTGTTGATTTAATTTCATGTTGTGGATGTATAAGAGTGTTTCTTTGAGCGAAGTTAAGGTGTGCGTGATGTAAAGGAAATCCATAGAAAGAGAAAGTGTGCAAACATTGATTTATTCATTCGATTGCAGAGCAGAGTGTGAAGAAGTTTGAGCGAAGTGTAAAGAAGGTTTTCTGTGCTTAACTAGAACTGTAATCAGGCTTGTGTAGAAGCTATTTTCTCAGTTCATACCTTGCGGATCTAATCCGTATTGCATTGTATTCCTTGGGCTGTTAGCCCTCTTGTATTTGAGTAGTGAGTTCTAGGTAGTGTGCTTGAATGCATGTGCATTCCCATTATTTTTCATTATACTTTTAACAGAGTATAAATTGTGGATTAATCTCCACCGTGGTTTTTCCCCTAATAGGGTTTCCACATAAAAATCTTGGTGTTCTCTGTGCTTCTGATGTGTTGATTGTTCATGGTTTATTGTTCATTCATCAGATCTGAGATTAAGTTAAGTAAAGTTTGAAAAGTTTAAATATTCTATGACAATTGATTCACCCCCCTCTCAGTTGTCTGTCCTTGTTTTGCCAACAATTGGTATTAGAGCAGGTTCCTTTGAAGAAGTTTAAAAGCTTGAGGTGATCCGAGATGGCATCATACAAGAAGGACAGTCCTAGATTCGATGGAACCAACTACTCACTGTGGAAAGCTAGGATGGAGTGTCATTTGAGGTGTATTGGTGAACCCTTCTGGAAGATTACAAATAATCCATATGCTATTCCTCATAATGGTCCTTCCACTGCTGATGAGATTAAAGAGGCTGAGAATAACGTCAGGGCTATTGAAGCTTTGTTGAGTGCACTGAAAAATTCAGAAATGACAAATGTGTTAGGTATGAAGACAACTCATGAGATTTGGACGAAGTTGGAAACTTTGTATGAAGGAGATGTACATGTGAAGATGGCTAAGCTACAAAGTTTGAAAGGAAAGTATGAAAACTTGAAGATGGGTGAAGATGAAAATATTTCTTCTTTTATGCAGAGAGTAAATGAACTAGTGATGGGTATTAGATGTGCCAGTGGTACCTTGGAAGAGGAAGAAATTGTGGTTAAAGTGCTAAGATCATTTCCTCCCTCTTACAAAGAAAAGACTCATGCTATTGAAGAATTCAGATCAGTGATAAATTTGACAAGAGATACACTGATTAGTAAACTTGCTACCTTTGAGTTGAGTGAATTTGGTGAATCTATTCCCAAGACTGGAACTGCATTTAAGGCTAATGTATCCAGAAGAAACAAGCAAAGATATGATCCAGGAGAGTGCTCTAGAAAGTCATTCAAGTATGAGGAAGAAATCAAATAGCTTGAAGATGAAGAAAGAGAAGTAGAAGAGTTGGAAGCACTGATTGTGAATAAAGAAGGTAGAGGACAGGGTGAGTATAAAGGAATGTTGCCTATTAAATGTTTCTCTTGCAATAAAATAGGTCATTTTGCATCAAGGTGTCTTGAAAGAGTTCCTAGGACTAAGCCTAACAAATCTAGATTTCAAAAGAAATGTTACTATGCTGAAGAAGGAGTGACTGATGAAGAGTCTGATAAAGATAATGGAAATGAAGATGAATGGGTGTTCCTTGCTATCAAGGAAAATGGTCCGGTGGCTACTTAATTTGCTAAAGTTGAGAAAACTCTTGCAGCCCGAATTGAAGAAAAGGATGAGTGGGTTATTGACAATGGATGCTCACATCATATGACTGGTGAAAAAAGAAAATTTGTAAGTTTAGAGAAGTATGACAGTGGGGTTGTAAGATTCAGAGATAACAATGCTGGTGTGATTCATGGCAGAGGATCTATTTGTCTTGGTGGTAAGAATAACACTGATGATGTCCTTTATGTTGAAGGCTTGAAGCACAATCTATTGAGTGTTGGACATATGGTTGAAAAGGGCTATGATCTTCAGTTCAAAGGTGGAAGATGCAAGATACTTGGAAGTTCTGGAAATATAATTGCTTCAGGTAAAAAGACAAAAGGTAATATTTTTCACCTGAATGTTGCTATTGAAAGTTGATTAATTGCTCAAATAGATGAAAGCTGGTTATGGCATATGAGGCTGTGTCATGTGAATTTTGATAACATTATCAAAGTAAGTTCCACTCAAGCAGTAAGAGATCTACCTAAGCTAGTGAAGCCTGCTAACAAAATTTGCAAGGAATGTCAGATGGGAAAACAGACTAGAGTTTCTTTTTGGAGCAAACAACATCATTAAAATGGATTACTGGAGCTGGTAGACACTGATCTATGCGGTCCCTCCAAAGTTAGAAGTCTTCATGGAGAAAGGTACTTTATTTTGCTTATTGATGATTACTCTAGGATGATATGGGTTGCTTTCTTAAGAGAAAAATGTGAAGCATTGGAGAAGTTCAAAAGTTTCAAAGCTATGGAAAAAAACTAAGAAAAGTCTAAAAATAAAATGCTTAAGGTCAGATAGAGGTGGTGAATTCACCTCCAGGGAGTTCAATTCTTTTTGTGAAGAGCATGTAATCAGAAGATAGTTATCTACTCCCCGAACCCCTCAACAAAATGGAGTTGCAAAGAGGAAGAACAAAACAATTTTGGATGCTACTAGAACAATGATGATAGAAGGAAATGTGCCTCACATCTATTGGAGTGAAGCTGTAAGCACTATTGTGTACACTTTAAACTAGGTAAATGTCAATGGTAATACTGGTAAGACTCCTTTTGAACTATGGTTTGGTTATAAGCCTATTGTTAAATATTTCAAGATCTTTGGAAACAAGTTTTATATTAAGAGAGATAAGGACATAGGAAAGTTTGATGCAAGAAGCAATGAAGGAATCTTTCTAGGTTACTCTACTAAAAGCAAGGCCTACTGGTGCTATAACAAAAGATTGAGAAAAATGGTTGAAATTGAAAATGTTAGAGTCGATGAGGACTCTGCTAGATCATCTAGATACTGTGGATATCATTCAGATGACCAGGAAGACAACACAAACAAAGGGAAAAATGCTCAAACACAAAATCAACTTCAAATTGTTCCATATGTTCTAGTAAAACAACTTCCATTTATTCTGGTAAATCAAGAAAGTCAGGAAGGAGAGACAAGTGAAAGTGCAGAAGAAGGAATAGAAGAACCATAAGTTCAAGAGAATCCTAAAATTCTGAGGTATGTAAAGCTAAATCATTCTGAAAATCAAATTATAGGAGACAAGAATAAAGGTGTGCAAACTAGAAGAAAGATTACAGAAGAGTATTGCCTGATTTCCAAGATTGAGCCTAAAGATGTCAATGAAGCTTGCAATGATGAACACTGGATGGAAGCTATGAAGGATGAGTTGATGCAGATTGAAAAGAATGATACATGGATACTTGTTTGCAGAACTAAAGATAAAAATGTGATTGGTACTAATGGATCTTTCAGAATAAGCTGAGTGAACAAGGTGAAGTGGTTCGGAATAAAGCAAGGTTGGTATATAAAGGATATTCACAAATGGAAGGTATTGATTTTGAAGAAACCTTTGCCCCTGTTGCCAGAACTGAAGCTGTTAGATTATTTCTTGCTTATGCTGCATGTAAGAACTATAAAGTCTATCAAATGGATGTAAAGTCAACTTTTCTGAATGGTGAGCTAGAAGAAGTATATATTGAACAACTAGATGGATTTCAATTGACTAATAAGGAAGACATGGTTTTCTGATTAAAGAAAGCTCTATATGGAATTAAGCAAGCCCCCAGAGCCTGGTATGCTAGACTGGATAAATATTTACTAAAGATTGGATTTAATAAAGGTACTACTGACAAAAATTTGTATTTCAAGTTGGATCATGACAAAGTTGATTATTGAGGTCTTTGTTGATGACATTATTTTTGGAGGAGATGATAATCTATGTATGAAGTTTTCTGATGAAATGAAAAGTGAATTTGAAATGAGTATGATTGGAGAGATGAAGTTCTTTCTGGGATTGCAAGTTACTCAGTTAGACAATGGAATTTTCATATCTCAGCCCAGATATGTGAGAGAGCTGCTGAAGAAGTTTGGCATGGAAGACTAAAATCCTATTGGTAATCCCATGGTAACTGGTTGCAAGTTAACACAAAATGATGATTCTCCTAAGGAAAATCAAACAAGATATAGGTCAATGATTGGAATATTTCTCTACTTAACTCAGACCAGACTAGACATTATGAATGCTGTATGTAAGGTTGTTGGATTTCAGGTTGATCCAAAAGAATCTCACGTGAATGTTGTAAAGAGAATCTTCAGATATCTGAAAGGAACAACTAACTTTGGGATTTGGTATCCTAAGGATGATGATCTTACCTTGAATTCATATACTGATGCGGATTGGGCAGGAGATGTAGATGACATGAAGAGTACTAGTGGTGGTGCCTTCTTCCTAGGGAAGAAGTTGGTGTCCTGGTTGAGTAAAAAGTAGAATTCCATATCTCTATCTACTGCTGAGGCAGAGTATATTGTTAATGTAAATAACTATACTCAAGTGATGCGTATGAAACAGATGCTAAAAGATATCAGAGTAGTATATGATGAGTCTATTGCCATATATTGTGACAACTCAAGTGCAATAATCATATCAAAGAATCCGGTGCTACACTCTAATACTAAGCATATATAAATCAAGTTTCACTTCTTGAGGGAGAAAGTGAATGAGAAAGAAGTCAGACTGGAGTATGTGCCTAACAAAGAACAGGTTGGAGACATTTTTACCAAGTTGTTGCTGAAGGATACTTTTGAGTATCTTAGAGGGATGCTAGGGGTGATTACCCCTCCTGATATGAACTAAAAGATGCATTTACTTGCATCAATCCATGTGCTTCATAGATATTTCCTGATCTGGATTGATGTTTCCATGGCTGCTACTCAGGGGGAGTAGTCAAATGTGTAGATATGTGGTTCAAAGCTTGTATGTGGGAAGTTAATACCTATATTTTCCATTGATGTCAAAGGGGGAGAAGAGCAATTGAGGAAAAAAGTCAGAACCTAAGGGAGAGTAACTGTAGTTGTGTTGATGGTATTTTTCACATCATGTGTTTCCATCAATGCCAAAGGGGGAGATTGTTGGATGATATGCTTTTGTTTCTGGTATGTGGTTGTCATTGATGTCAACACTATTAGCATTGTTGTAGTGAAGGCTGTATATGTCGAGGATATTGAGAAAATTGTTAAAGGAAGAGTTGTAGGTTTCTAGTGGAATAGTGAAGGTCATGAAGGTGTTTTGTTCTGTACGTTGAAGA